>CM031238.1:280475732-280955732 GCA_018340775.1 Taxus wallichiana var. yunnanensis
GTATTGTCTTTCTTCAAGCTTTTTCCTTCTTCACCAAGAATTCTCTCTCACACAATTATCTTGTAATTATAATCAATCCTCTACACTAAACCCTAGCTTTATGCTTTAAATAGTCGTTTAAGACTTTAGGGCACTTAGCCATGTAATTACATTCATTAAATCTATTCTAATGCTAAAAATAGAAATAAATCCCTAAGAGTTAATTAAAAGCTCATCGCACAGGTAACCGATGTCGGTTCTGCCCAACCGTCGTTGGTTCCAACTTGCCCTGACCGATGCCAGTCACACTCTAACCAATGCGTTTCTTTCAACTTCAAGAAGTTCTATTTGCATGCTAAAACATGAGTAATTTAGCTCCATACTCAACAATCTCCCACTTGGAGATTAATTACTACACACTATACATGTACAGCGCCATTCTTGGATCCTCCTAAGCTTTGTTTCTTCCTCTTCAAGTTTCAAACTCGAAGACCAACAGAAGTGGAGTGTAGCTCCAACTTCTCCTTTGCTAATGGCTTTGTTAGCATATCCGTAGGGTTCTTGCTTGTATGAATCTTTTCTAGATTCAACTGTCCATCCTCCAATACCTGTCGTATGAAGTGATATCTCAACTGAATGTGTTTCGTTCTCGAATGAAATGTTGAGTTCTTTGCTAAATGAATTGCACTCTGACTATCACTGAATAGTTTACAATTACTTTGCTCCTTTCCCAACTCTTCCATGAACCTACTCATCCATATCATCTCCTTGCTACCCTCTGTAGCTACAACATACTCTGCCTCTGTAGTAGACAAAGCCACAACCTTTTGCAATCTCAAAATCCAGCTAACTGTCATTCCACCTACTATGAAAATATATCCAGTAGTGCTCCTCCTACCATCCAAATCTCCAGCCATATCCAAATCAACATAGCCATGTAATGAAATATTTGAACCTCCATAGCATAACTGCATGCTAGATGTCCCTTTCAAATACCTGAGTATCCATTAGACTACTTTCCAATGCTCTTTACCTAGATTAGCCATATATCTACTCATAACTCCCACTGCTTGTGCAATGTCTGGTCTTGTACAAACCATAGCATACATGAGACTTCTAACTGCTGAAGCATATGGCACTCATGTCATGTATTTGACCTCCTCTTGTGATGAAGGACACTGATCTTTACTCAATTTGAAGTGTCCAACCATAGGTGTGCTAACAGGTTTTGCATTCTGCATGTTGAACCTTTCTAACACCTTGTAGATATAATCCTCCTGAGACAAATACAATTTCTTATTTTTCCTGTCTCTATGTATTTGCATGCCAAGAATTATTTTTACATCTCCCAAATCCTTCATTGCAAACGTGTGAGCTAGCTTTCTCTTAATCTCACCAATGTCCTGCATACTAGATCCTGCAATAAGCATATCATCCACATACAGTAACAAAATAATATAGCTCCCATTTTCAAGCTTCTTGAAATAAACACAATGGTTAGATTCACATCTCAAGTAACCATGCTCATGCATAAAATTATCAAACCTCATGTACCATTGCCTTGGAGCTTGCTTGAGCCCATATAAGCTCTTTTTCAACTTGCACACTCATTTCTCCTTACCCTTGACTTCATACTGCGCATATAAATCTCTTCATCCAAATCACCATGAAGGAAATCCGTCTTCACATCTAGTTTCTCTAAATGCAAATCTTCTACTGCAACTAAACTCAATATAGTACGAATATAAGTCATCTTAACAACAGGAGAAAATATTTCACCAAATTCAATACCTACCTTTTGTGTAAATCCCTTTACTACAAGCCTTGCCTTGTACCTTTTCTATCCACCCTCTTCTTCCTTAATTCTGTAAACCCACTTGTTCTGCAATGTTCTCTTTCCTGTTGGCAATTTAACCAAATCCCAAGTTTGGTTTTGTTCCAAAGATTTCATCTCCTCATCCATGCCATGCTCCCACTGAATGTGAGTTTTATCTTGCATTGCTTCTTCAAAGCTTTCTGGTTCACCACTATCAGTCAATAATAGATAAAATAGAGAAGGTGAAAATCTTTCTAGAAGTTTACTTACCCTTTGTGACCTTCTCACAGGAGTTTGGGGTACCGGAGGCTCAATCTAGACCTCTTGGACATTAGTATCAACTTCTGACAGTGACCAACGCCGGTCACCTCTAACCGATGTCGATTCGGCTAATCGACGCTGGTTCTAATCCTCTGTAACCGTCGGCTGAGTTCATCGACTGATGTCGATCGAGGCCTAACCGACCACTTTGTTACTATGTCTTTCGTAGGTGTTTCTTTAAAACCAAGAGTTCATTTTCATCAATAAACTTTTCAATTTTCTCATCCTTGGGTACTAAAATTTGATCCCTGTACATTCTCTTTTCATTCCATTCAACATCACGACTCCTAAAAATTTTAGAATTCTCTAAATCCCAAAAATGAAAACCGAAATCACCAGATCCATAACCAATGAAAGTGCACCTCTTGGATTTTGCATCCAACTTTTTTCTATTTTCTCTATCAACATGCACAAAATCTTCTGAACCAAAAACTTTAAGAAAAGAAAGATCTACCTCTTTTCTAGTCCATGCTTCCTCTGGTATTCCTCCATCTAGTGAACTTGAAGGGCCATGGTTAATCAAATAAACTGTTGTATCAACTGATTTTTCCCAAAACTGCAACGGAAATCCGAATGTATCCTCATATTTCTAGCACGCTCCATGATTGTCATGTTCATTCTCTCTGCAACACCATTCTCCTGTGGTGTTCTTAGAACTATTCTTTCTCTACGTATCCCATTCACTGAACAATAATCATTGAAATCCTTGCTATAGTATTCACCACCATTTCAAATATAAGGAACTTTAACTTAGAATTTGATTCATTCTCAACAAGGGATTTCCGTCTTTTAAAAGTTTCAAAAACATTAGATTTGTGTTTAATACAATAAACCAAGGCCTTTCTTGTAGCATCATCAATGAAAGTAACATAATAATGGGATCCACCATGAGAAGCTACCTAAGTTGGTCCCCACACATCCGAGTGTACAAGCTCCAATTTTGATCCTTCTTAGTTGCCCCAACTTTGAGAAATCTCACTCTCTTTTTCTTTCCAAAGATACAATCTCACGAAATCAAGATCTAAATCTTTCAAATCTGATAACTCACCCTTAGCCTTTAAGATCTGCATTCCTTTTTGACTCATATGACCCAACCATTTATGCCACATGCATGCATCGAATCAAGTAGATAATGAAAAAGGAATCATTAATATACGGGTAGATAAATATAATGTTCCTACCTTCTTACCTCTTGCCACAACAAAATCACCCTTGGTGACTTTCCAAGAGTCTCCTGTAAAAGTAACCATGTAACCAGATTCACCTAGTTACCCTGCAGAAATAAGATTCCTCCTGAGGCTTGGCACATGCCTCACATCTTTCAATACCCATGTATTTTCATTTTGCATTTTTATATGAACTTCCCTTTACCGATAATACTGCAAGGTTCATCATCACCCAAATAGACATGCCCAAAATTTTCCTAGACATAATTTCTGAAATAACCCTTATTAGGGGTTGCATGGAAAGAAGCTCCTGAATCTAAAACCCATGATTCAATTCTACTATCTAAAGAAATAATAAGAGCATCTTGCATTACCTCTGATGTAGCAAGATTCACCTCTTTACCTTTGTCTAGTTGTTGGTTCTCTTTATTCTTTGACCAACAATCTTTCTTTGCATGTCCTTTCTTTCCACATTTCCAACAAGTAATTCCCTTACTTCTAGATTTAGATCTGCTATCCCTTGACTTTGATTTCCCATTACTCTTACTCTTGGATCTCTCCTTCTGCCTACCCTTGCTTTCTACATTCAAAGCATTTCCAGATGATGTTTCCTCTGTACTTTTCTGTGAATTTCTTCATTCAAGATTATACTAACCACATCATCAAACTTCAAAATATTATTAGCAAATGTTTTATTACTAACAACCATTACCAAGTTGTCCCAACTATCAGGAAAAGAACATAAGAATAAAAATGCTTTTACTTCATCATCAAATGGTATTGAAACCAATTTTAACTGATTTACAATAGATCATAAATCATTCAAATGACTAGAGGCAGATTCACCTTCATGCATCTTAGAACTAAAAAGTTTCTTCATCAATTAAAATATATTTAAAGCACTAGGTTTTTCATATAAATTAGCAAGAGATTTCATTAAGTCTACCGTAGAAGCCACTTCTGTAATATTGGAAGCCACAGATGCTATTAGGCTCAATCTTATAGATCTAAAGCCTTTACGTCAAGAATCTTCCATTCTTCAACAGTCATCTTCATAGGTCTAGACTTATCATCCAAAGGTAAGTACAAATCTCTTTGATACAAATAATCCTCAATCTCCATCTTCCATAATTGATAATTTCAACCATAAAAATTCTCTACCTTGTATTTATTATCTTTTGTCATTGTTGTAGCTCCCACTCAATCAGAAAACCCTCTATGAGTAAATCTATCAACACACAAAACCCTCAAACAAATCTCTGATACTAGTTGTTGGGGTTAGCACACCGGTTGTACAGACAATATATCATATCTAAGCATACATGCAAATAAAAGTGGATATTCTACCAGAATAATTATATAAAACAAGAGACATAAATCAACACTGATTTAACGTGGTTCACCCAATGTGGGCTACATCCACCAAGAAACAAGCCAATCTATTATCCAAAGCTTTGACAAGATATACAATGAAGATTTACAATCTTCCACACCTCTCAGATGTTCAGTATTGTCTTTCTTCAAGCTTTTGCCTTCTTCACCAAGAATTCTCTCTCACACAATTATCTTGTAATTATGATCAATCCTCTACTCTAAACCCTAACTTTATGCTTTAAATAGTCATTTAAGACTTTAGGGCACTTAGCCATGCAATTACATTCATTAAATCTATTCCAATGCTAAAAATAGAAATAAATCCCGAGAGTTAATTAAAAGCTCATCACACAGGTAACCAATGTCGGTTCTGCCCAACCGTCGCCGGTTCCAACTTGTCGTGACCGATGCCGGTCACACTCTAACCAATGCTTTGAGATTCTTGTCAACTTCCAGCAAGTTCTATTTGCATGCTAAAACATGAATAATTTAGCTCCATACTCAACATCTAGGTGGATCAAATCTATACACGTAGTTCTAGGATTGTGTAGTTGACTAGGTTCATGTGTTGGAAAGACGTACATGGAAAAAACTTTTTTTTGTCTATGAAAGTGGGGATTGTTGCAAGGAAGTAACATGGAAACTTTCTTTTGTCTAGGATGGAGTTTAGTTTAAGAGAAAGGGTTATAAGAAATTTATAGTATTAGTGTATTTGTTCTATTGTTTATCAATTCTTGAATTTTTTTCTTGTTAGTCAAAATTTTTGATTTGGTTCTTTATTGTTTTTATAAATTAATTTATGCCCTACAAGTCTTATTATATATTAGTTTTTTTAAACTTGGCTGGTCTTAGACCGCCATATCCAACGGTTGAGGTGGAAAAAATTTTCGGCTAAGCGACTAAGGACTAAGGGGTTTCCATTCCACCAAATTTGCCCAGGGCACGATCCCGACATCATCCCTTATTACAGTATCTCCTGACTTTGCTTTCAGTGAGAATTGAACCCTGGTGGGCTCTTTAAGAGCCAAGCATCTTCACCATTGAGTTTAACGTCATTCAATTATATTAGTTTTTAATAATTTAATGTGTTTCTTTTGTATTGGAATTTTATCTCCTCTTCATTATTTTGCCATTTTTGTAATATGATGCTGATATGAAAATGATCACATGTATTTATGTGTTCTTTTCACTCACATTATTTTTGAGTTTTATACTTATTTTTCTACCCATTACATGGTATAAGGTAAGTTTCAATAGAGTATGAATTTGAATTTAAAGTATTTTATAAATACAAAGGTGCATTTTTGTATGTAGGAACATCTTGGACATGATTTAAAAATAAATTTACAAGATGACAACATATTGAAATTGTAAGGAAAGACAATGTTATTTTATAAGCATCCCTATACTAAATGTTTGATTTCAAGAATATAGATGATCCTAATAGTCACATTAATTAAAAAGATAAGACTAGGGGAAATTATAATTTAGGGAGTGATTATTGAATTCATTTAACACTTTTGTGTTGATTGGGACATATTGTTGAATAATTGAGGATCCTAATATATATCAAGGAAGCTCAACTTTTCTCTAATTTAACACATCCCCAAAACATATTTATTTTTCTAACACATTTTACATACCTAAAAACAAGATAAAAGTTCTCTAAGTTATGTTTTTGACTCAATGTTATTGATTTTTGCTACTAAGACAATAACAAAGGAGATGTGAGATAAGCTAGGGACATTGTATCGGACCAAATCTTTAGTGAAGAAACTTTTTATAAGGAAGAAGTTGTATTATTTGTAGATGAATGCTGGTGAATCAGTTGTAGAGAATTTAAATAATTTTAACTACATCATAAGTTAGTTAATTTCCATTTATGTGAATATGGATGATGAGGAGATGTGTATTACTCTTTTCTATTCTTTTCCAAACTCTTGGGAAAAAAATTTTTTTATGAAGCTTGATGAAATAGTTGTAAATTTACTATCTGAAGAGATGAGAAGAAATTATGTTGATGACTATCACTCAAAGGAATATTTTCCATTTCGTGGGAGATAGAAAAGAGAGGAAAGAAGAAAAAGGGTGGAGATAAAAGGTCCAAGTCTAAAACTAGATTCTAGACTCCATATCAAAGTTGGAAAAATTGTTGGAACTATGGTCAAACTGAAACTTTTAGAGTAGTGGTAGGAAGAAGAAGGAAAAAAACAACAAAATAATTTGTGTTCTAAAGAAGGAGAAGGAAGCATGTATGATGGTGATGCTTACCTTGCAACCTTGAGTGCACATGCATGCATTGATGCATGGATTATTGATTTAGGTCCATGGTTTTCTAAATATAAGGTTCATGATGGAAGAAAAGTATTTCTAGGAGATAATTCAACCCATATAATATAAGGAAGAGGAAAAGAAAAATTTTATTTAAGAGATGGGAGGACCAAGGATGTTTATGGTGTTTTAAACATACCGGGCCTTGTTAGAAATCTAGTTTCATTGAGAAATATGAATGATATTGGAGTACAAGTCTCATTCTAAGTAAATATGGGTGCAAAATGTGCATAGATATTTGGTTCTAGAAATATTAGTGTGCATGAGAACTATATTTAAACTTGATGTAAGCACGATAGTTGGTGCAATAAATAACTTTTTTATGAGAGGAAAAAAATGAAATGGATTCCTAGTCTAGATGACAAAATAAATGTGAAAGGAAAATTTGATTTAAATATTTCCATAACAAGATATGGTGGGAGAAACAAATAATGTCGGGAAATATTGCTATAGTGATATTTAGAAAAAAAAAACCGCTTCTAAAAGAAAGCATTACTTTGGCATGAAAGGTTGGGCCATATTGGCAAAAGGGGTTACATGTATTGCAATCAAAAGGTATGGTTAAAGAAGTTTTGAATTGTCCCTTAGATTTTGAATTTTTGAACATTATGTGTATGGAAAATAGGTTAAAGTTTCCCACTTCTACTACTCATTCAACTGGTATTTTATAGGTTATACACATCAATGTATCGACCGGTGAAGGCACCCTCACATCGAAATTATATATTTTATGTGTTTCATAGATACATATTATAGGAAGACCTAGATATATTTTCTCGATAAAAAAATGGAGTGTTCATATATTTTAAAATTTCATGACACTAGTTGAGAACCAGTGTGACAAAAGGATAAAGGTTTTGCACATAGGAAATGAAGGAGAGTATTGTTCAAAGGAAGTTTATGAATGATGTGAAATTTTGGAATAATCATGTAAAATATAATTCTGTATACTCCACATAATAATGGAGTGGAAGAGGGCTTGAATAGAACGTTGATGGATAAATCCCGAGTATGCTATGTGGTGCTTGGCTTAGATCAGAATTATTTGGCTAAAGTAGTTGCTATTATGTGTTATTTTGTGAAAAAACAACCTACATTAGCATTGGTGGATAACACCCCATAGGAAGATTGTATGGAAAAGATACCATCTATTGAACACCTAAGAGTATTTGGTTGTGAATCATACAAACATATCCCAAAGGAGAAGAGAACAAAAATTCACTTCAAGTCTGAGAAGTGCCTCTTTGTTAAGTATAGAGATTGTGTCAAAGGTTACAAGTTGTGGAATCCATGACTCCAAAATGATTTTTACAGATGAATTTTTTCCTTCAGGTAATTGAAAGACATGAATTTCATGGTAGAGAAATATTTAGAAAATATAGCTCAAGAGGTAAAGAAAACAAAGATACGATCTACGAAGGTGGTCTCATTATGGGATCAAAGAGAGGCTAGGAGAGTTAAGAATCATGATGATTAAGATGTGTCACTACAATGGAAACTCAAAGGTAATTAAGTGATACAAGGGATTAAAGAAAACTTGTTAGAACAAGTACTTCATGAGATTTAACCGATTCTAAAATCAAGCTAAGGAAAAATCTAGAAGTTGATTTAGATGATAGTGTTACTTCTAGACTTATAAGGTTGGTAAGAGTTTGAGTACCACATCATATGTTTATCCCTTATGATTACCATTTTTATTTCTATTATTGGTAACAGATAATGAGGATCCAATGACAGTAAAGGAATCTCTTGGTTCATATGAGAGTAAGTCTTAGATGATGGCTATGAAGGAGGAAATGGAGTCTCTAAAGGAGAATGATACATGGGACTTGGTACATCTACCTCCTAGAAGAAAATTAGTGGGTTGTAAATGGGTTTTCAAGAAGAAGTTTAATGCGTATGGAAACTTGGAGAAATATAAGGCTTTCTTAATTATAAAATGGTTATCTTATCGTTGAAGGAATTGAATTTGGTGAGGTATTTTCTCTTGTTGAAAAATTGGATTCTATCATATTTATTTTATCTATTGTTGTTGCATATGATCTAGAGATAGATCAGATGGATGTTAAAACAATATTTTTGCATGGGGAGCTTGAGGAAGAAATCTACAAATGAAGCAACATGATAGTTTTTATTTAAGGGTAAAGAGGAAATGGTTTATCTCTTGAAGAATTCCTTGTATGGCCTAAAACAATCACCAATGACATGGAATCATAATTTAATTGTTGTGTTTGCAAATTTGGCCTTGAAAGAAGCAAGGAAGATCATTTTGTATACTCAAAATAGGAAAGGGAAAAGTTTATCATCATAATGCTCTATGTGGATGATATGTTGTTGGTTGGAAACAACAGGAAATGATCAAACAAGTGAAAGATCAACTTTCTAAGAAATTTGACATGAAGGATCTTAGTGCTACAAAGTTAATTTTGGGCATGTCGATAATTAGAGATTGTGTGAATAGAAATATTTAGCTAAATCAAAGTATATGAATATGGTTTTGGAAAGGTTTGGGATGCGAGGAAACCAAGCTGATAAGTAAACCCTTTCCATTTGGTCAAACACTCTCCACTAAACAATGTCTAAAGACACAAGAGGAGTTAGAAGACATAGCATATGTGTCATATCAAAGTGTGGTGGGAATCCTGATGTATACAATGGTCTACGTAATACCTAACATTACACATGCAGTAAGAGTAGTAAGTAGATATACGGAAAATCAAAAGTAAGAGCATTGGATTACGGTTAAGTGGATTCTCACATATTTACAAGGAGCTAGTGATCATGTTATTTAATTTTAAAGGGAGGTCCTTAGTGCTTAGTGAATATCTGTACATGTTTACATTTTCAACTTGCTCGATGGAGTAATAAGTTGGATGAAAAAATGTCAAGAAAGTGCTTTTATTTCCACCACATAGGTTGAATACATAATGGAAACACATTCATGCAAGGAAGCATTATAGCTTCAAAGTCTATGTACCTCAATTGGCTTCGTGTAAAATATGATAAAGATAAATTATGACATAGAAACTACAATTTATCTAGAAAGGAACCCATAGTATCGGGTTCGAAACGAAGCACATTAATGTGCAATATCATTATATGAAAGAAATGGTAGAAGAGAAGATGGTGACATTGGAAAAAGTTGAGACTAAGATGAATGTGGTGGGTTTTTGACTAATTAAGTGGGTGTTGAGAAGTTTACTTGGTGCGGGAAAGAAACTAGATTAATACACCTTTAATGTTATCTTGAAATTGATAGATAAAAATAAATTAGATTTTTTTAGATAAGGATAAAGGGAGTTTTTTTGGTAGGAGTCTACCCAAGAACAAGAATAGGGCCATAACCCATATATAAAAATAAATCCAAATGAGCAACAAAAACACTTGCTACCCAACAACAAACAAACAAGCAAGAAGCCAAAATAGCTTCCCTACGGTGAAAAAACAACAAATTACAACAATACAACAACATAAGAATATCATAAAGGAAGTAAGCCTTAAGAAGAAGTTTGAGACTTTAGAGTCATTTGTAATGGAGTTGAGTGCATCTTACAAGGAATTATTTTCTTGTGCTAGATGACCATCCACTCTTCCTTGTTAATTTCATCAATAGAATTAGGGATGCGGGAGAAGAAATTCAATAGAGTTTATAGGTAAAATCATAGAAGGAGAAGAGAGGGGTTTCTTATCCTTAACTGTACCAAATGATACCTAAAGAATATGTGTCAAATGATGCAGATCATAAAGAGCACACGAGGAGGAATCTCATCAATAACAGTGTAGATTTGACTCTTGAGGGGAACATTTTAGAAAATAGTGAAGAAGTATCATCAACATGAATATAGGGGGCATTAATGGTGAAGTGAGAAGGAAGAGAATCCTCCAATAGGTCAGATTATCCTCACTCTTGCACTTAGAGAACCCTGATCCTCAATCAAATGTCTAGTTTCAAAGCATCTATGAAAATATAAAGCCAGTCTTTCGTAGTCAAGCCGTCAAGTCCATATCATTTATCTAATCTATAGATTAATCTTCTCATGGAGTGTAGACACCTAAATTCCACTTTTGCAATCTTATTGCCAAAATGCACACAAATCACTCTCATTCTTGCCAATTCCGTTATAATTAGTGATCTTTGCTAATTAACTAATGTTTCTTACCACTTTAGCCAATTAACAACACTTTGTTGATTGCATAACCCCTTTCGCATTCAAGATGCCACTTTATGGTGAATCGTAAGTCAAAATCCTCTTCAAAATAGACAATTAGTGTTTATTAGCTAATTAAGCCTATTTTGCCTTTTGTTTTGGTCATTATATCCTAGTATTGACTCAAACCACTCTTCCAACCACTCAAAATCACCCCACTCACCTCCACAACATCTCAGCAAGCTTCAAAAGCTTATCCTAACCTCTTAGTTGACCCTAAGTGGTTGATTAAGGATTCATACCTCTTAATCACTTGGTAATTGACTAATTGTGATTAGAAAATCTAATCTAATTTAGGAATTTTTAGTCCCACATGCACCAAAATACAAGTTTCTCCCAAAAGGAAAACTATAAAAAGGGTGCACCTCATTCCTTTATACTTTACACCAAACTTTGATTTGCATCTAATATAATAAGTATGATATATAGCCAAGTTCAATCCTTGCCTAAGGCCTTGATAGGGTTAGTAGATGGATATCCAAAATGACCATGTAGTCATTGGGAGAGGCCATTTCACCTTGTTTGGAGTAGAACCATAACCATTTGATTTCCCTCTTAAGTCTATTTAGGCCCATGGTAGGTAATTCAAGAATATTAGTAGGCATGTTTAGTTAGATTTTGTATTGTTTTCATACTAGTTAAGCATTCTTTTAAGCTTCTATCTTAATGTTACATTCCTAGACTTATAACCTTGGCTAGATGGATGGAAATGGTGTTAGCTTTCCTTGTTTAGTCATGCAATTTTCTTTGTAAAGTTTAGGGTGTCATCATTTGGCACGCCCGGTGGGACAATACTCCATTGCATTCAATTTTTATAGCTTTTTAACTTAGTTTCAAAGTTTTTCATTTCAAGTTTATAGATTAGTTTCAAGTTTCCTAGATTAATTTCAAGTTTTCTAGTTTACTTTAAAGCATTTTAGATTAGTTTCTCAACATTTTTAGATTAATTTCAAAAGTTTTAGAGTAATTTTTAAATTTTTATAGATTAATTTCCATTTTTGAAAGTTGTTTCAACTAGAGTAGTGGTAGAAGTTGTGTTTTCTTCCTTTTACAAGATTCAAGGAGGTGAAGCCTTGTCAAAATTGTCAAAAAATACCAAAGATTTGACCTTTTTGAAGAAATTCTTGTCAAAACTTGAATTTTTTACCACTTCCAGTGAAGGGGCATGTGGGCATTGAAACAAGAGCACACACGTCAACAAGGGAGTGCAAGCGTTGAAACATGAGCGCACCCACTTCTCTGGAAGTGCACACGTTAGCTCATTTTTTCTCAACTTTCGAGTCCTTTTTACAAGGGGAGCACGGGCGAGGCACCCGCTTCTTTGGAAGTGAACATGTGAGCTCATTTTTTCAGCTGATAGTTATTTTTACAACTTGAGGAGCCAAAAGCGTTGATAGAGGCGCGCATGTGTTGAAACAAGTACACACATGCTTGTGAGGTGTGTAGGTGTGTCTGTATAAATTTTCCTAGAAAATCAAAGTTTTGATTTTTAGCTTTTAGGATTTTTGTTACTCTTCAAAGGTTTTTAGATTCCATTTTTGTCAATTTCATAGATTTAGAGTAATTTTTCTTATAAAATCACTTAGGGTTTGAAGGAATTAATCTTGTTTCCATGCTTTGTATGAGTTTGGGTTAATGTGTGTATTCTCTTCTCTTGCACTTCATGTGATCTAGAGAATCAAAAGCACTCTTAAACGTTATTTTTCTATCATTAGAGTAAGTAGGAAACTTTGTTAATCATCTTTTAGTTTAAATTCTTTTCACTTGCTAAATAACCAAGGCTAGAATTTTTGTATGCTCTTCCCTTACACCTAGTGTGATCTTGGGAATCAAAAGAAATTTTAGTCTTTTTGTTAAAAATCACTTGGATGATTTGGGAATAAACCAAGTGTTTTTGTAAAATTTGATGGTATTGAGTTGATTTACAAGCATTTTTCATCGTTATTTTCTTATGATATTATGAATCTATTTTGAAACTACTAACCATTTTGTGAAGGACCTAATGCTAGTCAAAGAAAGGAGGACCTAAAAAAATTTATAACTACGTGTGTGATTGTAGGTTTCAAAAATGAGTACAAAAAAACCACATCAAGTCTAAAAGATAAAAAATACTCCACAATCATCACATTGTACTTGTAGGTTTCGGTTAAGAGTTATGGTCATGCGCTCAACTAGGACATAACCCCTTTGGAATAAGCCTTAAGCTACAAAAATGGGGGTGGTCAAAGGAACCCTAAAGTAGTTCAGGCAAGAGGGAACCTTGTGAACAAAATAGGAAAGTGCTCCACACTACCGACTTGTCTAGTACGCCTTGGTGAAATTAGCGTCAAAGATATTTGTATCACGACCCCAATGAAAGTATAACTGAACGCACTTCAATGCTCATTATACTAAAGGGGGTAAAGTAAATCTGAGATACTCCCAAATTAGTTAGTGTGAATTTTTGGGTAAATCGAGCTCGCTCATAGATATCTTGTGACACCTATAGAGAGAACCACCTAGGAAGATTTTCGGTTAGGAGCCATTGTTTTCTTAGATAATATACTTGAGAGCTCTCAAAAAGTGACAAATTTGTTAGATTCAAACTCTTGTTTTTCGAACAAGGGAAATAATCTCTTAAATTTGAAACTGCGTGACATTTCATCACAAAATCTACTTCGTGTCATTTTGTCCTAGTTTTTCACTTGTCTTAAGACAAGGCAAAACTCTGCAAAATAAAACCAAGTTTATTTCAACACCACTTGGTCTACACCCTTGTTTTCTTGTTGCCCATTTTTCGACAAAATGAAACAACATATATGGATACCGCTAGATATAGCATGTCCACCACTTTTGTATTCTACTTGCATGACTAGGTTGCAATGCCGGAGCACAATTGTTGAAAGTGTGCACGGTATGTACTCACGATCTAGTAGGCCCCCCGTGTCTCAAAACCCATATTTGAGAGTTATTATCATCATAGTTATGTGATTTCATCATTGTCTTCTTTTGAGTTGTTTCATTCCCACATTGTAGCCATACATACATTGAGATATTTACGTCTTGTTTCTATTGTGAAATTAGGCCTTAATCTCTATATTGTAGAGTTATGTTGTTCGCATGCGTAACAATTTCTTGTTATACTTAGACGTAGTTTTTACACCCTAACTTTCTATTGAGTTTTGTGAGTGTTGAGGATACATTGTTAGCATCGTGATAACATAATTTTGACACTAGAAATAGTGCTTTCGAAATCTTGGTTCACATGTCCAAATATTGACGTTATGTTACTCACATTGTTATCATCCATTTTACGAGACTTGGAATTTGTTAGTGTTAAGAAACTGGTTTTTTGTATATCTTGTCAGAAGACCACGTCAACATTCTCTTATCATTTAGGCCTTTATTGTTACAAAATTGACATAACTGGTGATGTTGTTTTGTTACTATTTGGTAGCAAACCTATCTAGACAAAATCTTAGAGAATAAACTATTTGATGTAAACCAAATTTTGAGCGTTGTACATCATTGTATTATTCTAAGGAAAACTTGTGTCATATATTACCTTGCTAGGTATCTTGTTCATTATTCTTTAGTTCATATGTTTGTTTTTATCTATCAAATTTGTGGCTATTCTATAGTCGCCTTGTTTTAACAACTTAGGGTCATTACGCTGCACAAATTTGACTAGGATCCCTTGTTAATAAACCTTAGTGGAAATATTTCATGTTGTACCTTCTATTCTAATAAATGCCTACTACGAGAATGGGATCACGAAAGTTGGTAGCCAATATATTTGGAGGTGAAAACCCTCTTTTGGAAGATAATCTCATGGTTGCCCATAGTGGTGAAGAGGAGGAGTCTCCTCGCATGGATGCAGAGATTCATTCGCCCATTTTGATGACTAAATTTTCATAACAAACATGAAGTTATTATGTAGGTTGTGGAACTAGGATCTAAATTACCTTCCACAATAGACCCTTCTCTTATCACCAACATGGTTTAGGGAGAAGAAGAAGTAGACCTCCCTCATCACACTCTTAACGAAATTTTAAATCCAGGTCATGCCTTTACTTCTACATGATAGAATAATGAGGAGATACCATTTGAAAATGATGGAGACTATCATTTTCCTCCTATTAAAATTCATTGTGAAGACCATGAAGAACATGTTCATCATGCACAACCTCCTCCTAATGAAGATCATCATGAAATACCTATTAAAGAGGTTACATTAGAACAACAGGTCCAAGCCCTCACTCATCAATTAGAAATTTTGGCTTCACATATATAAAAGGAACAACCAAAAGTTGTGAAACAAACTATACCAAAGGAAAAACCTAAAGCTTTGTTTTACGAATTCCCACTAAACACCCCTCGATAGGAGGCACAAAGAGATCCTCATGAAGAGATTCTCGCAACAAATATTGGTGGGAATACACCTAGGCTTAACCCTTTGTATAGACCTACGAAACCACCCACGCAAGATCCACTTTTAATCAAGAGTGGTCACCAATGAAGAACTCCCTTCAAGTGTTACAGGAGGGCTAAACCGGTATCAATAACTAGTAGTAATAACAAGAAGTATCGGTTCGAGGAGTTACGTCCTTACCCATTTGACAAAGCCATGCTATAGGTACCTTTCCCAAGACATTTTGATTTTCTAAAATTTGATAAATATAAGGAAAAATGTGACCCTCATGATCATATAAAGGAATTCTATATGGCATGTCAAGAGGTGGCATTAAATGACAATTATCTTATGCACTTGTTTCCACAAAGTTTAGGAGCAACAATACTAGAATGGTTTGTGCATATCCCTAAGGGATCCATATCAACATGGTCAGAACTAACAAAGGGTTTCATATGAAACTTCTCTTTCAATATAAAAAACAACGTTACCATGCTAGATCTTTGCAATGCCCAACAACGAAACAATGAAAAATTCACTTGTGTTTTTACAAAGATGGAGAGGGTTAGCTAGTCGCTTTCCTTGCTCCCTACCCAAAAAGCAGCTGATAGGAATATTTGTTCCCAACCTCCATCCATACATTACATTCCACTTGCAAATACATTGTGATAACATGTTCGAAGAGGTAATAGAAAAAGGGAGTCAAATTGAAAATGCATTGTTAGCTAGGGGGACTCTAAAACCTTTCTCCCGTGAACACAACGATTCTAAATCTAACGATAAAACAAAGTTTTTTCCTAATAGAAAAAAAAATGTTATTAGTGATGGGATAGTAGACTCTAAATGGGTGCAAGCCTTGTAGAACCACACACCTTTGAAACTTACAAAGGGTAATCCACCTACTAAGTATAAACACCACACTTTTACTCCTCTGTCTGATTCCATATCATCTATACTAAAACAGTTGGAGGCTATTAACATGGTTAAGTACCTTGAAATGTAACCCTATGGGGATGATAAAACCAAACCATCATGGTTTAGGGAGAATTAATTTTGCAAGTTCCACCACGTAAAGCATCACAAAACTGACAAGTGTTTAAGATTAAAACACTATATTCAATACCTAATCGACAACAATGATATTAAAGTAAACTCCACTATCATTGTAAAATATCCAAATGCAAACTTAGGGATCTTCAAAGAGCCTTTTCCCAATCACAAATAAAGGAAAAATCCAGATCGGGGACAATCGTCTCGAATAAAAATGCTAACTATATGTCAAACAAAGACCATTTTGATGCCTTGATAGGTTTTGTTCACCCACTCATTGAGAAAATCAATATAATTAGAATTAAGAAAATAGAATGTGTTGTGGCAACATGGCAGGCTCACCTTATTATAAAATCTGAACCTACCCACCTTCTGCTCAAGAGAGTCACTATGATGTGTTATATCAACTAGAAAAAACTACGGCTAAGATTTCCATCTTAGACCTTCTAAAGATCTCTAGAGTCCATAAGTATATACTTTACAAATCCTTACATGGATCGGGAGTATCCATTGATGTTGACCCAACACATTTGTAAGCCATGGTAGCACAACTTGTTCCTTTGGAACACATAACCTTCAATACTACAAAAGCTGTAGTTGAAGATCTTTCACATAACCTACCATTGCATATTGAGTTTATCATCAAACGTAAGAAGGCTAAAAGAGTGCTTGTAGATGGCGGATCAGGTCTTAAAATATGTACTCTCAAGTCGGTCACCAACTAGGCTATACTGAGAAGCTGATACGGAAACAAAGGTCATCACCATTAAGGCATATGACAATGAATAACGACAATCATTTGGAATGACCATTTTCTCATTAGAAGTGGGTCCCATAACACATGATAAGAATTTCCACATCTTAGACCGGAACTCCCTTACAATATCTTGCTCGGTCTCCCATAGATTCACACCATGTAGGTCGTGCCATCAACGTATCATCAATGTTTAAAGTTAAAATATGAGGGACAGAAACTCACCATACAGGGGGACCCTCAACCTTTTTCTCATTGTAGAGAATTTTTAGGATTTTTTCCTACAATCTATGAGTGTCCATCTATGGAGATTGTTATTCTTATCCAGTCAAAGGCCCTTGCTTCATGAGTGGATCCAAATACCCTGTCTATCAATGAAAATGGTGCTTCCACCTCAGAAAATCCTTTTTCTACATGGGAGATGAAGGTCAAACCAAGAGGTTGTGGAGATTATGATCTCAACAAGCCCTAATGGTTCACAATGGTCATTATCAGCCCAAGCGCATGGGTAGGCTGTGTTTCAAATTTTAGAGATCAAGAGAGGCTTTCCCTTTCAATAATTTTACTCCTGACGGGTTGCTAGAAGACAAAAGGTTTCTTATGGACATTATTTTCCGTATAGATGATGATGACATGGCTACATTCTATAAATCACTTAAGTATCCCATTCCTAATTGGATAATGCTTGCCATGGGGTATAAAATATGTGCATTTGCACCCGTCAAGAAAAAGGCTCATTAGAAGCTCTTGCAATACCTTGACATATATTAGGTAAATAAGGTATAGGAATCCATTTATATGAGTCTCACTCTTCAGATGATGAGTATGCTTCTTCTAAGATTGAGGATAGTTTGTCTGGAAATGAAATCAAAACATATTCTGATGTAGTCTTTACGAAGACCTTGGCTCTACAAACCTATTCGCCAATATGGCTATCCTTACTATAACCCCTTTTATACCCACCATATCCCCTATAACTCAACCATTAACCCTCACCTACCCATCACTCGTGAATTGGGATCAACAACAACACATACCTATTGACTTATTTCAAAATGATGAAGCCATTGGTGAGTTCCTGGGAATCATAGACAACATTCCAATAAATGATCACAAGAAGGGTTCTCCATTGAAACTTAACGCATGCGGATACTTTGGAGAGGAAGTAGATTTGTGCAGGAATTTAAGTAAAAAAGTGACCAATGGAAATATTTCCAAAGAAAATCCTGGATGAAATAAAAGGGGAAGTCTATAGTGAAAACCTCTTTGAGGCATTTGTGGAAAAATAGACAAAACAACCTATAGAAAAGATAATGTACCCACTTCAAGATGAAGCTCTCCATGAGCCATCTATGATAGAGGAGGATATCAACCTCCCTCCCGATCCTACATGCATGGGGGATGACTCAAAGTTATTAGTGGAAGATACTGATAGATGTTACTATCGGCACGGAGGAATTTCCACGGATAGTTAAGTTGGGAGCTTCCCTCTCAGCCAAAGAACAAAAAACATTCACAAGACTCTTAAGAGAGTATGCAGACATCTTCACTTGGTCTTATGCTGACATGCCAAGACTTGATCCTACACTAGTGGTGCACAATCTTGTGGTACAACCAAATTCCAAGCCCATCAAAAAAATCTCTAAAAGATGCATCCTCACGTTGCCTTACTAGTAAAGGTGGAGCTAGAAAGGTTACTAGAAGTAGGCTTTATTAGGCCTATCGACTACTCATAGTGGATATCCAATGTGGTCCCGGTTCAAAAGAAGCCAGTTGGTATTAGAGTGTGTACGTCTTTTAAGGATATAAACAAAGCTTGTCCTAAGGATAATTTTCCTCTCCTAAACATCAACATGATTGTCAAATCTACAGCAGGCTATGAGATACTTTCACTCATGGATGGCATCTCAGGTTATAATAGATAAAGATTTTGGGAGAATATCAACACAAGATGGCTTTCACAACCCCATGGGGGACATTTTGTTACCAATTCATGCCTTTCGGCCTTAAAAATGCAGGCACTACATATCAAAGGGCGATGACTATAATCTTTCACGATATGATAAGTGACATCATGGAAGATTACGTAGATGATATACTAGCTAAATCTAGAACTGTGAGGAACACCCAGAAATTTTACGGTGTATCTTTCAGCGTTTAAGGGATTACAAAGTTCAACTTAACCCAAAGAAGTGTGTCTTTAGTGTGCTATCTGGGAAATTACTAGGATTCATTGTGTCACGAGAGAGGAATAGAAGTAGACCCTACAAAGGTCATGGCTATCAAAAATCCCCCAAGAATATTAGACAATTGCGTATCTTACAAGATAAAATTCAAGCCATCAGAAGGTTTATTTCACAACTAGCAGACAAGTGTCATACATTTACACATCTTCTTAAGAAGGATGTTAATTTCAACTGGGGACCAAAACAATAACAAGTGTTTGCTTTGCTAAAAGAATACTTGGCCAACCCCCCTATTCTCATGCCACCCACAACAGGAGAACCCTTGTTACTTTATATCTCTACTACACATTTTGTAATTGGAGCACTGTTGGCCCATATGATGAGAGAATAGAGAGAAAAATTTGTATACTATTTAAGTGGGACATTGGTAGCATATGAGCTAAATTATCCACAAATCAAGAAGTCTTGCCTAGCCATGGTGTTTGCTTTCAGAAGCTACATCATAATATGCTTAACAATGAAATAAAACTTATTTCAAAGTTCGACCCTTTGAATTTTTTATTGTCTAAAACAACACTAACAGGAAAGATGGCTAATTGGATCATCTTATTAAATGAGTTTGACATTGAAAATACGTTCATCAAAAGTCAATAAAAAGATAGGTGTTAAGCAGATCAAATGGTAGAAGCTCCACTACTAAATCTTCGAACCCTTGATCATGGAACTACTAGATGCATCCATTATGTACCTTGAAGAATCTACGAGTTTGGAAAATGTACTTCGATGGCTCTTTTACCTTTCATGGTTCAGTGCGAGTTGTGCAATCCCTCCCACAGGAGACTTGATTCCACAAGAATTTCAAATTAGATTCCCTTGCATGAACACTATAGTGGAATATGAGGCTCTCATTGCAGGAATGAAGCATGCCATCAAATGGGATATCAGAAAAGTAAAATGCATTGGTGATTCAATGCTTATTATCAAACAGGTCATAGATGAATATAAAGTTAAAGATGAAAAGTTACTTCCATATAAAAGAATGGTCGATTCCTTGAAATAATTATTCAAGCAGATAACATTTGAGTAAATACCAAGAGCTCATAACAGAGTGGAAGATTCCATGGCTATGGTAGGATCTATGTTGAGCATTTTTCCAGAGATCAATGATATGCCATTATTTGTTGAAAATCTAAAAACAACGACATACAACATACCAGACTCTTGTTTAGTGTGTGAAGTTGTTGGTCCCTTTTCATCTGAGTACGCTGAAATATTTAATTATCTCCATGAAGGAACATTCCCTATAAACATTTCCCATGTTGAAAATTGTAACGTCATCCAGCGTATAGCCCGCTATACCCTACTTGGGGGCACCCTCTTCCATTAAGGCTATGACGGGAATTTGTTGCACTATTTAAATTCTGACGAATATATCCAAGCAATCAAGGAGGTGCACAAGGGAATTTGTGTTATACTAATGGGATTGTCCTTGTAAAGAAGATAATCGAGTAGGTTACTATTGGCCTACTTATGGAGCATGATTGTTGTCAACATGTAAAGAAGTGTCTGTATTTTCTAAAGTATGGAAATTTGATACATGCGCGATACAATCCTTACAACCAATCACAACACCCTAGCCGTTCTCAAAGTGGGGTCTCGATCTAATAAGGAAACTTAATCATATCTCCTCGGATGGCCACAAGTTCATTATAATAGCCACTAAGTACTTTACAAAATGGGTAGAGGTAGTTCCTCTTACTTATACATAAGGTCCCCAAATTTCAAAGTTTATAATGAATCATATCATTGCAGATATGGTACCCCTTCTTCCATTATCATTGATAATGGTAAGTTGTTCAAAAATAAAAATTTGAAAGCACTCTAAAAATGCTTTCAAATTTCCCTTAAATTTTCAACCCCTTATTAACCTCAAGGTAATGGGCAAGCCAAAGCTTCCAACAAAACCTTAATTCACATTATGGATAAAATGGTGAATACCACATACAAATTCACCCTACCCTCACGAGCATTCATAACTTCTATCTCGCACCCCTATAGTACAACTCCATATTCTTTAGTATGCGGCTCCGAAGTAGTCTTGCCTTTAGAGGTCGAGATCCCTTCTTTGAGTATCAAGATAATGGATTACCTGAATGAAGAGGAGGACTATAGAGTAGCTTGACTGGTAGAGTTGGAGCTATTGGACGAGAAACACCTTCGTGCCCTCAATCACCTGAAATTATATCACGATCGAGTGTGGAGGAGCTACAACAAGAAGGTCATACCTCGTCAGTTCAAGGTAGGAGACATGGTGTTGAAAGAGAATCAGAAGAACACCAATAAATATCGAGAAAAGAAATACATATTTGAGCCCAACTGGATAGGACCATACATTGTGGTTTCCAAGTTCGGTTTAGGTTCATATAAGTTGGCATATTCGGATGGCCAATATCTTCGAGAACCCATGAACGCAATGTACTCAAGAAATTATATGCTTAAGTATGGGGTCTCTGCAGAACACCAAGAAAAGTATAAAAAATAGAAAAAGATAAAGATAAATAAACATGTACATGCAATAGTGAAAACCACTTAATGGTGGCACTTTGGACAAGTCCTTTGGTGAAAACCACCCCATTTGCCAAAGGAGGGTCATTTTTCACAAGCGAGTTTAGGTTTAAGGAGTGCAACAACTTTTCCCTAAGTTAATCTTCACCTTCATCAGAGCCCCTTGTGAGCCTATCCTTCTTTGCTCTAGTTCGGCTAATATAACCTTCTAAGTGTAGAGAAGTTAACATTGAATGAACCCATCTCATGCTGGGGAAAATTCACGACGTCACTTACTTAATCATATACCACTTGGCATTACGCCCTTGTACATCCCATCTAATGTTGGGGGCATCCACGTTTCTTTATTTCCTTACACGTTTGCTTTGGAAAATTGTTGAGAAAATCTCAAAACATTCATATAACTTTTGAAAATCCCAAAAACATATAGATATGTCCTTTGGAAAAATCAAAACATTCAAATAAGTTTCTTAGAAAACTCCAAAACAATAGAAAATTGTCTTAGAAATAAAATCCAAAACAAGAAAAACGTCCCAAAACTATCCCATAAAAACAAAGTAGTGGTTCACTTACTTTTAGTTGTTGGTTTGTATGGTTTTGGTTGCATTACTTTTTCATACTGTATGCTTTAAATTGGATTCACTTGCTTACTTAGATTGAATATCACTTTAGTCTGTAGTGTATTACATTGAGTCCATTTTGTATTGCATACTTGTAAATAAATGTGTTTCTTTGATTAGATTTATTTAAACTGTGCTTGTTAATTTTTACTTGTATAGTGTGTTATAATCTCATCATCATATCACACATATCCATCACATCTATACATCATATATCAAAATAATATGCTAATTATACATCACACATGTATACTAAAATCTAATCATCAAATACCGTATCAACAATGGGGCAAGAGGGTTGTGCATGATCAAAAATCTATCCCCCACACCAATAGCAAAAATATAAACATGTTTCTCAAAGGTATCTCATCAAACATACAAGTATGATATCAGACTAAAGATATCTCATAATCTAACAAGGTGATACAAAGCATATAATGATCAAAAAATTTTAAAAGAATTTTTATTTTTATTTTTTTGATAAATCGTTAAAAATCCAAAAAAAATTGTTTTAAAACTTTAAAATTTTACAAAAATTGGTAAAAAAACATGTACGCAGCTAAAACCTATGTCAATTGCACCATCCTCGAATGTTGAAATATGTTTTACAAAATCATATTTCTATGGTTCTTGCTTGTTTTGGTCTCAAACGACTTGCGAATCATCATGATCTACCTCCATTAACAAAATCTCGGTTACATACTATGTTGGTACTCCTGTGCAATAGTGAGTTGCAAAGAGCTGTTTTCGTAGTGCATGAAGGTTTTTCCATAGGACTACTTGTGTCCTCTATTTTTCCCTCACATGTGTTATTGTTTGGGGCATCATTTTTAACCCTTGTCATTACAACACAAACATTTGGGAGCGTAGCTTGATAACAAAAACATTGGTGCAACTGTCTTGAACGTTGTTTGTTTGAGTACGTGTGATTGTACTAGTTTCTCTGTTAGGTTAGCTGGTTTACTTTCTCATATTGCATTGCATTTTGTATTTTGCATGGAGTTACATATTTTCAGCAGTAAACAATTGTTAGTAATTTAGATTTTTATGTTATCTTACACTTTTTGTGTTTTAAATAAAGTTGATGATGTAGACCTAGGGGCAAAATGATATAAACCGGTTTCTTATGGAAAGGCTTATTTGGATGCAAAGGTTGGACTTGTTCTATATTTCTCCATTAATCATTTCTTCTCCATTATCATTTCTCACCATTACTAATTTTTCTTCTAAAAATACTCACTTGGGGCACTAAACAACCATGTTTATCCCTATCCTTTTTCCTTCTCAATACCTAATGATTTCACATCCATTCGACCTATTTTCTTCTATCCATTTAGATCATCGATTGACTTCTTTAATCACCCCATCGACACTCGAGGGGGCATCCTTCATCTTGCTAATTTTTCTTCAAAAATTTACTTGTTTTACACTTGTCTACTATGTTTTAAGTGAATTCACTAACTTCACCTCAAACAAGGGCAAATGTAGACACCTAAATTCCACTTTTGTAATCTTATTGCCAAAATGCACACAAATCACTCTCATTCTTGCCAATTCCATTATAATTAGTGATCTTTGCTAATTAACTAACGTTTCTTACCACTTTAGCCAATTAACAATGCTTTTTTGATTGTGTAACCCCTTTTGCATTCAGGATGCCACTTTATAGTGAATCATAAGTCAAAATCCTCTTCAAAACAGACAATTAGCGTTTATTAGCTAATTAAGCCTATTTTGCCCTTGTTTTGGTCAATATACCCTAGTATTGACTCAAACCCCTCTTCCAACCACTCAAAATCACCCCATTCACCTCCACAACATCTCAAAGCAAGCTTCAAAAGCTTATCCTAGCCTCCTAGTTGACCCTAAGTGGTTGATTAAGGCTTCACACCTCTTAATCACTTAGTAATTGACTAATTGTGATTAGCAAGGCCTAATCATGATTATAAAATCTAATCTAATTTGGGTCTTTTAGTCCCACATGTACCAAAATACAAGTTTCTCCCAAAAGGAAAACTATAAAAAGGGTGCACCTCATTCCTTTATAGTTTACACCATGTTTTGATTTTCATCTCATATAATAAATATGATATATAACCAAGTTCAATCCTTACTTAAAGCCTTCAATGAGGTTAGTAGATGGATATCCAAAATGACCAAGTAGTCATTGAGAGAGGCCATTTCACCTTGTTTGGAGTAGCAACCATAACCATTTGATTGCCTTCTAGGTCTATTTATGCCCAAGTTAGGTTATTCAAACATATTAGTACACATGTTTAGTTAGATTTTGTATTTTTTCATACTAGTTAAGCATTATTTTAAGATTCTATCTTAATGTTACATTCCTAGACTTAGAACCTTGGCTAGATGGATGGAAGTGGTGTTAGCTTTCCTTATTTAGTCATGCAATTTGCTTTGTGAAGTTTAGGGTGTCATCGGGGAGATTGAGGGAGATGTCTAAATTAACTTTCAAATGCACCCATTTTAACAATTAAATGAGTTGTAGGTGACAATGATAACACATAACGCATTCATATGACAACTAGTAACATTAGTAAGTTATTCTAATTTTCTTGAAAAATAATATTATTCAAACATAAAACATAGAAATAAAACAAAAGTTAACAAATAGAATAATACTTAGATTTGGTATTTTTGAGAAATATAACATAACATGAATTTCACAGAGTGGTACACAATTTAATTATTTAATCTTTAAAATATTCTTATTTTCATTAATATTGTAGAGAGTGGTATACAATTTTATTATTTAATGTTTATCATTAATGAAGTTTTATAAGTATTTAAGAATTGTAAAAATATATTTTTATAATTGTAAACGAAAATGAGGGAAAATGTCATTGGAATTAGGATTATTAATGTGTGATTCTTTAGCTTAATTGTTTGGATTGTTATTCAAAATGTTGTTTTTAATTTATTCTTGGTAATTTGAAATGATTAGCAAATTCTCGGCCTCTTGGAGCTTCGAGAAAGCAAAGCTCACAGCACAAAGTGAGTGCCAACGATCAATCTCATATGGAATATCATACATCGAGCCCTCAATGCATGTGTTATGGTTAAATTGCAAGATTTGAACCCATGACCTAGGCCACCTCAAGCAAAGTGGTCAAGGCCAAGGAAAAACCCGGGGGACTATACAATGTTTTGTTTACCTAAAAATTCTAGTATATGACTTTTTGAAAAGTATGTGAATTCTTTCCATGTTCATGATTAGTTACGTTGGTAGGAAAGCCACTTCCATTGTGTAAATGTTGTTATTCACTTAAGGATAATTATGACGTCATTTTGACCTCAACCACATGAAGGATCATGATATATTGAGAGAATTGCATTTGTGGCATCATGCCCATTGGCATAATGATCATGGTATTTTGGGGAGCTTATATGCCAAAACCAAACCTAGAAACTAATGTGGGATGTGCAATATTAAAGAGGCTTATGTGACTTGGGTAGTAAGACATATATTTAGAGAAAATTAAACATGTTTTGGTAGGATTTAGAAGCTATAGAAAAGGAGATGACAAGTCGGAGAAGGAAAACATACTCATACAAAAATCGACCAACCATTATGCTAACAATGGGATCCATCTCCATTATGGTGTCCCCCAGTGGCATATGGATCATGGTATATTAGGGTTTATATGTCTTTAAAGACTACAACTATGAATTAATGTAGGATTATTTGTTTTAAATAAATGAGGCTTTTAGAGTCATAGAAGCAATCATTGATCCAAATTAAAGAGGCATATCTATTTGGGGTACTAAGGAATGCATTTAGAGATAACTAAACATTTTGAGGGATTATATATCAATTGATGTTCAGAGAAGGAAATATTGAAAAGAAAATATATGGATCTCACAATCAATGAACCATTTTATAAGTTGGATAACCATACATTACGGTGTCACCCCATTGGCCTCTACATAATATACCAAATTAACTTTTATATGTTGTTGTAAACCAAGCCTAACAATTAAAGTGGGATTTAGTTTCCAAAATAATTAGAATTTTGATTCGTAAAAGAAATTCCAATATGCATTGAAGAGGCATATCGACTTGGGGTAGTAAGAAATGTTCTTAGAGGAAATTAAATGGTTGTTTTGTGGATTATGAAGCCATAGAAGAGAGATGAGTGGAAGGAAGACATAAAATAATACTCATCCCACAATCAATAAACCAATATGTTAATAGGATTTCTACTTCCACTAAGGAGGGAAAACAAGAAAACATAATAATGTTTATTTAATCCTTTCTTCCATCTAGGCCATCATATGCTAATGTTGGCCTACTACATCAAAATATATGTTATGGCCATAATACTTAGTTATTAGGTTCTTTGAATTGGGAGTTTAATAATATTAAAGGACTAAAGTATGGTTTATTAACATTAGAGTAAATCTTAATTAAAAAACATGAAGATTATTTAAAACATTTAATACAATTAATATGTATAAGGAAGATCAAATTTAGATATTTTATCGTCATCACTTCTTGTTGATCAAATACATATGTTAAAGGCTAAGGAGAATGTTCCTAAGGAGAATGTTTCTCCTGCATCTCTGTCAATGACAACTCATATCAATCGATTGATTATTTGAAGTTCTCTCCATTGAGGACTTCTCGGATGAGTGGAAAGTGGTACATAACAAGAAAAAAGTTATTCTAGGAAAAACCAATGCTCCTCTCTAGTTGTTTTGGATTTCTTTGCAATGTGGGCGATTGTTTCTCTTTGTGCTTATGGTGATATATGGGCTTTCAAGTCTTTTTTGTACCTCGGTAGGGTCCCAGTAAAAAAACCCCTTTACCCTTATCCAAAAAAAAAAACAATACGTATATTAAATATTTTTTTGATGAAAAGATTTTATATTATATAAAAAGAAACATAATACAAGATAATTTCAACAAAAAAAACAGCCGGTATAAGAGCACACCCCAAAGCGACAAGCGAGACTACACCAAACCTAGGAATATAACCAAAAAAACTTGAATATTAAATATTTTGAAATTATAAATATTTATATTTGGAAATATTAATGTTTTGTATCAAAATATTAAATACATATGTTAAATATATATATTGTTTGATGATAGAATATATATTTTTATCCATTAATATTTCAAATCAATATATAATTTGTGCAATTGTATTGAATATTGATATTGAAATTAATATTAAAAATTGAAAAAAGTCTAAAAATACCTATAATTTATGATGTGAAGATGGTAGTAAAATACTTATTTAAGATTATTTGTGCATTCTTCTCACACGTATTATTGGAATTTGTTGGCTAAAATTTAATAAAACCAGCCAATCTGCTAATTACGTCGAAGGCGTTCTTCCTATGGAAAAATACTTTCAGTGGTTTCGATAACTATGTTAAATTTGATGGCCGTCATTTTTGAAAAATCGCTATTAGGATTACATATTTATCTCCTCTTGCAGGTCTGATTTAATGCATAATGACGCTGATTTTAAGACGGCTATTAGGGAGAGCTCCGTTTAGCACAGTTATGGTGATGAATCTAATCTAGAATCCCGTCAGCCTGATCCAGAGAGGATGGTGCGTGCATATTACCAGGCAGCCGCAACCCTTATCCTTCTTAAGGATAGGGGTCCTTTATACATTATAGCTCGCTTAATGGATCTGTCGTGCTTTTCTTGACAGGTCAGTGATAAAATGGACCCTGCAGAGTTGGTAAAAGTCTGCGAGATCTCGAATCCTCAAAACAAACCTGGAAGATTGACCATAATTGTGAGGATGGGGGCAGAAAAGTTGAGAGTAAAACTGCCTCATTTGATTAGAGCAGTTCGCCAGGCTGGTCTAATAGTGACATGGGTGAGTGATCCCATGCATGGGAACACAATCAAGGCACCATCTGGGTTGAAGACAAGGCCATTTGATGCAATTCGGGCGAGAAGTTTGCTATTAAATCTTTTAGTTTTTGCAGTTTTAAGTTGTATGGTTGATTTTCCTATTCAAGAGTTGAAAAAACTAGGGAATATTATATCAAGCTAAAAAATTGGCCTTACTATAATTCTTGAAACGAATGTTGACAGGCCGAAGTCAAGGCATTATTTGATGTACATGAAGAAGAAGGTAGTCACCCTGGAGGAATTCACTTAGAAATGACTGGGCAGAATGTTACAGAATGCATTGGAGGATCAAGCGTTGTAACATTAGATGAACTACATTCTAGATACCATACCCACTGTGATCCCAGGCTAAACGCTTCACAGTCACTAGAGCTGGCATTCATCATTGCAGAAAAACCGAGGAGGAGGAGAATGACAAAATCTGAGCTGGGAATTTCAAGCATCTTGAAATGCTTCTGTAAGTCTTCAATAAATAATGTGATCTTGAGAACAGTTGAGTTTCGACCTGGTAATAATCTTGTGCAATGAAAAGCTAATAGTCGAATTCTTTTGTAAGGCGACAAGTCTTATAATGCCTTCTCTATAAAGTTATTTAACATCTTTGGAGTTGTGATATCAATGGCAGTGTAAACTGTCACAGAAATGCATACTGTCATGTTTATGTTTATGTTTATGTTTATGGCACTGTTTCTCTCATTTTGTCTGCCCTTGGAGCAGGTGGATGTGTTAACTCATAATACTTATGTTGTTAAAATCTTTCATTTCATCCAGACTATCCCCAATAATAATATTTGTAACAGTTTGAGATGGTGCTTTGTTGAATATATAGAATGTCTATGTGGTTTGTTTTGGAAATGGATAAATGAAATCATAGGGAGGGGTACAGTGAATGAAAATGAAGGGATTTCAATAGAGGCGGTGGAGCAGCAACCGTCTACGAATGAGGTGTTGGTATTTAGTATGAGTTCCTAGGGAGGACACTCCATTTTTTTATTACATTAATATTCTATGAGAAATACTTACAATAGGTTTTATATGAAAATATATCAATTCTATGTTCTCAAAAATCATCTCCATTGAAATTCCAGCAAGCACCACAACTTCAGTTGACTGAAGATAAGCCCATGTACCATTTTGTGGCTTCTCGAATGGTTTATTTACTAGCAATCGCATGTGTACAATGCAATGTGAACGCCGAACGGTATATGTTATTTGTTTTAGAGGGATAGTTATTACTTTTGTAGTTGATGTTGATAATGGGTGTGATTGATTTTGTAAGTGTAGATATATAGATGAACCACTTCATTTAAAGGTTCCATCTCTACATTTCAAACTTGTTACAAATTCGTACATATACATTTGCAAATCTCATATCATAAGTGGTAGCGTTTTGTTGACTATTTTATTTGAACTAAACATGTTACATGAAGACTTCCGTACATGTGCAGATTTTATATCATGAGTGGTTACTGTTGTGGCCAATTATTTTCCGCACTAAACATGGATACATTTGATACTATTTTGGATGGTTAATTACTTGTGAGGTTGATGAGGGTCGTGCTTAGTTTCAATTCTATCGTAAATTGTGGTTAGATTTCATGGGGTTAAATGCTATCACTCACCTTATTTGATTCCTTAACACTCTAAAGTAGTAAGTTGTAAGAATATTTTGCACTCTTACTCTACTACATTTTTCAAGTTGAGCTACTCCTTGCAGATGGTTGGATAGACTCTATTTCATTAGCCTTTGTAATGAAAAGTGTTGGAACCTAGACAATGCCTTCAAATTACATATAACCATCCTATTGAATAATTTAATAGAATGAGTGAATAAAATTATTATATTTTGTATATTCAGATTATTGAAGTTTGAGATTTTTGTGTTTAGTATGTGAAAACTTATATGTACATCATGGAGTCTTGAAGTCAAATCATTTGTGTGATTGTCCTTGTATATGAAATATATTACTTTGAAAGTTCAAATGAATTAGTTTTTTGAACTCTTGTATGGAAATTATCAACACCCATTATCAACATCAACTACAAAAATAATAACTATCCCTCTAAATCAAATAACATATCTTGTTCGACGCTCACATTACATTGCACACATGCGATTGCTAATGTAGAAACCAAAGACAGCGGAATAACAAGTGTTTTTCAAAAAAACAAAAAAGAGGAGGGCAATGTGAGATAAAAGCATCCAAAAATTAATTAAAAATTAACTACCAAAAGGCACCGAGACTTTTAGGCTATGCAATACATTAAAAATGTTGACCCGCCTCTAGACTAATTAGTTTTTAAGTATTATTTTAATTTTTAGTTGGACAATATTTTTACCTGCTAACCTGCAGGTAGAGCTCCTAAACCCTAGTCAAGGAAGTTTCTTAGTGCAGTTAGTAAGGATCTTATTGGCGATGTAATTCGATAAGAAAAAAGTAACTTTAAAATTAAACAAAAATTAATATAATATCAAAGCTTTTGACTTATTTCTAAGGACTAGGAGTTGCCAAATGAAATACATGGTATTTGTCTTTATCATCTGGCATAGACTTCTTCTCCCTGCCTTGGAAAGATGTGCATGGAAATGAACACACTAATTCCCATTCTATTTCTTCACTTACAAAATTCTATACTAGTATGAAGCGATTTATTAATTACCTTACTTATAAAATAAATATAAAATATTACCCAATCAAAAACATGTAGATTGTTCCAACATATGACAAAATGTCTTGTATTTCATTTGGCAACTACCTCATCCTTAGATCCACATGGGAAGCTTTCTTTGACAGGCACCTTGTGCGTCATATTTTTCAATGGTACTTGTTATCTAACATTGAAACTTGAAATGTTAACCAATCAGCTATTTGTCCTGTGCATATTTCTCAGCTACTTTTGTGGAAGTTAAAATATTTGAACACTTATAATGTTGAAAACTGAAACCAGCATTTGAAATGTGGAAATTTGTAAAGTTAACTAACATTCAAATGGTTGAAAAATGTTAAAATTGTACATACGAAAAATTGATAGACTAACGACCTCTGATCTTTCACACGGCACTTCAGAGTTCCTTCTGTTGTATAAAGCGATACACCAACAACCTGCTATCTATTATAAAGTGATACACAAACAACTTACTATCAAATATCTTGTCTATGATGGGAATCCTAACTATGTTGAGTAGAGGAATAACTATGATAATGATTATGGTGGCCACAGTTTTAGGAGAAGTAGAGCTCCATAGAAGCAGTTTTCCCCTGGTTTCATTTTTGGAACTTCCACTTCTTCGTATCAGGTTTGGAATTTATTTTCAATAAAAATTTGAAGTTGATATGATGTTTATTTTCAGAATTTTTAACAAAAATATATATATATATATATATAGATGTCGGCTTCAATTTAGATACACAATTTTTAAAAAAATGAAATTTATATAACATAATTGGTTGCAGGTGGAAGGCGCAAACTTGGAAGATGGAAAGGGTCTAAACAATTGGGATGTATTCACTCACGCTCACCCAGGTTAACTTTCAAACATATCAGAATCCCTCTCATTACTCAATTTTATTCCTTATTTTCTTCTATAAAAAAGTTCATCTTGTTATTTGATTTATAACTGTGGCACAGGAAAGATTGATGATGGAAGCAATGGAGATGTAGCTGACGATCATTACCATCGTTATTTGGTATTTTTCACATAATTAATTAATTGACTAGCTATGTTTATGTCTGATTAATTCTAACCAAAACATAATTGTACTGCAATACAGGAAGATATTGAGTTGATGCAATCCCTTGGAGTGAACTCTTATCGCTTTTCTATAGCATGGTCTCGCATTCTTCCGAGTAATATATCACACTTTATATAAGATAGAGTATTTCCACAGTCCATATACATTAGAGTATTTCTAATCATATAATTATTTTTGATAATATATTTATATTGTGGTAATTCGTTGTGTGTGAAATTGTAAATTATATAACCAGGGGAAGAGGGGCTATTAACGACAAGGGGATAAAGTTTTATAATAATCTTATTGATGCTCTACTTTCTAAAGGTATGAAAATTTTTTTTTATTATATATTTGTATTTGTGATTGTATTTGTGATTGTGATTGTGATTGTGATTGGGATTGTGATTGTGATTGTTTTAGGTATCCAACCGTTCGTGACATTGAATCATTATGATCTCCCACACCACCTAGAGGAAGCATATGGGGGCTGGTTAAGTTCTCACATCATGTAAATTGTGTAAAAGTTATTTTTTATTGAAATTCATTGATGTATTATAATTTCAGAAAAAAAAAAAAAAAACTAAAAACACATGGTTAAACATCACACATGTTTGTATTTCAACTTGCATGATGAAAACTAAAATAAGGAGTTTTGAACTTGCAACCACTACTAAACAAGCCTATTAACCTAACTACTTTGCGTAAACATGCATATAAGATTCAAAAGCCCAAAATTAAATTTACTATTGACTATGTGGTTGATTGTTAACGGAAGTGGAAGTTAGGCTCTTCCATTAAACATAAGCACTTTGACGGTTTTTAGTTGTCTTTAATATTCTAATATATTACTAATATGGATTGTTCTAGAGAGGACTTTCAAGCATATGTGGATATTTGCTTCAAAAATTTCGGAGATAGAGTAAAATATTGGGCAACACTAAATGAGCCCAATATTTTTGTCGAGCAGGGTTATGTGAATGGAGCATTTCCACCTTCTCGTTGTAGCTGGCCATTTGGGAATTGTACAGATGGAGACTCAGAAAGAGAACCCTATATTGTTGCTCACAATATTTTACTATCTCATGCAGCAGCCGTGAATATCTATAGAACCAAATATCAGGTGACAACTTAAATTATAATAATTGATACTAGCCTTTGTTTAAGTTTTTTTATTCTTTCTACTGTGGAGATCGAATTGTGTATTCTTATAGGATGACCTTTTACTATAGCCATCTAGTTTCAATAGATTTTTATTTTATTCGACAATATTGGATCAAAGAAAACATTTTCGTTATTTTATGTATAATGTGGTCCTTATTACATAAAGTACAGGATGTGCAAGCGGGGTGTATTGGCATAGTAATATGCGCAGATTGGTACGAACCCTTGAGAAGTATACCCGATGACATTGTTGCAGCCAATAGATTGTTGGCCTTTGACACTGCATGGTAAAAATGGAAGCTTTATCGATCATTCGTGTTCACCCTTTATACAAGATGTTTATCTTTATGTAATAATACCATTTGAATGTGGATCAACCAGATGAAAAAGTACATGTGTGATTCTAGATAGAGAGGTAAAAGGAATATTTTCATTTATAGAGAGTTTTATAGTTGGACTTTTACTTTTTCTTATGGTGACAGGTTTTTAGACCCCGTTGTTTATGGGGATTATCCTCCGAAATGCGACAAATGTTAGGGCAACGTCTTCCTATGTTTTCTAAAGAAATGTCTCAAAAAATGAGAGGCTCATTTGATTTTATTGGTATTAACCATTACTCAACACTTTGTATGCCAGGACTGTCTCTTCTCCCCTTGTTCACTAATAACATATCTCCCGACGCCCTTGTCCATACAACATGTAAGCCATCATCATAAATCATACTCGTTAATTTCCTTTGACAATATTTTCATTTTGATGAACCACCATTGTTTGTAGGTGTGAGAGATGGAATTCTTATAGGCGAGGCGGTATGTCATATTTTCTTCCTTGGAATTCCTTAGAAATCATCTTTCTCGTATAAAAACATAGTCATTTTTCTTTTTTATCGTGCATGATCCATGGTGAGCCTATCTCTCACGCACGTTTGCAGAGAGATAGGCAGATTCGAACTTGTGACCTGCAAAATACAAGGCAGGAGGCCCACCACTCTGCCATGGTGACAAAGATTGGTTATTGAAAATTTTGAGTCTTTTTAATTAAATATTACCCCCGCGAACGTGCATGAGGGATAGGTAGATCGGTCCCACGCTAACATTGAATAATAATCTTATAGATTCATTTTTGTGTGTATTATGGTCCAATATTTCTAGATTCATTTTTTAGGGAGGTAAGATTGAAGCCAATTTTATATTTTGACATATTTTCATGGTCATTTATATTGTGATGCGACAAGCATGGAAGATGTGTTTGTTGTGCCATATGGAATTGAAAAAATTGTGATGTATGTGAAAGAAAGATATAATAACCCACCTATTATCATTACGAGAAAATGGTGAGCATGTGAATCGATTAACATTTTACATTAAGACATATTATATTTCCATTAATATTTCCTTATGAGGTGTTAGATAATGTATAAGCGAGTTATCCTCAAGAGATTGATCCATCACCCCATGGAACATGTTTTAAACGATGTCAGTAAGAGTCCAACAAATGAAAAGTTACCTCGCCTCTTTGTGATTCTGAACAAAGTATAACCACATCTAACAAATTTCTACTCCAATTATTAGAGAATAGTATTAGAGATGGTTATAGAGCAAAGAGGTTGTCTAAAGCTTAGATTAAAAAAATTCTACATAGTTTATCTTATGCTAGTGTTTTTTTTATTTGCGAAAAGAAAAAGGAGCAGATGTGAGGGGTTACTACTATATGGTCTATATTGGATAATTTTGAATGGGCATATGGCTCTTACACCCAACGTTTTGGGCTTTATTATGTTGATTATGCAACATTAAAAAGATACCCAAAGCTTTCTTCCCTCTTTGTACAAAAACTTTCTTACCAAAAATGAAGGATATAACTTATAGCAACTTGATAAAGGAAGCGAAAAGCTAAAGAATTTATTCTATATGAATTAACTAGTGTCATCAACTTAGTAATCCAAGAGATAATAGATAGTTAGTAAATGTTATCTATAGATATATTCTATCTTTGTAAATATATTCTTTATTACATCGGTTGATATTCAGCCTTCTAGGCTCTCTTATCATCAATGGCCTTCTCAATTCAACCAAGAAAAACTCACCAAAAAGGAATATTTGCACCTCCCTCAAATGGAGGTTTAAGACTTGCTTGGCATAGAAAATGCCATTAGTGTGATTTGGTCTCTCATCTATTTATTTTGTAAATGTAAATCCTCACCAAAGTATCATATTGGGGTTCTTGGTAATGCACTTATGTTTTTTTAATTACATGTAGTACCCTTAAATGGATGATCTATTATTGATGTGAAAATATTTTATTATATAAAATTTATTACATAATAAGTTGTAAATTCTTATATTATGTTCTTTTATATAAGATAAATTAATCAATTTGTTGTTTATGTGTTTACTTGTTACACTAAATATGGTATGAATTCGAGAGACGCCACTGACAAATAAGATGTGAGATTATTGATTTACCAAAGGGTGCCTTGGAATGTATAGTTAATTACCATACCACAATATTGGGTATGAGGAACCTCATTTGGGCATGAGGTTTGAAAATTAGAAACAAGACATCAAGACGTTTTGGAGGTTTCACGATAAAATGTGGGGGTTGTGACTAACCTTTTAATGTGGGGTTTTAGTTATAAGCTAGCCATCACACCAAAAGGGTGCAATGGAAACACAAACATGCATAAAATAAGTTACCGTTTCTTATGCACTTGAGGTTGTAGAATCCAAGTTGTGAATGGTCCTACCAATATTCCCACAGAATACATAAATGTTTGCACAATGCACAAACATGGTAGAGGAGGCTACATAGTTGAAATGTCTCACCCGATTCCAAATCTAAGATCTTTGCAAGATCCGAGGGACAATAATGACCTACGCCTAAGGGGGAAAGACTCCAAACATTGATGCTAGCATCCACATGAATTCATTTCCTAAAAAAATTCTTATTCTCCTTCACTAATGGCTAGCTATGAATGTGCATGCCAAGATTCCAACAAGAAAGCATTTTCGTTCATATAATTCATAGACCTTATAGAGGATAAAACACAATTGAAATTTATTACCTAATTACAAATCTCACCTCTTCAAAGGCTATCGAGGGACTACGATGACCCGTTCCCAATGGGGCAAGATTCGATCCATTGATCTAAGTGAATCCACATTCTCCCCACCCTTAGAGGTTCCACACAGTCTCCTTCAACATCTCTTGCAAATAAGAATGCTACATATTTCTAAGTTTAACACACTTTTTCCCTTTCCCGCCATGTCATGAATTCATATCTTTTTCACATAGATTATCCTCTCGCTTAAGATTCAACAAAGTGTCAACAAAATAAATTAACATTATCATTAGAGTTGTGAATGTTCTATCCCTTAAGTCAACATTACTAATATACCATATTTTTCCATTCTTTTTGGAAAAGCTTGCATATGTATGAGTCTAACATAATTTTACCCTTTTCTCACATGACCTTTAGCTCATCTATTCCATCCATCTCATCCTCCCCATTAAGATTCAAAACAACATCAACAAAATCAATTAACGGTGTTGTTTGGGCTATGGATGTCCAGAACCTTGAATCATCACTCATACACGTAGAAGATATTTTCATTGAACATTCTCCTAATGGGTAAGTGCACAAAGATGGGAGACAAAAAGGGGGTTAAAAGGGACACCTATTTCCTAAAATCAAGAAAAAACTCGAACTTCATCAAAAACTTCATCAAAAATTTGGCATGCCTATGCTCAAAATTTGACAAAGTGATAAGAATAAGTACTGTATATCTCAGAATCTAGTTTCTAAACTACTATTTTTTTAAATGGTTGAGATTAAGAGGTTCAAATGTGGTGCGCACATAAAGTATGTCTATTTTTGTGTCAAAAAGATAAGAACCTATTGTGTGTGCACCCCCATTTTTTCAGTTCTTTTTTTTAAATCCCTTTGGTAGAAAGTTAGCTAAGACCATGTACGAGGTCCCATTAATTTTTCATAATTTTTGGATGAATGTATAATTTTTTATTAATTTTCAAAGTGCACATATCCCGAAAATGAAATATTTGTGTGTGCACCCCCATAACTTTGAGAAAAAAAGTCATTTTTATTTTTTTTTGAGTGCGTGTAGAATGGAGTTTAGAAAAAACTAATTTTTTTAATTTGGATGAAAAAATCATAAATTTTGCACCAAAATGTATGCATAGGTTTTTGCAAGAAAACAAGGCACTAGTAAAAGAAAATATGGATGAAAGCCTTAAACTAATCAGATTTTAGAAAGAATTATATCGTCATCAAGGTAAAACCAAGCTTGACATCGTAGTATAATTTTTTTTGAATATTATGTTTTAATGCACAAGATATTGGGGTGCACATGTGAAATTTTGATGTTTTGTCAAACACGGTTTTAAACACGAAATAGTCCAAACCTTTGGTTTGGTAATCCAAGGAAAATCCAAGCCTATGGATTGGGAATTTCAAACCCAAAAAAGGTGAAACACGAGCGCGCTATAACGCACTTGCATTGTTCAAAGAGTTATGGGCTATATGTGTTTATGGCATGCTTTTATGTACAAAAATAAATGTTTAAGGATCATGGCTCAGGGTTTAGGGATCAAGGTTTAGGGTTAAGGGTTTAGGGTTTTGGGTTTTGGGTTTATGATTTAGGGTTTAAGATTTAGGGTTTAGGGTTTAGTGTTTAGGTTTTATGGCTCAAGGTTTAGGGTTTAGGGCTCTGGGTTTAAGGTTTACGATTTAGGGTTTAAGGTTTAAGGTTAAGGGTTTAGGATTTAGGGGTCGGGGTTTAACGGCACCTTTCAGTGCATCTCCCCTCTTGAGGATCATATTCATATTCAATTTATCACGAAGTTATATAGGAAATCCAAAAAAAGAGGAAATCTCTCTGTCAAATTGGTTATTTAGTATGACGTGGAAGATGAGTAAAGAAAATGAAAGCTAGAGAATTAGATTTCATTGGTAATTAGTACTAAGTATTAACAAGACTAATATGGCTTCTAACTACTCGACTAGGAGGCCATGACAATATTAGGACCATATTTCCTAGTCTCATGCCTAGAACCATCATTGAGTTTTCTTGTGAAAAATAAACATAGCGATAGGGGTATGGCTAAGAACACAAAGGAGTTATCAATCACCTAGTAAATCTTTCTTGTTTAGTTCTGAATAGGAGTTAGTTGGCCTATGGCTTAGTGACCTTCCATTAATTGATAATTCCTTCTATGATAAACCCATGGATGCTTTCAAAAGTGCCTTCAAAAAGATAGGGGTAGTCATCAAGCCTAATGAAGGTTGTGATGTGATGTGTCAAAACTATATATTCAAAAGAACCTCTTCTTCCTTGAAAGTCCTTGATTTTTCTTAGTAATGATGTCTCCTTGTATCCAAGGATCAAGGACTATTGGGGTCTATGGTAGGATTGGACATTTAGTAAAAGGCATCATCGAGTATCTCGAATCAAAATGTCGTTACATATGTAGAAACATTCTCAAATGTTGGAGTAATGCATCTTGGAAAATAAAATTGAACGCTCGAAATCCTATTAAATTTCTAGGCTAGGTTGTGTTCCTAGTCCTGTAGTGGGTATCAAAAAAAATAAAATAAATTTGACTAGAATTACTTACAAAATACATTCCTTTGCTTCAAGCTTATCTTTATAAATGTAATCCGGCTTTCCAATTTCTCCATATTTTCCAAATTTGGGGCAAATTGACAACTGGACCTTTGAAGGTGTGAAGAAAATGGCGAGTTCATTTCCTCCAACAACCCTTAACTCAAAGCCATAAACCCTAAACCCTAAACTGTGAACCCTAAACCCTGAGCCCTAAATCTAAACCCTAAACCCTCAACCCTAAACACTAAAACCTAAACCCTAATTACCAAACTTTGAGCCCTAAACCTAAAACTTGATAATTATACCCTAAACACTTAACCTTAAGCCCTAAGCCCTAAACCTTAAACCCTAAACCTGAGCCTTAAATCCTAAACTGTAAAACCTAAACCCTAAACCTTAAACCTTAAACCCTAAACCCTAAATTTTAAACCTTGAACACTAAAAATACTTGTTGGAAGGACTTCTAAAAATATACTAATGAGAATGATTGAAATTGGTAAAAAAAAATTGAATACGAGGGAAATTTCATATACCCAAGAAAAATTTGGTACAACCCTTTTCTAAGAACCCCTTCCCTATGGGAAGCTTACACAAAGAAATGTTACCCAATAGAGTTATCTTCTTTTTCACATCGCATGGGAACTATTTCATTCATTGTAATGTTTTGTGTCTTACCCATTCTTATTAGTATTGACAGAGAGTATTCAACTGAAAAGGGTTCATCTACTTTGTAGGCATAACATTCAAAGAGAGTCATCACAATTTGATGCCTTTCATCTACTGATATTTTGAAGGAGGAAATTCCTAGATATCCAAGATTAATTTGGTACAAAGAAATGTTACCCAATACAACTATATCCTTTTTCTGACTTGTGAAATATTTGGAGCCCCAAAAGTGTTATAAATAGTGCAATTATTTGCGAGAAGATCAAGAAACATTCAATAATGCAAGTATATGTGGGGAGAAACATGTTTGGCAAAGATGTGTAATATATAAGGTTTTTCGATCCTTATAGTGCAGAAGATCAAGAGTAGTTTTCACTTTGTAATCACTACTGTAGACTGAAGATCAAGTGCAGAAGATCAATACCATTAGATTTTTTCCTAAACAATGAACCATAAATCCTAAACCCTAACCCCCTAATCCCTAAACCCTAAATCATGGACCTAAAACCTAAACCTTAAACCCGGGCTCTAAACCCTAAACATTAATACCTTAACCCTAAACCCTAAACCATGAACACTAAACACTAAACCCTAAACCATAAACACTAAACAATAAAACCCTAAACACTAAACCCTAAACCCTAAACCATGAACATTGATCCCTAAGTTCCCTAAACCATAAACCTTAAACCCTTAACCCTAAACACTCAACCCTTAACCGTGCAACATTACCAATAAAGGAGTTCGTACTAGTATTATGGTTGGATGAGGGTCGACTCTCGAGGATCATATTCATATTCGATGTATCACTATCAAAAAGGGTAACTCCTATGTCAAATCACTTATTCAGTATGATGTGGAAGATGAGAAAAGAAAATGAAATATGGAGAATTATATTTCATGGGTAATTAGTACTAAGTATCAACAAGACTAATCCCCACTAACTGACTTCCAACTACTCGACTAGGAGGCCATGAAAATGTTAGGACCATATTTCCTAGTCTCATGCCTAGAACCATCATTGAGTATGTGTACATACAAAATAAGCATAACAACATGGGAATGGCTAAGAACACACGGGGTTATCAATCACCTAGTAAATATTTCTTGTTTAGTTCTGAGTGGGAGTCAGCTGGCCTATGGCTTAGTGACCTTCTATTCATTGATAATTCCTTCTATGATAAACCCATGGATGCTTTCAAAAATGCCTTCAAAAAGATAGGGGTAGTCATCAATCCTAGTGAAGGGAGTGATGTGATTTCCAAACAACTTGAAATGCAAATAGATTTAGAGGTCATAACATAAATTTACAAATATCTCTATCATTATAAATGGAATCCAAGTAACGGTGTCTCTCTTGTATCCAAAGATCGAGGACTACTAGGGTGCATGGTAGGATTGGACATTCAGAATCATCGAGTGTCCGATTTTTCTACAAACCATTTGCTAGAGTGTGTAGCGTCCCTCTTAGCTTTTTTCACCTTCTAGGAGCCCTTGTTGCATCTTGGAAGTCTCTTGGACTCTTTTTTTATCCCTTTCTTCACTTTTTAATCACTCTTCTTCACTTACGGGTTAGTGAGCATGTCTCCCACAACCTTGTGGCTAGAGAGCCTCCTTCCCTTCTTGCTTGTTCACTTTTTTCATTTGCACAACACGACTGAGCATATTGTGGTTTCCATGCTTGTGTGATATGTCAATAATTACAAGGTGAGTTACCAACTATCTCACGTCACATGAACAATTGGGTGTAATCAATGCACTACTTATAAATTTTCACATTCAGTGGGGGTGTTCATTTTGTGTGGTTCTTTTCTTTCCGCTATTTTATTTTCTCACTTTTATCTACTATGGATCTTAATATTGTTCCTTTTCTTACCCCATTTAACTATCACGAATGGAAATATGTCATATCTCTCGCTTTGAGAAAACAAAAGCTTTTTGGATAACTATGGGATTGCAAATCGAGCCTAAAGAAGATGAAGAAAGAAAAATGGTTTGAAAAATGTGAGTAAGATTTTACCTTTTGTGTCTTTTTGTATCACTGGAATTTTTCTTTCATATTAACACAACCAAATCACCCAAGGAAGTTTGGGATGCCTTAGAAAAATGTTTTGGGAAACAAGATGAAATGAAAGGGCATGAAATGGAAAATGAGTTGATTAGTCTCATCCCTTAGCAGTTTTAACACTCTTTAGGACTTTTTCACCAAACTCAAACCTCTTAGAGTGCAACTAAAAAATTGTGGAATTGAAAAGGAATCACATCTTATACTTTCCTTCCTTGCAAAACTTGGTCCCAACTATTATGTTTTTGTCTCTACCTTCCATGCTACAAAAAGAGCACTTGGTGCAAGTTGGACTATACACTCTTTGATGAGTTTGTTGTTGATTTGAATACAAAATAGGATAAGGTAATTCAGATGGGTACTTTTAGACCCAAAAAATCTCATGCTCTCATTTTTGGTTATGAAAAATTGAGGATTTCAAAATAGAATAACTAAGAATAAAAATGACCAATTTAACAAAAATCAAAATTTTCTACTTCCTCTTCTAGTTCTTAATATCCTAAAGAAAGAATCAAATGTGGGTACTGTAGTGGTAGGCATGAAGAAGAAAAATGTTTGAAGAAGAATATTGACCTCCTTACGATTCTTCTTGAGAAGAACAACATAGGAGTTCTTTATTCTATCAATCCATCTTCATCATCAACTTGCAAAATTTCTAAGGAAAAAAACAATGGAAATGGGAAAGAAAAAGAATCAACTAAGGAAAAAAAAGGCAAGAGCTTTAGTTACAGTTGTGTCACCTAATCCTACATGGGTGATTGATTTGGGTGCATATCATCATATGGCCTCATCTAACATTGAGTTTTCTTCTTTGGAGGTCCATGTGACATGTCTTCTATTTGGCTTGGTGACAACACTTCTACAATGGTTTTTAGGAGAGGGTCTGTTGAAGTGAATGGTGGAACTTTCAACAATGTTCTTAGTGTTCCTTCACTTTCAACTAATCTCCTTTTAATGTATCAGATCACTCACCTTAGTCAAGGAATGCGGGTTGAGTTCACTCCGGATTCTATTTATATCAGAGAGCTTGACAATGATGTCATCATTGTACAATTGATCATCACACTTAAATTTATTTTTTTCTCACTTTGTTCCTCCTTCAGCTTCTTCATTAGATTCACATGGAATTGATGATATTTCTGAGCTCACTTATGATGATGATGAATTATCTTCTAGCATGGTTGATTTTCATAGTGATGGGGACCCACCTCCACCATCCACTTATCATCTACCACATCTTGAGGAGTTATTTCTTTATCCACCTCGATTTTGGTCCACTAAAAACTTTTTAGGGAGAAGGTAATTTGATTCGGACTCATTGGACATTAAGTAATTTTATATACAATTACAAGACATTCCACCTTCCTTCTTCACCATTGCTTTGGATTCACCATCCCTTCATGGAGTAGTTAGCACTTCCACCTCACATATGGAGCATCATTCCTTGGATAAGAACCACACCTTTTCACTTTGGGGATCTTCTTCTTCTACACTTGATACAAGGTGGTCTTCAAAAGGTTCTTCATCTTGGGAGGCTTGATAGTGTTTCTTCATCTCATCTATTCTTATAGAAATATCTCATTTTGTACATGAGTACCTTATAAGGTCTTTATTTATCGGGACTCATTCGATGCATCTTTCTTAGGTTGTTTAGGGAGTATTTAATCTCTTATAAGTGGATGTTTTTCCCTTTTATTTTCCTCCATTACTTGAGATCCTTATTGTACATGGGTACCTCATCAAGCCTAGTTACTAGGACCCATTTTCCCTTTTCCTTTTCTTCTTTTCCAGAAATATTGTTATTTTTACATGGGTACCTTATCAATCTTATTTTTCAGCCCCATTGACACATCTGTCTTAATTTTTAGGGAGTTTTATTTATGTTCGACTTTCCATGAGCTCTACCTCATCTTCGATGAAGAGGGGTGTTGGTGTATATGACTTATTTCATCTTCATTTTGCATCTTGTCCACCATATATGGTTATTCATCTCATTAAATGAGGTCATATGTCATTAGCGTTAGTTAGGGTTGTGTCCACTTGTCATGCACATGAGTTACACAACACTCCTATATGTACCTCTTATTTTTCATCTATGAGCATGCCATACCCTGTGTCTTTTTCTACTTGATTTTCATTTTTGTGATAATCTCTTGTTTACTATGTGGAGCATTCATGAAACCATTTGAAGTGAAACCTTTTTTTATGTGCACGAGGTTTGTATTGATCATTGCAGAATAATATGATACTCACCTATTATCTGATGAATTAATTGAGTTCTTGACATATTTTGAATCTATTTTGACTGCATAATGTCCCTGGATTTTACATGTTGTTCCTCTGCGATGCTTTGACTTTTTTTGACAAAATTAAGCTCAAGATGATGTTTCAAGAACCATATGGAGGTTTTATTTCTCTCGCATGAGCTATGAGATCATACCATAACCATGTCAAGAGTCAAAAAGTAAAAATATTATTGAAATGGATCCATTTACAAATTTTGCCACCCAAAACAAAGAATTTCTATTTTTAGCAGGTAAGACCAAGACCTACTATTTTGGGACATATCACCTCTTTTTCTCAAACCCGGCCTCTTGAAAATTTGGGAACATTCAGATTTCCATTTTTGGTGATGTATTTATATTTTTATCCATGTGATTCCATAGCCACATGTTATTTTTATCAAGTGCACCGCATGTGTCGAATTTCAATGAAAAATTCTACTTCTCAACAAGATGATTTACTCCAATTTTCATAGGTTTTTCTTGTCTAGATATTTGTAAAATTGAAAAGGAAAATTGTAGGTATGCATGTTCCTCATCTGATAGATTAGAATTATGGTGAAAAATAATTCATCCATATACCTAAAAATAGGGTCTTCATGGCATGAAAACTAGTTCATGTGAAACTAGATTTTTCAGGATTGTTTCCTCCAATTTTTACATGATTTTGCCCATTAGAACCTTAGAAGTGAAGAGGTTCCTCACTGAAATTTCATTTATACATCATGTAAGCCATTAATTGAGTCTTGAAGCTTTGATAATGATTAAAATCATCCATGTTCCCTCACCTTTGGATTGACAAGTGGCGTTGTCGCATTGATCAACGAGAAGGGCTAGAATGAGGTGACAAAGAGCTTAGAATGCATCGTGGAGATTAACCAAGGTCATATGATGTACCATATGGAACAAATGGGCATTGGAACACTTTTTTGTCCCAACTATCCCAAGGAAACATGATAGATGGGACATAAAAATGTGCCATGCACCAGAGATGAAAATTTCTAACTATGAAAGCATACCTTGGGAGAGACCTTGAAGGTGGAATTTTGGAGCTGCAGGAGATCATTTTTAATGATCTCATTCATGATTTTTACCATGAAAATCCTTATGAAGAATATGGGATGGGTCTAAAGATAAATTCTTCTTGAAACCCCTCAAAATTCTCTTATTTCTTAGGAAAATGGGGTGGGTCTAACAAAAGTGAGTCACGGAAAGAAGTGCCTATATCATGTGAAAGATTTGAATATTTCACAATGTATAGAATTATATAGGATTTCCAATGAGTATTATTTTCCTCATAAATCCTTACGGATCTCCCATAATCGTCTATGGAAGATCATGACCTATTTTGATTGCCTTCTCCTTACAGTAGCGCCGCCAGGCTAAGACTAAGTCCCATGAGGAACTTGGGAAAGGGATGGACATGGGTGCATTTTTATGTTCAATTACCCCAATGGGATGGGATAGATGGGACAAAAAAGTTTGCCCTCACCTGGGAGTGATAAGTTTCTCTTTTTGATTGCACGATGGGAAGGGCTAGGATTAGATGAAAAGGGGTTAAACTTGCATTACTTAATCTTTTCAGTGGTCATATAATGGTATAGAAGGATTAAATGTAGTTATGTGCATTTTTTCCAAAATTTACCAAGGGTAGGGACAAATGGGACAAAATAGTGTGCCACAATCTGGGAGTGACATGTGTCCACTTATGAAATTGACTAAGTCCCAGAAGCTTATTTTAGAGAGAGCCTTCAAGACAAAGTTTTCAGAGCTCTAGGAGGACTTTTTGGGAACTTATTTATATTAGCTTAAATCCAAACATTGTATTGTGAAGTATGGGATGGTTCTCTTGATCTAGTTCTACCTAAAAATTCCTAAAAATAGCCTTTTTTCTTAGGACTACAGAGTGCGCTTGTAAAAAGTAGATTGTGGAAAGAATCATTTTACACTTGTTAAAAATATGAAAGAACCATAATTTATAGCATTGAATAATATTTCCAATGGTATCTTGTTTTACCTCTAAATCTTTATGGATTTCATGTAATCATCTTCTGAAGCTCAGGTGCTAGTTTGAACTACAAATTCCTTCACCTTCAAAAATCTGCTTTCATTGAGCTTGTTCCCAAAACTCAAAAACCTACTTTCATTGAACTTGTTTCCCAAAACTTAAAATCTCCCTACATCTTCTTAAACCATTTTCACAATGTTCTTATCTCCTCAATACCACTTCTTGATTAATTATGTCCTTCAGCCTTCTCTCCGGAGAGTGCACACTTGTCCCAAAAATGCTAGAAATAACTGTGTTCATCAAGAAACTCCCTTGAAAATCACTCGCATAAGAAGAATTTATGAACTTGTTTTCATATTTCAAATACATAGGAAATGGTATTAAAACACACATGAGAACTTTTAGGATGGGTATAGGCATGACATAGAAGGAAAAGTTGATCTAGAGGATTGCTCGGGATGGTTTACAAGCAAATTTTTTTACACTAGGGTATAGTTGTCATGTTTTCAACTTGAATTTTTCCCTTGTAAAAACACATGACAATAGTTGGATCTAGCTTAGGGACATCTTATGGATCGAGCGTAGTGAGGATAGAGCATACTAGAATCCCGGAATCTCAAGACACTATGTGGACTAGTTCCTTATCCATTGGGCTTATAGATTCATTTCTTCCAAACACACACACACACACACACACACACACACACACACACACACACACACACACACACACACACACACACACACACACACACATAAATAAGCACATAGAAAGAAACACACCAAAATTGGAAAACAACACACAATGGAAAATGTAGTTTATGTTACAAGGGGGGATATTTATAGAGTTGTGGAAAGAATATACACATACCCTATAATTGGCTGAGAGAAGTACATACCATCATGGAAAAATAGACTAAAATATAACCTCTAAAGTTTGAATATCATTATATGATCATATTGTGCTCCTGAGATGGACTTATATGGATTGAGAAGAAGGAGACCAACCAAGATTCCATATTTATACTCACACTACACTAAAAATTTCTTGCATCCAATGACAAAGTTTGTACCTTCCTATAATTCATGTATCTTGTAGCTCCTACTCAATGCTTTGTGAACATGAGAATGGCCAATACTCCATGTTATCAAAAGTGGAAACATTTACCTTGCCATGGAAATATGCTTCATCCTTGAATTGCAACATGGAAATATCCCTTGAATCAAGTGGGGCACTCATAAGGAGTGGGAAAAAGTGATTTTATCCCCATTTGACAACTTCTTCTTCGGACCCTTCACTTTGTTGGTTTGAATATTTTCTTTCAAAACCCAAGGTCACATCATTGAAATGGAGGTCTTCATTATCCTCGAGAATAGTTTTTATCATGGAAACATGTTCCAAAATAGTGAGGCTTTTAAAATGGTAAAATCAATATGATTTTTGCATTTGTTCACAAAAATCTTGCACATCTTCACTTTGTTTCCAAAAAATTGATGTAAATACCTACCACCTCACAATTTATCTTGACATTATTTTCAAAATTTCAACCTTCTATTTTTTTATAAAAGCATTCATCACCCTTGAGTCGATTTTGCAATATGAATTTTCTTCCACATTGGTAGTGTATTTAGAAGTAGTGAGGACATGTTGACCATGGATATACTCATAAAACTCCTTCACTTTTTCACCTTGCTCTAAAAAACAATCCTTAATGTAAATTGTCTCAAAATTTTCTCATTATCATCCTCCATGGTGGAGGTGTTGTCTTCAAGATTGAGAACATTCATAGGGGATTAAAGAATCTCCTTTCTTTTGCATTTATGATCTTCTTCACAAAACAAGAAAGAGGAAGACTTACCTTCACATTTGCTCTCATCCATCTAGGCATTAAGGAAGACATCAAGCTCATCCATTTGTTTTATATCATCATCAAACATTGGTGCATGAAAAGGAGAAAAAACACTCATCATACCTATCTTGCATTTCCATGGCTCAAGTTAGGATCTTGAGACTGAGTTGAGGGTCTTCCATTTCTTCCACATTCTTCAAATGGTCTTATAGGATTTCTCTTTGAATTATTTCATACAATCCTCATCTTTATTAGAAAATATGATACACACATTTCCATGATTCATTTAAAACTTCATCATTCACATGTTCTTTATTTCTTATCAATCGATGTTCACCTTCTTGCGAAAATGGGCATACTCTATTTTCAACACTCTTTAATAAGGAGAATAGATCTAGGCTATGGGAAGGGAACACCTTTGATCTCAAGATCCATTTCATCATCTTCATGATGGGGAGTGATAACCATGTTGGGGTAGAAAAACCTTCAATTTAATATTGATCATTTCTATAAGGAAAAGGAGAGATTGTATACTTATTATGATCATCATCATCATGCTCCTTTGGTGAGGATGGTGAAATAAAATATTTGGATAGGTCATGCTCAAGTTGTTCATCCTCCTTGGTTTCTAGAAAGAAATTACATTCTTCCATTTGTTCATCGATGATTGAATCGAAAGAAGGAACTTGATTCTTCAATTGTCTCCATTTCATCATTCAACATTTCTACATCACTTGAAGAATCAAAATTAGAAAGGAGATTATCCATGATTACCTTGAATTTTTCATCTTGAGTCCGAGATGAAGGATTGCTTTATTTTACATATTCATGACTGATGGAGTCTTCAACAAGAATTGGGTCTTCTATTGTACAACAAGAATCTTCTGCAGCTTGAATTCATTGTTTCATCTACAAGTTGTGCCTTGATCCAGAATGAGTTGATGAATGGAGGTTAAACTATCATTTCTTCTTCATCATCTTCCAAGGTCCTTATTTGATTTGATTGATAAGGTTCAAGGATATGATAGTCATCAAAATTACACAAGAATCTTCCAAGGATGATCACTTCGTAGTGTGTACAATCATTGGGATATTCTTCCATAGGACAAATCTCCTCTTCTTCCTCCTTTCATGCAGTGCTTCAAGTTGTTCATATCTTTCTTGCATGGATTCATCATAGTTTATAATTTCAAGGAATATTTAGGGATCTAAATTCCCTTGTGAAATAATCACAAATCTTTGTACATATTCAGTTTTCAAGGCTTATATTTCTTTGTTTCTATATTCAAGTAAATCATCCCAAGGAAGATAGATAAAAGACATGGATCTGAGTTTTTGTTTAGATGTGTGAGGTTAAGAATTTCACCTTCAAAATATTATTCATCTTTGTTGACTTTGTAAAACATCTTGTACCTTCTTTGCATCTTTTTCATCAATTTTTTACCTTCTTCTTCCTCAAAGCAAGTTCCATTTTCTTTCTTTTAGTATTAGTCCGCTTGAACCGAATCCACCAAGATTTAATGATAGGTTCTTTACAAATAGCAATTTTCTTCATTCTACATATTATTTCCTTGAGTTTTGGAGACATGTCACTAGCCTTATTTCCCTTTTCTAATTGTAGATTTTTCTTGAAGAAAGATACCCTTTTGTTTTTTAAATTCTCTTCTCTCGCAAGAACTAGTCCAAAATGATGGTTAATACTTGACATTTGCATTTCGGGAAGTCACCTTATTTTTTTCTTCTTCACTATCACTCATTGGTATTAAACCCCATTTTGGAAATTTCTGCATTGTGTTGAGAGAAACAGACATGACACATATTCTTTCCTTGATAGAGTCACCTTTAAAAATATATTTTTCTTTGAAATATTTTTTTTTTGTTTTTATACCTCTTTTTATAATTTGTTTTGCATAGATATTTTTGAGTGAATGTTGGAAAATCTATCCCCATCAAATTCATCAAAAACTGTTGGTGAAATAAATTTTTGATGTGGCAAATTAAATGTTTCCACCAACTCTCACAAGACTAGGTCCCTTTGCATTGAATAGGGCAGCTCCCATTTATTGAATGTAAACTAATCTATTCCTATCTAAGTGTTGTGGGTTGGCCAAATAGGTCAGGGATCACACATGAATACTTCCCTAAACTATGGAAAAGTGCTTATACGGGGGTAAAAAGGAGGAAATTACATATATGAGGGGTGAAGGAGAGAAATTAGGAAAGGAAAATTATTGTTTTTGAGTAGGCCAATTGTAGATTTCACACCTAATAACCCCAGAGTAGTTCAAAATCAATTAGAGGAAAGCACAATGAACCATTTAGTGAGAATAGAAAACCCAAACACACATAAATACATTCATTTATCAAAGATGCAAATCTCTTTCTTGATCACTATACTTACAAAGTACATTTAAGAGAGAAAATAAAGGAACATATGAGAAGGGAAATTGGAAGAAAAGTATCTTTTATTTCATATGTTGGTGATAAAAACTCAAAACCCAAAACAAAATTCACAATTTCTGGTCAAGAGCTAAATTTTAGAATTTTTTAGGATCCTTTGGAATGGAGAAGCCATACCAATTTATAGCAATGTGAATTGACCTTTCATCTCCCCTACATGACTCTTTGTGTTCCTATTCCACTTATGACCTTTCAATTTCCCCTAGAAGATAAAAATTTAGTATCTCTTTATAATTTTGAGAGAATACTTTTAAAAATTACAAATATTGTCACTTAAGTGAATAGGAAAAAATACCATGATTACATACAATGAAGAATTAGAAGAAAGGGAGAGAAGGGAAGAAGGGAAGGGGATTGATTGAAATTTTTGAAGAAGCTCCTTCTAATGAAATTTTTTTATGATGATCATAGACTCCTGCATTTGCATGATGCAAAAACACCCTAGACCATCGAATGAGTGTTTAAAAACATTGTTTCAAGACCTCCTAATGTGAGCTCGAGATGAACATGAACCTCACCCATGATGATGCATTCCTAATCTCACAATGAGATTGATCCAGCTCTCTTATTCCTTAGGATTTCAAAATTTTCATTCACGATGCTCAAACCTATTGATACTTCCATCCTTGTTACGCACATTGATCTTTGCAATATTGTAAACTTTTTCTTTAATGCTATGAGAGATATGATCTTTCCTAGCTCACTTCTAGTTCACTTGCCTTAAATATCTTGATAAACTCAACTATTTCAAACCTTTCATCTGTTGGATCACCCTCTTATCGAGCTCAAATCAACTCACCGATCTCAAATCACTCACCTCACTGAGCTCACTCCAACTAGCTCACTAAGAGATGATGATGGATCCAACTTGACTAATGAGCTATGATGACCTTTTATCTGATGAATCAATTGAGTTCTTGAGATATTTAAAATCTCTTCTGACCACACAATGTCCTGGATTTTACCTTACACCCTCCAATGCTATGCCTTGCTTCTAGACACAATTAAGCTCAAGATGATGTTTCCAAGACCCATATGGAGGTTTCATTTCTTTTTTGAGATATGAGATCATCCCATAACCCTGTGAAGATTTCAAAAATATGAGTGTAAATGGATCCATCTATAACTTTCGCACCCAAAATGAAGTCTTTCTATTTTTAGTAGGTAAGATTAGGACCTACTATTTTGGGACATATCATCTATTTTGCTCAAAATTGACCTCTTGAGCCTTTGGGCACATTGCAATTTCCTTATTTTGGTGATGCATTTATATTTTTATCCATGATTCCCCATGGACACATGATATTTTTAGCAAGTGCACCACGGGTGTCAAATTGCAACAAAAAGGTATTGAAAATTTATACTTATCACTCGAGATTATTTACTCCAATTTTCATGGGTTTTTCATGTATGTATCTTTATGAATTGAAAAGAAAAATTGTAGATCTATGTGTTCCTCGTTTGATAGGGTATAATGATGATAAAAATAATTCATCCATATCCCTAAAAATAGGGTCTTCATGGCATGAAAACTAGTTCACGCAAAACTAGATTTTTCTAGGGATCATTTCCTCTAATTTTCACGCGATTTTGTCCACTAGAACCTTGGCAAGTGAAGATGTTCCTCACCGCACTTTTTCTACTACATCATGGAAGCCATTAATGGAATCTTCAAGCTTTGAAAATGATAAAAATCATCCATGTTTCCTTACCTTTGGATTGACAAGTGGCAATGTCACATTGGTCAACGGGAAGGGCTGGAATGAGGTGAAAAAGAGCTTAGAATGTATCATAGAGCCTCACCAAGGTCATATCATGGACCATAGGTAATAACTTAGCATGGACACAATTTTTTCCCAAGCTGTCCCAAGGAGGTGGGAAAATGGGACAAAAAAATGCACCATAAACCAGGAGGTGAAAATTTCTAATTGTGGAAGCATACCTTGAGAGAGAGGCCTTAAAGGTGGAATTCACTGAGGTCTAGGAGCTCTTTTTAATGAACCCATACATGATTGTTACTCCTAAGATATTTTTGAAGACAATGGTATGGGTATCAAAATCAAATTATTTATGCAACCCCCTCAAATTTCTCCTTTCTCACGACAAAGGAGTGGGTCTGCAAAAAAGTTAGTGTGGAAAGAAGGACATGTATCTTGTGAAGGATTTGAATATTTAATAATGTAGAGAATTATCAAATATTTCCAATGAGTATTTATTTACCTCTTAACTCCTTACAGAGATCCCATAATTGTACTGAAGATCAGGTACTTTTTTTTTTATTTTTTTTCATTATACCTTAGGCACCCAGGGCTAAGATCGGTCACATGAGGAACCTAGGAAAGGGATGGACATGGGTGAATTATTGTGTCCCAATTTTCCCAAAGGTATGGTACATATGGGACAAAATATTACACCCTCACCTTGGAGTGACAAGTGTCACTTTATGATTGCACTGACAGAAGGATGATAGGATTAGGTGAAAAGGTGTTAAACTTGCATTACAAAGCTTTTCATGGTCATATGATGGTCCAAAGGGATTAAATGGAGATGGGTGAATTTTTTGTGTCACATTTGTCCCAAGGAAATAAGATATATGGGACATAAAAGTGCGCCACATTTTGGGAGTGACATGTGTCCACGTGTGAAATTGACTAAGTCCTGAAGCTTACCTTGGAGAGAGCCTCAAGACGAAGTTTTGAGCTCTAGGAGAAGTTTTGGGCACGTATTTATATTAAGTTGACTCCAAAAATCCTTGTGAGAAGAATGGGATGGGTCCCATGATCTAATTATGCCTGAAACTCTCTAAAATAGCCTTTTTTCTCGAGACCGCTGAGTGTGCCTATAAATATTAGATTGTGGAAAGAAGCACTTTGGTCTTGTGAAAAATATAAAAGAACCATCATTTAGATAATTGAATCAGATTTTCAATGGTATCTTATTTGACTTCTAAATATTTACGGAGCTCCCAAAATCATCTTCCGAAGATGAGGTGTTATTTTGAACTACATGTTGTTTCACCTTTAAAACCCACTTTCACCGAACTTGTTCCCAAACCTTTAAATATTCCATAAATATTCCAAAAACATTTTCACAATGTTCTTATCTCCTCAATACCATTTCGTGATGAATTTTTTTCCTTCAATTATCTCCCGAGAGTGCACACTTGTCCCGAAAAGGATAGAAATAACCTTCTAAGTTCTTTGAAGAAACTCCTTGAGAAGCATAGCATTAGATGAACTTCATGAACTTGTTTTAATATTTCAAATATTTTGGAAAGGGTATTACAACACACATGAGCACTTGTAGGATGGGGATAGGCATGACATAGAAGGAAAAGTTCATCCGGAGGAGTGCTCAAGAGGGTTTACAAGCAAAAACTTTGACACTAAGGTATAGTTGTCATGTTTTCAACTTGAATTTTTCCCTTGCAAATACACATGATAACACAACAATAATTTATCATAATGGGTCCATTCATTGCAATATTTTTGGATGAGAGATGATGTTTAGTGTGGGAATAAAATACGTACATGCCCCACATGCCACCGTTGTTCTTACGCAAATATTACTTGTGATTTGTACTCCACTTTATCATTTATGTCCAGCTTGCATTATTCATGTGAGTACAATTGTTGGTTAAATGGGCCAAAAATTGGGGAGTATCCAACACCAATACCCTATGTGGAACTCGCAAAATATTTTCAATACTACAAGAGGATGCCAAAGATGCAATGCCATGTGAAGGACTCGGGTCGGCATAACAAATCTATATTTCATCACATAAATTTGTCTATCTTATGAGACGTGTTAAAGTTTACCAACCACAATCCAACATAGGGAACATCTATCCGCATAATAATACAAATTCAAAAATAACAACAAAATGAAAATATATGATAGTTACAAACTTAAAAACTAAATGAAAAAATATGGCAACATGTGTTATGAAATAAGTACTCCATTCAATGTTAACAAGGGAAACATATTTTTTTCAATTTTTATTTTTTATTTTCTAAACATATTTTTGACATCATTTCCTCGTTGAGCTTGTTTGTTTTTAAGTCCAAATTTTTACACTCGCTTTACGTTGGTTTTATTTCCCTTATTTTGAGGGTTGTCTTTATAATTCAATTTATGAGAACAAATTATGGTCGAGAGAACATTTTTCGAAACCGATCATATGCATCCCATCAAAAGGAATCATAGAATGAATGGGAAATAATTCTTTAAAGAAAATAATATAAGCTTTGAAGATTTTACCGAGACAGAAATTTTTATTTTCACACCATACTTAGTAAAATTATGTTCACTAACCATATGCATATAAATATGAATATGAAGCGTAGGTATTTGAAGGGCGTAATTCTAGTAAAGATTGTGCTGAATAGTTGACATGTATGTATTAATATTTTATAGGTCATAAATAGCTATGTAGTCTGTGATTCAAAAATATAAGTTACACGTCAAGGCTGAATTAAGGTTTCAAAGCATTCCTAGGGAAGTACTCTGAGCATACGCCCTCCCCCTTGGGTACCATGCCCACCCACCTACCGTGCATGTTTTTAAAACAATTATAGTATAACTTTTAACACATTGTGAAATTCAATTAAAGATATAAAGGATCTTTTCTTGCCTTTGCCATAATAAAACTATTAATGATGTCATCATAATTTATTGTTGTAGCGATATCGTGTTCAATTGTAAAAATAGAAAGAGGATAGTTTGAGGTCAGAGGTATGGAAATTGAGGTTTCTAATTCCACCATCACCCTGACGATGAACATGAAAATGGACGGGCTTAAAAATTTTAAGGACAGAATCCAGAGAACATGAAATTGAGTTGTTCTTCGTGGGACAAGGAAAGATGCTCTTTCTTTACGGATGGTATTGCCAAGTCATGTATTCAAGTATTTGGAGAGATGTGTGCCTTCAAATCATGAAGTACATCACTCTAGAAGGAAAATACCAAAAATCTATACCCACCATATGACCCTTCTGAATATGTTCCACCACAAGGTCATGGTGAGCATCCCCTTCTTTTTTTTTATGTCTCTGACTAACTCTTTGATGGATTTCCAGCAGGAGAAAGTTGAGATGCCTCTGCATGAAGGGCTCATTCTTCTATTGTTTGAAAATGGGAAACATGTTCTGTCCTCTTCCTTGAAAGATAAGGTGGATGAGGATGACCTCACTCTCGTGGAATGCCTTACTAAGATGAAGGCTGGGAAATGAAAAAATGTGGGGGAGGATTCTAGTAAAGAAATGGGTGAGGATGGTCATGGGGAAGCGAGCACCTCGAGAAAAATAAATTGGGATGGTAATTTAAAGGGTTTTGAGGATTTGAGTAGAAAGGTCTAGTACTTAGAAGGGGTGCTTTAGGCGATGGAGGAAACCAATGCTGGTCAAAGGGAAACAATGTTGGATGTCATTAACACTTCTAAGAAAATGTCTCTGCTCAGGTGAAGTCCAAGAAGTTTCTAGAGCTGGAGGACCAGGTCAAAAAGATGAGTGATAGGCTAGAAGGGATGGAGGAGGGCACTAAAAGAAGGAACTTTAACTTGTGCATCAGTAGCTCCGAGGACAAGATGGAGGAAGATATTAACGTCAAGGGTGTTGAGGGTGATGAGATCAAAGATAGTCATGATGGTAGTAGTGAAGGATCTCCAAAAATTAACTAGTGTTTCTAGACTGTTGGCAGAATTTTGGTGAACTTCTTTTGTTTTGTAGTTTTGGAGATTGTTTCTCTTTCTCTCTGGTTTTCTCACTTTGGTACAAATTCTAGTTCTTCATTGTAAGAGTTAAGCATGTTTAACTCCTTTCTTGGACTTTTCTCGTTTCCTTCTTGTTTGTGGGTTTTTGTTCCTCATCTTGTAATGGCCCTTAGGAGCCGATCCCTATTTTTACCTTATCTAATAAAAATTTGTAAAAATAGAAAGGCTATTTAATCTAGTTTCACGCATTATTGACCTTAAATTTCTTTTTACTCTTGTTAGAGTGGAAAATACTCTCTCAAAATCTGTAATTTCCAATAGGAATGCAATAAAACATTCATATTAAAACATCTAGATTTGGGAACGTTAGATTTGGGAACGCCTCTGTTTGGAACGATTTTTCCAAGGAAGACATCATATGCCTAACGGATGGAGTCGAATAAGTGCTCAAGGGTTCAGAACACTTTGAAGGTTATTCGGTATGGGCAATAAAATTGATTTGTTTCATTTTTCAAATTATGTGTGTTTATATTTTTTAACATGGACAGTGTCTTAACAAAAATACCAAAACAAGACATCAAATAAAAAGCATGTTTCAGAAGGATTAATGGTTACAACGTCTAGTGCTAAATCTATGGTTCCCAAGAAAGAATAGAACATTGATTGAATCTCCAACTCAAAATCCACACGAACCTGGTCATAAGCTCCCATTTTCTCAGAATGTTTGTGAATTACAACCCAAACTTATAACCAGAGAGGAAGACATAGGAAACATCAGTACCAGATCTAAGCCTCCTCATTACCACCCAGACTAGAAAAACAACCACCCAAATCATGTCTTAGAGAGTATAAGGTTTTAAACTGTTAACTGGATAGAGTCCACAAGATAACACTCCATGGTATCGATACTACCACATATAATAGATAAGACCTTAGAAAAGGAGAAGAAGCAAAAGAAGATGAATTAAAAGAGAGTGAATATACTCAGAACTCCACAGAGCTAAGTGGAGGGGAAGAGTCTCCTCAATCCTCTTCCTCTATCTCTTCTACCATTGAAGCCCAACAGACAAAACAAATTAAAAAAAGTGATATTCGAGGAACCCAACATCATTAATCAGACCTCTAGCAGATTTAGTCTGTTGTAGTTCATATTTTGCGGATCGTTGGGAGTGAAAGAAAAAAATATACTAATGGTTCCTCACATTAAGCCTGATCGACATGCAAGGGCTTCTCAAGGGAAAGTTCCAATCGATTCTAGGAATAAAATTTAGTCTCATAATAAGGTTGCAGCTGATAGAACTCTGGGAGAGGAGCTGGATTGCATGGCCGAGGATTTACGCATTGTGCATGCTCAGAGTGTAGAGACTCTAGAATAATAAACCATTATGATTACCTTTAGGCTTTGGCTTTATATATATGCGGTTCAGGTTACTTGTTTGAATTTTTTTGTAAATGGGCCAACCTCACCTGCTAATTTACTCGGGACGACATGCTAATTTTTTGGAAAATTATGGCACCCCTCCCATCAGGCGCCCGGGAAACTACCTAGCTTGCCTAGGCATGAAACACATTTGTTACACGTGCCACGTGAATATTTAGCTGAACCTTTTTTTTATAGAGATGCGGGATGACAATGAAACGACATAGATATCCATGCCAAACTTAAAAATATATATACAAACAATCATATGTGAAATGTACAATGGAAATGTCGAAGGGGATATTTTGAAGGAGTCATATTGGAGGGAGAGAAACAATGGGAGAGGAAGAGGGGTGAAGAAGAAGTGGTTAGAGGGTGGAGAAGTGCAAGGGTGACAAAAATGGAAAGGATAAATAATATGAAACTCAACCATCAAAGAAGACATGAAATTTATGTCAAACATTTGAAGGAGACCAGGGGTGTTGTTTAAGATGAAGAGGAAACAACTTATAGATATATTTGTGAACGTAAGGAGACTAGGGGTGTTGTTTAAGACGAAGTGGAAAACAACTTATAGCATGACAATATTTTGAGAGATTTGGTAATTTCCAAGTATTTGAATGATGTTATTGTGAAGATAAAGGTTGAAATACATAGAGAGGAGACATTTTATTTTCTTTATTTGTTAAAATGGAGGTTTAAATGCATATATAGGTCAAGGATTTTACGTTTTACTTACTTATTCAGAAATTCTTGCAAGCTTGTGTTTTTTTTTGGTTAAATTTATTCGTGGAAACCCCTTATGCGTAGGATTTGAAATATTGGGATCCCTGGATTTGAAATTTTCGTTTAATTCTCACACACAAGAAAATTTCTAAATAAATTGATTTTTTCTCCATCTTTTTCTATCTCGTAGGTCACGTTGTGAATTACATTAGATTTTTTGTTTATGGAGTGAATTTGTTTAAGGGGTTGGTTACCATGTTCATTGTGTTGGTTTGTGTCATATTTTTATTTAAACTAAGATCCAAAAAGTGAAGTTATCGCCAAGTACCTCAAAGTGACCATTTTTAGCAAATGGCTCCAAGTTGGGACAATTTGAATCGCCGCAATCTCTACGACCTCACCAAGAAATATGGAAAAATATACTTGTTAAAGATGGGGCAAAGGAATCTGGTGGTGGTGTCATCACCAAATTTTGCCAAGGAGGTGTTGCAGTATATGCAAGGAGTGTAGTTTGCATCTTGTACCCACAAAGTGGTGTTCGACATCTTCATCTGAAAAGGACAAGACATGGTGTTCACTGTGTACAGGGAGTATTGGAGGAAGATGTGGAGTATCATGAGGGTGTCATTTTTTACTTTTGATATTATCAATTCCACTTGAATGAATTTGTGGATGTGATGATACGGCCTGCATGACAGGTGTTAGAACCAAGCGGTTTCCCTTCCCTTTATATTATTTGGAGTACAAACTCATCGTATTACATATAATTTCATGCGATGGAGATGAATGCAAGGGAAATCATGTTTTGTTGCATTCCCAAGTCTTGATAAAACATTCTACATATTTTGAAGTCCAACTTGTCCAACCGTTGGTCCTCTACGACATCAAATAAGGATATCAAAACAAAAGCTCTATCCAATAGTGTTGCGGGTGACGATTTCATTAAATGTATTCACCTCATCTATTCTTCTTATGCTGGAACTCGACTCCTATTCTCAAGCGTAGAGGAGGCCTTACAAATTCTACCTATTGCTTCACATGAAATACTGTTCGAGGAAGGATTAAAGGCATGCATGGCATATCTATCAGCAATTCCATGGACTCCCAGTCAAACTATCAAAATCAAAGCTCTTGTATTGCATCTATATCGATGATTTAGCTACCAAGCCTACAGGAGACAAATCCAACTCATTTGACCAAGATATAAAATGTAAATTTGTTAAGTATCTGACACTAAAAAAGAAAGGGATGACCCCATAAATTTGAGCACCGTGGATAATATACGAAATAGGACCACACAATACGTGATTTCAAGAATGAGGAGGGACGACAACTGACACTAAATAAAGAAAGGGATGACCCCATAAATATGAGCACCATGGATACTATACAAAATAGGACCGCCCAATACGTGGTTTCAAGAATGAGGAGAGATGACGACACATCTCTCTGTGTTCATCATATATACCCTCTCTCCTATAATTGGCAACTGCAATATATAATATACGTCCTCCAGTCACCATCATCTCACCAAAAGAGCCAACCAAAATGAACATGTATTGGCACACCATTTATCACACAATGCGGTTAACATAGGCAATTTATGAGGAACTCGTACGCCGGAAAAGTGACAAGCGAGTGTGGGAATCTACAGTAACTCTTTTCGCGTACCCGACCTCCCGAGGTCGTGCGAGATAGCCGGTGGGGATGGAATATGCGTGGGATGCGATGCGGACTAGTTAGGCAATGTAATGTCTTCAATACTCACTAATGGAATTTGTGAATCTAAGGCAAAGAAGGCCCTTCTAACCTAAAGCTGGTGTGATAGATCGATCGCAAGGATGACTTTCAAGGCTCCAATCAATATCGAGCTCTGGCGTGATTTGATCTATGGGTTGTGGAATGCATGGAAAATGACCCGGGATAGTTTCGTGTATTTCTTCGGACAGGGTCATATGGTGGATGGTAAATGTAGTTAATTCTATGGACGGTTCTCTGGCCTAGTCCAGAACTCTCTAGCTTTGTTAGTTGTTGTGTCCAGTAAGGATAATTGTTCGATGATTATGGGTGGAAGTGGAGTGGAATGGAATACTAGTGTGCGTAGGCCGGTGTCATGTCTAATTTTCCTATGGATTCATTGGGCTGTGGGATTTGTGGGTCACAACCGTAGATTTGTGGTTGTTGTGGACCTGCTATGGTCATGCGTGGAATCAAGTCCTAATCCCTAGTATCCAATAATCATACGCTTTCTCGGCTTCTATGTTTAGACTCAATAAGCTGTGTGATTTTCTTGGAATATCTCACAGCGTTCGTGCGGCAACTCGGATCCTTAAACTAGTATCTATGTCTCGAGAGTGTCTCCCCGCATCTGGTGTGAGACCAAAGGATCACAACCAAAGGTTTGTTCCTTTCTAATTCTTTACGGTCATATATACCTAGGGTAATCTGTAATTTGGTTGATTTGACCAAAACGTGTATGCTTGGTCATCTTCTCTGTTTAACCCACTCAATTGGGAATTGATTTCTTGTAAGCTTACTGTTGTTCGGAAGACTTGAATCCTAATATTTTGATCTATATCAGTTATTATTGTGATGAGATTGGGTTGAGGCACGATTGGCTCGAATATGTATTCTCTGGGCTCTCTAGGTCCCGTGATTGTCATGCAAAAGCAACAATATAAACGAACTATAGTAAAATGCAAGTTAACTATTTGAAATATATCTATAGCATATATGATTCCTCTATTTTTTAATTTTTGATTATATGATTTTAAGAAAGTAGCTATTTAAAATATCTAGAAATAACAACTACTTAACAATTTAAAACAAACAAAATAACCGAGTGTAGTTATTTGCTGTGCAATTTGTAGATCTATTCTAAACAATAAAATAGCTGATCTAATCTATTGGCAAGATTCTCGATCCTACCTCAGAAGTGAGGAGTGAATCATAGTTTCTCAGAAACTATCAATCCCCACAGCTTCCCTGGCAATATCAAGAATAGAATTTACTGAAATGAAGCAATTAACTACTCTATTTGATATGATTCTAACTAGAACTTTGAAAGCTAGAACACGGATTCCATTTGAATAGTGGCGAATCCGATGGTGTGTGTGATCTTGTCCCCTCAGTGTGATCTCCTCATTCTTTCATGTTCATGTGGATCCGAGAAAAGCGTGTAATGCTAGCATCGAAGTAGATATTGGGATAAAGGCAGCTCGTAATACACACCGAATACAATGCGAGTAGGAGAGGGATAGCGCAAGAGTACTGAGCTTTTGGCTTATACAATTCTAAGCGGGATTTATTGTGAGTCATGCAACATAAAGCATCCGAACCTAAAACTATCATGTTTGAGGAGAAAAACTTGCAACTTTAATGGCTTCCTAAGCTATTCTACTCCAATGGATTGGATAAAACAACAACACTGCTTGCACAAGCTGGATATGTGGCTTACCAACAGTAAAACAATACTAACTAAGCATGTAATGAACTAAACTATGAACTCTAAGCAAAATGAAAGACTGAACTACTGAAATGAGGAAATGAGAAGTGAATGAGGGGCCTGAAGTAATGACAACACTTGCACAAGATGGATATGTGGCTTACCAACTGCAAAACAATGCTAACTAGGCATATAATGAACTAAACTAAGAACTCTAAGCAAAATGAAAGCTAAATCTATTGCAAAGAGAAATTCAGAGGCAAACTTGAGGGGCCATTTGCTTGAGCACAAGCCATCTATTTATAGCATTTGCATTTACCCAAGGTAAAAGCCAAATAGAACTCTTAAACTATAAACAATGGCAAAACACTATTCCAGGGAACCAGAACCATAAATGCAAGCTCATGGCAGTAAAAGAAAGTAGGTAAAACATTGAATTTACGTGAGTCGTGTAAAAATAGCCTTCTGGAAAACGCGTAAAGGACCGCCACTCTGAGCAGGGCGGCGGTTACAGGACCGCCGCCTTGTTCAGGGTGGCGGTCACGAGACCGCCGCCCATGCAGGGCGGAGGTTCGTAACTGAAGAGAAAAAGGATAAGAAAAGAGGGAAAAGGGAAAAAAAAGCACGCGGGGCTAAGCGGGGCATGCGGGATGTTAACGCATACTTGGAGAGCTTTTTCGGATCCCGAACACCTTGCGAGGAGACCTGTATCATCATTGGGGCACTTGTTACATTGTTCGTGATCTGATACCTTATAATTTTTGGTACGTACATATTTCCCCCTCGGAGAAGTGTTTTAGCCATGAAGAGGCGTAAAACGGTGGGTCCAAGTATGGTAGTCCCGAAATGGGAAGTTAGAAGTTATACGATATGTCCGTGTGTCAAAATGCGCCGTCCAAAATTCCCGCTACTGCAAAAGGAAAAGAGAACTCAAGTGCGAGATAGACACAATAATTTGGAAAATAAATGCTAAAATAATAGGGAATGAGAACGTACCATTTGTGCGGGGATGGAAGCTTACCTCCATCAACGCTCCAAACTCGTGAAAAAGTCATTTAAAAACGAATTAGGGTGCTATATATATGAAAGTGGGCCCATTTTCCTATTCATTTGCGTGAGTTGATTTGATTGATTTTGAGCTCTGGGACCCACGGTGATGGTTTCTTGCGTGAATAGAGTCAAAACGTCCACAGCGAGATAGTGATCATGCCTCCACGTGCGGAACACCGCCCTCAGCAATCACAGGTTAGTTTTCTTCAATTTATTGTTTTTACCCCCTTAAATTTGAAATGCTAAATTCTTTGCAATGGGGGTCATTTTTGAAAATGCTAGTGTTAAAAGGTCCACCTAGGGGGGGCGCCTATTGGGTAGGCTCTGTTTTTAGGTTAAATGGCCGTTTTTGCACTTTTTAGGCCTTTTTAGGTTAAAAACCCGCGTGGGTTTTCGGACCACGACCGCCGCCCTGCCCGGGGTGGCGTTACATGACCGCCATCCTACTCAAGGTGGCGGTTACACGACCGCCGCCTTTAAGGCGGTGGTTACAAAACCGCCTCCCTGCTCAGGGTGGCGGTTTTGCACAGAATGCAAAAGGAACTGTTTTTGAGATTGTGTTTGTATTTTTAGCATTTCTACGTGTTTTTATGACTTTCTCAGTATTGCCTGGATGCTAACTTACTTTGTTTTGTGTGTTTTTGGGTGTATGCAGGTGAGAGAGGAGTACATCCGATGGAGTAGAGAGAGGGAGTGTGATTGGCTCCTAGGGGTATTATATGCCCTCTCACAGGATGAGGAGGACACACTTCAGAGGGCTGGCATAGTACGCATATCGCACGTGCTCCATGTTGCACCATCTAGTCACATCCTTTGTGACTTATTCTCGTCTTGGGATGCTAATCGGAACACCTTCCGATCGCGGGGGTCCGTGGCGAGTGGACCATTACATTGGAGGACGTCTACCGCGTCGGGGTCCCGATCATCTGGGAGGCGACTCACTTTAGAGACAGGAGGCTCACGGGCGCAGATTGCACAGTGGGCGATATATATGGGAGATGCAGCCATCTCCACGGGGTCGAAAGAAGGGGTAAGATTTCGATCTATTCCTTCTTTGCCCATCCCCGTATTTTGACAGGCCATCATGGGGATCCTTGCCTCGAGACTGATCGGGGAAAAGGGAGGAGACACATTATTATACTGTTGGGCCCCCATTATTGCACAGATAGAGGGGCACGGTCGATATACGCTGGGGATCGAGACATTCTTGGGACCACCTACCATGATCTATCTGAGGTGGTCTGCTTACATTTACGAGGGATCATTGAGCCACCCGACTCTAGTCATGAGTTGGGTTTATGAGCATTTCATCCCTTATGGCAGGGGTGTGGAGGTGGCAGATCCTGGAGCTGTTAGGGCAGCCAGATGGACAGACATGTCGGTGCTTAGAGCACCTCATCGCCGATTTCCTCCACGGACATTTGCCGACATGGAGGCGACACCATATCAGACCATGGTGGGCATATGGGGCGAGGAGACTCTTACCTTGATCTCCTGCTCCACCACAGGGCAGCTCATTGATAGAGTGGGATGAGTGGAGGTGCACCCCTTTGGCCGGGTTCCTCAGCAGTTTGGCCTACCATATACGGGTATGCTTCCCCCAGTGGCGCCAGTCTACAGATCAGTTCATGAGGCTAGAGGGGGGCCTAGAGGCCGAGGTTGGACAGTGATTACTCCTGGCATTCCCATTGCAGCCAGGAGGATAGTTCGTGCTAGAGGGAGAGCCGGTGCGCCTCAGGCACCTTTACTTCGGATTGCCGCGGGTCCTGCCCACAGCAGCGATGACCCTATAGAGATAGACTCCGAGTCCGAGGAGTTCACGAGAGGAGGGGAGAGGAGGAGGAGACCGATGACAAAGTGATCCTGAGTGGCATGACACTCGGGGGATATTATGCGGCAGTGAGAGAGGGTGACTCTGGTTTCAGAGGAGCCACTCTCCCAGGGCCGTGGTAGAGAGGATGAGTCCATTGCGGGGTGATACATTCCTCCCACCACGAGAGCAGCCTCGCCTCGGAAGCATCCACGGCAGGTGCTAGCCCCAATGACCCATCCTGGAGGCCTGGTGATCCGAGTAAGTTACCCTTTCTCCCTTTTAATGTTTATTTGTAGGCTCTCCTTAGTTGCTATCTTGTATTTTCTAATTTCTTATTTGGTTTCTAATTCACTTTCTTCCTTGTTTGCAGAGACTATTGATGAGTGGAGGGATTTGATCCGCAGGGTATGTACTGATTCCCTGATGATCCCCATGGATAGGACCCACGCGGAGCTGTCCGTGGACACTGGGGAGCCCTCAGCAGCCGGTAGACATACCGATGTCTTCGCTCCTATTTGGCATGTGGCCAGGATGGTGTCGACCCTCCGCACAGAGTTAGCGGGCTATAGGACGGTTGAGCGCCTCATGAGGAGCCATTCTCATGGTGAGACTGCGGCTACTCCTCGAGACCCTGAGCCCTCCATACATTCAGAGCGCCGGCGTAGCTAGAGTCCTAGGCGTGGGCGTGCACCTTCGGAGGGGTCGCGTAGGGATTGAGAGGCCACTTGGCTCTCGTGTATTTTGTATTATATATTCTTTGTATATCCCGGGCTCTTTGAGCGTTTTGACCATGCTTAGTGCATGATGGCATTGTATATAAACATTTGATCATTTATATATATGTATTCATTTTGGATCAAAATCTTGGCACTCATGATTTCCTTTCTATTTCCAGCTTCTTTGTGTATACTACGACGTATGTTTATATGATTTTTAGAATGTATGTAATGGTGAACAAATAATGTAAATGTTTTACTTTCCTTTTGTGTTTCATGATGCTAATATTGGTAATGTAGGTATAATGTGATTTTGAATCTTAGCTTCTATAAGCAATTTTGGATACCTCATGTTTGTTTTGCAAAGTGATGAATATAAACCAAAGTATGATGAAGATAAACTTGCCCCAATCCTAACTCCACACAACTAGTAAGATGTGAGGGCTTATCACCAAGAGTCAAGAAAGGGCGCAAGTTATGAAATGTGGTGAAATGATAGTGATGGAAGAGACAAAGCTTTGGCGGAACCAAATTAGGACACCACAAGTCAACTCCACTCGAGTGACTTCATAGTTTTGGATGCAACTTGCTTTGCGGTTTATCCAGACTTAGACCGTAGATGGCCACATAGTAGACAAAATCTGGGTTTTTAGGATTTTAACTCTTTTGGGATTTTGAACATCTGATTCATTTGTTTTTGACTCAAAGTTTGAAAGTTTGAATTGTTTGCGTATGACCATTTGCATTTATTTGTCAAGAGGACCCCCTACACTTTGCCCCACGCTACTAGTAAGAAGCGTGGGTTTATCACCATGGGCAAGGCATAGGCGAGTAAGGGCATTTCCATCCTTTCCCAACCCTACGTCACTAGTAAGAGATGCAAGCTCATCACCAAAGGTTGGTGGGGCAGGGAAATGTGTAAATTTAAAATTTTCTATTTTGATCAACGTTTGACTTGTTTATTTGAGTAAAATGTCAGTATGTGATTATTTCCAAAGAGATATACATATGGGATAGATGTGACACTATGAAGCTTCTAGAACAGACCATAGGCAAGACACCTACCCTAAGAAGAAATCAAAGCGAGAATAAACTTGCAGATCTTGGTATGGTTATCGTTAAGACTTTGTCACGTCTAGCTTTATTTGATAAAATGATTCTGAGATAATATGATGACATCATGAAAATGGAGAGGTATGATATAAGAGTTTATGCCAACAACATCATGAGTTTGTAATGAATTTATTTGAGAATAGATTCCTTGATCACAATTTATGTAAGAGACAAGTGGACAAAATGATCTTAATCTGTATGAAAATGCAATGTAGATAGTTATATAAGTAATGCTAGCTACTTATGCGTAGAACCACTTGAGGTGCAGGGAATTGACTGTTTCACCAAATTCCTCACCTTCTAGTGTACATAAGAGGTATGCACCGTTTCCATAATCCTTCATGACTCGATGCAGGGCCCAACCATTTGGGCCGGAATTTCCTTCCTTCACCGGTCTTCTTGTCGATCCATTGCCTAGCCTTAGAACTACATCACCTTTCAGATATGTCACGCTCATAGACCTTCTTGTTGTCTTATGCCGGCACATCCGGTCAAAGCATAGATTCTATGTCACTATTCAAAGCATCTAACCTAGTTTCATCTAGGCTTTCTAGTTGGGAAAGACGTGCTTCTCTGTAAGCGTCTTCATCAAGAATCCCTTGTAATGAAATGCGGAGGACCGGGTATTTCAACCCGAGTGGGAGAACCGCCTCTCGCCCAAACACTAGTGGAAAAGGAGTGGCTCCCGTTGGTGTTCTTATTGAGGTCCGGTGGGCCCATAAGGCCGGATATAGCCCATTCGATGTATTTTTCGAGCGGTGGCATGGCCACCGAAGTGGCCTCCACATATTCCACTGTGAGATTCATGGAGAATCTTCTTGGATTCTTCTATGTCGACACATCTTAGGAGCATTCCATCGAACGCTTTTCGATAGAGCACTTGCTCTATAATAACGTATTTAGCTACGATAATGCGTAACCGCCTTCTTTGTTGTGGTGTAGCTCCTTCTGGATACGTATGGTCCATGATATAATTAATGATATCAGTGTACCAGGGACACTCCAGAGATAGAAGGTCGGGTTTCGATGTAGTATACGCACTCATCCAGGAAAATCTAAATCTACTAGATCACCTCCATCTAATGGGTTATCAGCTAACCAATCCATGCAATGATTTGTCCCTTAACCGACTTCTAATTTACAAACGTTAATTCGAATTCTCCCATTAAGGTTATAAAACGTCTAGCCTTTTTAGACAAGGACCCTTGTGTGAGGAAAGTTCGTAAGTGGTCCATTTTTACCATGACCCTCATTTCTTGGTTTAACATATAATGTCTTAGGCGTTTGGTTGCAAAGACTATGGCGAGACATTCTCGTTTTGCTTGTGTATAGTGTGTTTCATAGTCGAGCAGTGTTCGACTAATGAAATAAATCACATGTTCTCTCTTGTTATCATCTTCTTGGGCCAACATACAAGATAACGAGACATTGGTAGCTCGTGAGTATAAAATTAACGGGTGATCTAGCTTAGGTGGCATTAGCGTAGGTGGTGACAACAAGAAATGCTTAATCTGCGTCAAAAGCTTCACACTGCAGTCCTCGGTCAATCAATGCTATAATCCTTCTTGAGTAAATTGTTGATTGGATGAATGGCGAAGCTCAAGTGCAGGATAAATCTCGGATTGCACCCAGTTTCCGAGAAACGACCTTATTCCAGATTCATTCAAAGGTGGGACCATTTCGAGGACAGCCCGAATTTTGGTTGGATCAACATCTATCCTCATGATGATATGATGTAACCTAGGAGCTTCCTCTGTTACGCCAAAGACACATTTTCTGGATTTAGCGTGACTCGTATTCTATTAGGCGTGAAAGAATGATGCGGAGTACTTACGGATGGTCATAACGCTTCTTGGCCTTAGCCAACAAGTCATCTACATAGGATTTCATGGCTCGATGGTACGTAGCACCAGCGTTCTTGAGGCCAAATGGCATAATAGCGTAGCAAATAGGTTCCCAAAGATTTATAAACATGGTTTTAGCTTGATCTTTCTCGGATATTTTAATTTGATTATGTCCCGAGAATCCATCCATGAGAGACAAAAGTTCGAACCCAGCTGTTGCATCAACAATGACATCAATAGATGGCAACGGGAAGTCGTCCTTAGGACATGCTTTGTTGATGTCTCAGAAATCTATGCAGATGCGTATCTTTCCATTCTTCTTGAGAACGGGGACGATATTAGATACCCATTGGGAATAGTCGACTGGTTTGATAAATCCTACTTGGAGGAGTTTTATTACCTCCTCCTTTACCATGAGAGCTACCTTGGGTTTCATGGGTCTTGATTTTTGTTTAGTTGGCTTTACATCAGACTTAGTGACGAGGTTGTGTACCACGATGTGGGGTGTGATGCCTGTCATCTCCTTATAATTAAATGCAAACGCCTTCTGATGTTCTTTGAGGATCTGAGTATGTATTTCTACTTCTTCTGGGGTTAAGGATGATCCTAGTTTCAAAATTCTTGGTTCATCCTCTTCCGATGTTGACATCGATTGTTTCTTCGATCAAAGAGGTGTTACCCTCTTCAAACTCAGCGATCTTTGGGGTAAATCCAAATCATCCCCATTTTCTCTGCGTATATGCTAGGTTCCACTTGTGAGGAGAGATCCATCATGGGATTTCGAAATAGGAAGACGAATGTGGAATTAAGGACAAATCTAGCATATGATAAGAGAGATGTAATGCCACATAGGTGTTTAAGTAATCCAAAGTGGCCATATCACTATCAACATGGTCTAGGATGGTAGATTCACTTCCGCTTGAAAGGGGATTTTTCATTGTTCTTATCAATGGTTCATTACGAATGGACACCGTGAAATGGGTATCTTTTAACTCATTGCTTGGAGTAAAACATGATGCTGAAGTTCTAGTGAAGGAAGATGCTTATGTGGTGGAGGATATGGGAAGCTGTGGAGGAAAATCAATAGATGGATGAGGGGAGAAGTAGTGGGCAATGGAGTAGTGGAAGAAGTAGAATGAAATGGAATAACATTTTCTACAATTAAATATTTTTCTATATCAATAACTTTATAGAACAAAAATTTAAAAGATCCACATGTATCATGCAATCATTTTTATTTTAATGCGGGATTAAGCCATGATAAAGGTAAATTGCATTTCTAAATCAGTTGGCTGAAATAATAACTGATGCATGCAAGAATGGAAATGTAAGATGTAATCTATAATGGGTTCTTGCTTTCCTTGATGCAAATTAGGTAAACGTTCATATGTGACTCTAGGACCATTGTTATGCATAAAACACCTAAGAAAGGCATACTCCATATAATAGTAAGTGTTAATATATCCATAAGGCAAATGAGTGTACTAATGAAGAATGTGATGAACAAGACTATGCCGAAAAGCATTCAAGAGAAAGTGATCATTAGAATAATAAGCCATTGCTAAGAAATAATGCTTTAGATGTAAGTAATGGTTTTGGTGCCATCAAAACATGTAAATGTGGGAATGATGAAATCCTTAGGGAAATTTGAATTGTGAATTTTTTAGGGATTAGATTGTCTAGAAGAGAATTATTATCAATGAAATCATAATAGAATTTTAAATCACAATATTGAGGAATGGACTTGAAGTTACAAACTACCGATAACATGCATGAGGGATAGAATATCATGTGAAGGAATAGTAGAATAATTGAGAGGCGCATTGAGAGGTTGGAATTTTCCATTATGAGTGATTAACTAAAATTTACTAAACCTAGGGTAAATGCTAATAAAGTTAATTTAATATATGAGGAATAAAATGATGTAAACTATGTTAAAACAATATGGAATATTTGTAAATAATTATACTAAATGAAATAAAACCAGGCTAAATGTGCAAAGATATGCAAGGAAAGGACTTAGATGATTGGTGAAGACTATCGCGAGTTTGCCATGCAAGTCTAACTATAGGTCTTGGAAGTAGAAACAACCACTTAGGGGTCCCACAGAGCTTAGATCTAGGAGATATAAATAGATTGCAGCGCCCAAGAAGGTATAGTGTCACCCGGGGTGCCTAGTTTACAGGTGGGTGGATTGATCTCTGTAAATGCTCAAAATTTGGTTTCAAAAGTGTCACAAGATGTCTTGAAATTATCTTTTCTCGTCACATTGGACTCTTGAACTATGCCAAGTGTGTGAAATAACACAAGATGAAGGAATGACCTGTAAAAATACAAAGAAGTATCAAAAGCCAAAAAGTAAAAGATGCAAAATGAATGGGTCAAACTATTCTCACTACCAAAATAGTGGGCTTACTAAACTGAGCAATGCACTACATTTGGACCCAAATTTATTTTCGGTGTGTGTGTGTATGTCGTGCCCTAGGTGCTCTTGTACCATTCACACTTTGAAGAAGTAGCGAATAATAATAACTATAGAAAATGTAATGTCATGTGTCATGAAATAGAATAGAACCCTCCCATTATGTTTTGTGTGTTGATGTAGATCTCCTAACCTTGCTACATGACACTAAGTGGATGCAAGTGATGCAATGGAAGCAACTCTAGATGGATTGATAGTAGTATGTGATGCTAGGACCCTCATTATGGTCTTATAACGTTGTATTTATAGGGTTATCTTACTCTAATTTCATAATTAACCCCAATATGATAGACTAGGAAAAATATAAGGATAAAAATTTTCTAGAAAGACCCCAAAAAGAGGCGGGAAAGAAAAACATGGATCAAGAGCACCCCGGATGCATCCGGGGCACCTGTGGCACCCCAATCTGAGCTTGGGCACCCGGTTTAGGATAAAATGATGAGATAGTTGTGAAATAGGTGGATATACATTGGAAAATACATGGGAATGATGAAATAAAAGGTAAAAATAAGATGGCCAAAAGGTGGGATTAATTAGTACTTTCTTCACTTGAGATCCCTCTAAAGATGAAAAATAATGGATGATTTGAATTTACAAGGTCCTCATATATTAGGCAAAGCGATATGGAAGACACCATCGCAACCTTTGATCACAGTGACCAAACTATCATAATCGAGAATATAAACTTTGATAAGGCGAAGATCTCCTTCAAATGCTCTCATATGGTCGTACTTGTCGTTATATGAATAATAGTGAAATCCCATAATGAGTAGATGAAAAATGAATCAAAACTGGAGATTAAAAAAAACTGACCGGGATTGTAAACTGATCCTTTGAAGATGCATCCTCTGTTGAGTAGCAACTTGACAAGCCAGGATCCAATGAATCCTCTAGTGCATTACATGCAAACTATTCATTGATTCATTTCTGAGCTACAACCAAAACAAAATTGTGGGGTGGATCTGCCATGTATGGCCCCTCTTTTAATGTCACCAATGGCAATACCTACCATGACAGGCTTGGAAATATTAACCCTTCACCTCGTCTGCTAAAAACTGTAGAAAATGAGAAAATGGGGAAAGTTTCAGAGTAAATGTTGTCCGCTTTTAGATAAATTTACTCGACGATAACACTATTTTCATTTATCCTGCTCGTTTGAGAGCGCATAAATGGACATGGGACTTGTAATAAAAATTATAGTCCACGTAATGAATTTGATAGTCATTAGATTTCAAAGCAACCCTGAAATTTTAATCTCAATGACCATCCATGTAATGGAATGTGTCGAAATCACCACCCCGATCCAACCGAGGAATGCCTTTCAACATAATAAAAGGGTGTTCTTTTCTATTTGGAAATTTTGGGTGTTTCATTAGGAGGAAAGGAATTAGTCTCTCTCCTCAAAGCACCTTACGGGATGTCCCAATAAAATTAGAGGGTGGGAGGGACCCCAAAAATGTTTCCATGTAAAAATTTCATGGTTAATTTTTTTAAAATCAATATGAAATAGATAATCGACCCATGAGTGATGGACTCCTTTCTTCTTGAGGTTTTCTAAGTGTATATTGAAGGGCTTAGGATCCCCTTGAGTGATGAATACCTTCCCAAATGGAGGAATCTACTCTAAACCCTGGAATAGGGTAGAGGGGATAGCCTTCATTCGATGAATCGGGTGGTCTCCAAGGATCATGTTATAACTTTTTTCCCTATCGATAATGTAAAACTCCGTCAAGTTGGTTTTTGGACGAAATGTGACTAGAAGAACTATGGTTCTAATCGAGGTCATTTTAAGACTATCGTACCCCCATAACATCTTTCTTGTAGAGGAACAATTTGTCTTTCCATATCCCAAATTCTGCAAGAAAGAGAAGGAAACCACATTTACAGCAATCGTGTCATCAATCATGGCTCTCTTAATGCAATTGTTATAAACCCATACTTATAAAAATAAGGGTAAGGGTTATGAAATGTACTCCTTCGCTCGAGTTGTTGTATTGATTTATGGCTCAACCTCTAGCTCGACTAACCCCAATATTTTTGGTTTATCATTTGAAAAGGTTAGAGCAACCCGAGAGTTGTCAGAAGTTGAGGCTTCATGATCATTGTTTCCTATAGGAATGCCTTTGTTTTTGTGAATTCACCTTGAAATTTTCAGGATACGTGAGATTGGATCTCAAAAGATTCTCACATTAGCGTTCTGAGGAGCTACAAGTCATGTATAGTCAGATTGTGAGTTTGTTTTAGGGTCTGCTAAGAACATATCGACAAAGAGATGCCTTTGATTCTCAGGGAGCCTTTGTAAGAATTTTTGCAATCACAAAAAGTTCTAGCATCATGGCCCCAAACCTTATGGAAACCACAATATAGGTTAGGGTCATAATTGTGTGGCCTTTGGTAAGCATCTTGTTGTTGTTGATTATAACCTCGATTGTAGTTTTGGAATTGATTGTTATAACCATGGTTCGTTTCCCCTTGGTCGGAATTTTGGTACTGGTTTGGGCCTTGGGTTTGATTTTTTTTTTTGGCTTTAATTTACATCAATTGTGTTGACCGAGGAGACAATGTAAGGGGATCTTTGATTTTCCGTGTTGTTTTTATTGGTAGTGTTACCATTGTTCCTGAAACTAGTGCTTTTGGGTTGATCAATGCTTAGCACTATTTTTGGAAGTAAACATCATGATTGTGATTCACACCCTTAGGTCCCAGGTTGTTAGCACCATTGTTTTGATAATTTTCATTATTTTGAATTGGGGATACCAATTTCCCATTAGGACCATGGATCTTACACCCACCGTATCATAGTGGTTTGGTCAATTCAAAGTGCACCTTCCAAAACTTCCTGAGAACTACACTGAAAGGAAACTTGTGGACCTCTTCCTTAGTCTCTCAATAGAGCAAGTGTAGAAAAATATCACAAAGCTCCATCTAGTCCATGTTGGGCGCACTTGCAGAGGAATAGAGAACTTGGCACCATCTTTGGATGAAATGGGCAGCAAATTCATTTTGCTCCTATCTAATATGCAAAAACTCCCTAATCCCTATATACAACAACGTGTTCATGTCAAGTGCTTTGATGAACTTGAAAACAAGTTGTTTAAAGGAATGTATAGAAGCTTTTGGAATATGGTAATACCAATCCAATGCGAGTCCTTCGAGATTTTTGGAAAGATATTAGCCTCTACAAAGATCCCAAGGCATCAATTCCCTAATAAGCGAGTAGCGTAGGCCTTGATATGAGCATTTGGGTCTCCTTCTCGCTTAAATTTAGGAAGATCAGGAAATGGGAGTGGAAGCATGACACCATGCATGGTGAAGTCAAGAGACTCCTTTTAAGTTCTCATCATATGTACCCATTACGTAAGATTCTCGCCATCAAGATCCTTGATGATGAGGTGGAGGAGGAGGAGTTGGATAAGTTGCATTATGTGCAATTATAAGCGTTGACGAGAATGTATGGGGTCCCTTTATATGGCATGTAGGGAGCGGGAATGGCGTATGGGTCCATTTGGGGGTTTTCAAATACATGTGCTTGTAAGGTGGTATATTACCATGATATGGACTATCGGGTGTAAAACCAAGGAACATTGCATTTCTTATTATGAAGCATTCAAGAATGCACTTCACCAACCCTTACGTAGGATAAAGCTTGAGAAGGATGAGAACCCATTCTGGAAGTGTGTGTCTAACCCTATGAGAAGATCACTGGATTTGAATGAACCGGATAACCTTGTTATATAGGATATTGCATTGGTTTCTCATTGGAAGGGATGTATCCTTTGTTGTCAACTGGATACCCCGTGTTCTGCCCTACTGCATGTGTTGGTTGTGAAGTTTGGGCACTTTCTAGTTCTCTAATCCTCCCTACTAAAGTAGAAATGAGATCGTTGGGAGAGGATTGAGTCCCTTGTTAGGGTGTATATGGTGTAGGGTTTGATTGAGTAGGCTCATGATACCCTATCATGAATTGTTCAATGTTATAATTCTTGTCTTCCGAAGTAAGAATCTTAGGATAGGCATTCGAAATCTCAGAGGCTATATCCTTCATTCTATCCAAAGACTCATCTATCTAACGAAGAGGATTATCTATTCATGCAAATATATCATCTTCTATTGATTGCATGGTAATGTGAGGTCTTGTGTAATTGTCATCCCATCTTGAAAGAAAAGGGGATTGTTGTGATTGTTGTTATTGTAACTCTTTGTCGATATGTTCTTAGCAAACCCTAAAAAAAAACTTGCAGTCGACTATGCAGGACCTGTAGCTCCTCATAACGCTAATGTGAGCATCTTTCAAGATCCGCTCCCTACGCATCTTGAAAATTTCAAGGTGAATTCACGAAACAAAAAAAAGGAACTCCTATAGAAACAATGATCATTAAGCCTAAACCTCTAATAACTCTCGGGTTGCTCCTAATCTTGGTTCAAACAATAATACAAAAGGGATATGTCTAACTATAGGTTGAGCATGAAATTAATGCAACAACTCGAGACAAGGAAGTAATTTTAACAACCCTTACTCATTCTTTTCTTCTGCATGATGACATTCCTATAATCGCAAAACCCGGTAGGATCCTATGATTTAATATCAGATTTGAGCAAGACCTTTTCTCACATTTCATTTCTAGATTCTGTGAAGAATTCGCTTATGCATCATTCTATGTTTCTCAATGCAATAGGTCTTGGCCATCTAATCCATGTTACACCACCTCCTAGTGCTCAAATAAATCATATTGACTTTGACATACATCCTCTAGGAAAAAATAAATCATCTTTTTTAGACTTTTCGAACTCACTCACTGTATGCAAACCCATAATAGCAAGGCCGGAAAGTGCACTATATGAACCAAGTGTAAATACATTGTGTTAGTGCGTGTAAAACCCTCAATTATGCCCCCCCTCTTTAGGGGTGCATGCAACGTCATTGAAAGCATAATGCGGCCCCAAAAGAGGACCTTCCACACTCGGCTCGTATAACTCTTCCTTGCAGAGGAAAGGAAATTACTTGGTAGAAACCAAGGCACACACAAAAGGGGGTGGCTAGCCAAAATAAGTGTTAGTCTAAAAACACATGCATGCAATAAGACAAGTGTAAAATACATAGAAAATGTAGTAACTACCAAAAAAAGTAGTGTAAACACACAAGAAAACAAGTAGACCACACAAAGTGGGTTACAAACATGGGACATCACTCATGATTTCGCAAGACACACAAGGCCATCATGGTCACAAACAACAAACAAGTGTGCACACAAGCAAAGGGAAAAGCCCACATACAATGGAAAATAATGGCAGACAAGTAGAAACAAACAAACAAGGAGTCATGGAGACATATAATCCTGCAAAACAAGTGTTGCACATGGAACACCCGTTAGCATGTTAGAGTGATAACCAATATGTTAAAATGTGTATGATCCAGTAATATAAGATGCTAAGTACAAAATGAAACAATAACACCTGGATAAGATGAATGTGGATGCCCCAAGTGATCAAAGTATAGGAAGGGTAGAAGGTGAGCATCCATGCCACATGTAAAAGTCATGTATCTTGGATCATACTAAAAAATATGTGAACATGTATGTGTGTATGATATAGATAATGAAATAGAAGAAATCAATCTAACATGTGTAGTAAAGTGATCATGCAAAACACTATCAAGCAAGAGTAAATGCCCCCAAAACAATGCAATATGTTGTGGATGGGTGGAATGGAATGTAAGATGGAATCATAGGAGCAATTTTCCCCCAAGTGGATGGAAGTGTATGCAATGAGGTTCATTTTATTTTCCCCTTCAGCAGTCAAGAATGAATAGTAAACGAGAGTGCGTCATCAGGAAATGGTCGAGTGGTGTTTGTTATGTCTAACATGTTGCGATGAATGTGTATATGTAATGGTGATGATATGTGACATGTGGTGAGATGTGCGTGAACCATATAGCCAAAGAGTATATCACGACTTGTTGAATGGAGTGATAATTTATCCCTAAACATATATAAATATGGTTTGATAGGAATAGGTGATGATTTATCCCTAAGTGTATATCACTATATGATTAATGGATTGGAAATGGGTGACGATTTAGCCTAAATCATATGTCACTATAAGACAAAAGGAGGGAGTGATGATGTAACCTAAGGTTTATACCAATATAAAGTGATATAATAGGTGAAAATTTAGACTAAAGTGTATATCACTAAGCTAGAAATTTCACATGAGGAAATGTCACATGGTGAGTGTAAGGTCCATTTGATTGGTAAACTCTAGGTAGTCAAGTATGGACCGAGGAACTAAAGCGTGTAGGGTGGTGACGACAACACATAGAAGACAACATGTCTTACAAGTGATGCATATGGTGTGTAAATGTACTGTGATGTATGTTGAATGTGATGTTAAATGTGTAGGGTATGTAATATGTAATGTGTAAAATTCAATGTAATAAGTGTAGGTAGACTAGTAATGTAAGATGTAGTGATGAAATGTAAAGCTAGAGTCATATGTAATGGAGCCTAGCATAGTATGTAGAATATAGATGATGTATAAATGTGTCATGTGAATAATGCCATGTAGGATGTGTAGAATATGTAATATGTAATATGTGTAGATAGAAAATAGAATGTGTATCGATAAAATGTAAATATAGACCCATATATATTGTATCCTAGCATGGTATGTAGAGTGTATGGATGAAATGTAAAACTAGACTCATAGGTAATGATGACTAGTATAATATGGAAAATGTATGATGTGACAATGTGTAATGTATAGTGTGACTAAGTGTGTAGGTACCGTCATAGATGTAATGCGTAGATGAGGACTAGCATAATGTAGAAATAGAGGTAGAATGAATGGTGTATGACGCACAATGTAGGATGAAATGTAATATGTAGTGCCTATGATGTGGTGTGTGGGGTTCAGTGTAATGGTAATCCCTCAATAGTAAAGTGTGAACTAAAGCACAAGAGTGTGGCATTTGGTAATGACGGTGCTAAGACATGTGATTAGCATGCCTATATGAAAATGCAATAGTTGATAGATACGCCCGAGTGGGGGAGTGTATTAGGTGCTATATCCCCCAAATGCACTATGATGATGGAAAACTATGCAGAAACATGAGAGGTTCCATGCCATTATGGGAGAGTGTTTTGTATCATGATAAGAGAGAGTGACAATGCAATGGTAGGTCAAAGCAACATGTAGGACCATGTGATGGCGGTGGAATTTGAGATGTGTCTTGTTCATCAGTAAGAGTAGTATCTTTAACAAAAATGATTGGATGTGATAGGGAGTATGGCCATCAAATGGTTAATCATCACAAGTAAGCATCATCCGGGTCTCAATCGTTAATGTATGTAGGATCTATAACGGATGTAGGAATTTCAAGCTTTACTTTAGGTGGTGATTGTTGCGTATAACTTGGTGAGGTGGCGATACCTTTAATGGAAGAGGAGTGAGATCATCCTTAAGAGGAGGTTGTTTATGTTGACTTGGTGATTCCAAAAATGATTTTAGAAGAGGTGGCATATCAAGGTTGAGGGGTGGTTGCTTAGGCAGCTCTTGAATTCCCTTAGAAGTAATGGCATGATGCTCATTAGATGAATCAGATTTAACAACCCATTGAGATGTAACAAGTGGAGATGACCATGTAGTTGAATGTTGTGCGGTGAATGTGATGAAACCTTGATGCTCAAGATGTTTAATTATTTTTGTAAAGCATAGCAATCATTTTAATTATGTCCGTTGATTTGATGATAATTAAAATATGGGAGACCTTGATATTTTGCAAGCCGATAAGGAGGATAATAATGAGTAGATGGCAAGTTGATTAATTGATGAGTTATGAGTTTGGGAAGAACATCTTGTAGCATTGATTGTAAACTTGAGAGGCGTGGGTAGCGGAAAGATTTGAGGTTTACTAATATGAGCACATATAGAAGACATATGATGGATATGAGAAGAAGAATAATCGTGAGCCTGAGAAGTATCCTTAAGCTATTGAATTTCATATTTAAGAGATGTGATTATGGATTCCATAGCTAGAAATTTATCTTGAAATACAGAATGAAGAGCTTTAATGGATTTGTAAATAAATTGATTGGAGTTAGACTTAAGGAGTGTATAGTAAGATGACCAAAAATAGCGTTGACTTGGGTAGGAAATATGTTGATATGCAGATGCATATTCTCTAGGGTTTGTTGAAGAATTTCTTTATAAGATGGGTGAATTTGAATCAATTGAAACAAAGAGACTTTATAGACATTACAAGCCATGGTATAAAAGATGAGAAAATCCCTAAAATGAAGGTGGATTCAATGGTCAAGTTCACTAAAATGGTTAACTAAAAGTTACTAATCCTAAGGTAAATTCTAATTTATTTAATCTAATATAAAAGGACTAAAACATTGTAAACTATGCTAAGACAATATGGAATATTTGTAAATAATTATACTTAATGAAATAAAATCCTAAATATGCAAATATGTGAAAGGAAATGACTTAGTTGATTGGTAGAGACTGTCACGGGTTGTTGCGATGTCTAATCGTAGATCCTGGAAGTAGGAACGACCACTTAGTGGTCTGCAGAGGTCATATTTGGGAGATATAAATATACTACAACACCTAGGAAAATACCGGGGCACCTTGATACAGTCTAGTCTTTAGAATAGGTGCCCTAGTCTCTATAAATTGTTAGAATCTAGTTTAATAATGTCACAAGATGTCTGAAATTTTCTCTATCTATCACACTGGACTGCCAAACCGCATTGAGTGTGTGAAATAACGCAAGATTAAGGAATGATATGCAAAAGACAAAGAAGTATCAAAACCCTAAAAATAAAATATACAAAATTAATGGGTCAAATTGTCCTCACCTACCACAACAATGGGCTTACTAAAATGAGTGGTGCACTACATTTTAGACCGAAATGTAGTTATGGTGTGCGTGTGTGTGTGCATTTCATTCCCTAGGTGCTCTTGTGCCAGTCACACTTTGTGAAGTAGAAAACAATAATAACTATATAAAATTATATAACATGTGTGCATGAAATAAAATAGAATCCTCCCCTATGTTGCGTGTGTTGATGTAGATCTCCTAGCCTCGATGCATGACACTATGTGAATGTAAGTGATGTAATGGATGTAACATGGATTGATATCAGTATGTGACATTAAGACCCTCATTATGGTCTTATAACTTTGTATTTATAGGATTCTCTTGCTCTAATTTCATAATTAACCCCTACATAGTGACTAGGAAAAAGATACGGATGAAAAATGGCTAGAAAGACCCCAAAAAGAGTGCGCAAAAGAAAACATGGATTGAGGCACCCTAGATGGTACCAAGGCACCATGGGGCACCCTAGTATAGGCCTAAGTGCCCAGGTTTAGGCTAAAATGATGGGAGAGTTGCAAAATAGGTGGATATACATATGAAAATACATGGGAATGACAAAATAAAAGGTAAAAATAAGATGGTGAAAAGATGGGATTAATTAGTACTTTCTTCACTTGAGAACCCTCTAAATAGTAGTACAAGACTAGGATAAATAATTTCCTAAAATGCAATATTTTGTTCTACAATGAGTGATCATGGGGAACTGAGAAGGAGGAGTGGATGTGGAAGGAGGAGAAGGAGGTGGGGGAGGAGGCGAAGAACATGGAGGCTCTACGGGAATGCTAGATGTAGAATTAGGAGTCACAATAAGAGGTATACTAATAGAAGGAGGAGAATAATCATGAATAATATTAGAAAAAACCTTAGAAAGAGAACAAAGAGGAGTGGTAAATTTACATTCAGCATTCCTAAGAGAAGTAACATCCTCACTAACATGGTCATGATCAGAAATATAATCGACATCACTTTTAGTCAAATTTTCACAAGCAAGTAGTTCATCAAGAGTATCATCAACATATAAAGAAGTAGTAGGAGAACTAACATGATATTTAGAAATCATTAGGGAAAAAATTACTAATATTAGGAATATAGCTTTACATTCATTTTGACTATTAGTGGAAACATCATCATGCACATGTACATTTGGAACCTTAGAAGTAGATTTATTAGAATCTATACAAGAAAAAATGTCACCAAAAAGAGATCTATAATAACATTATCATGTGCTACAAGAGGAGAAGTAGGTAAAACAACATGGGTGGCTATAGATGATGATGGAGAACATGAAGCATAGCTTTGGTCATGAGAGAGCATGCAAATATGTGATTTATTAGTGCCAATAAGAATGGTGTCTTGGAAATCAAGAAGTAGTTGGAGGACTTTAAATCACATTGAGCATGGTGATAACAATCACTAAGTTAAGCTTCTACAACATCATCATCAAGGATAGGTTGCACACTAATATGATCCATAGCCTACTTGGGAAAAGAGGATCTATTTTTAGCCATGAGGGTTTTGGGGATCCTAGGAAAGGAGTTTAGAAAAGAGACATGTTCACCAAATGATTTAACAAAAATTGAATTAAATATAATTTTAGAGTCACTAATATGATAAAATATAATAGAATACAAATACTAAGCACTCTAATGATGCAATATTGTAAGAAAATAGGAGAGATAGAAGCCTTATTTAATTTATGTGTATCCTGGAATATATCTAAACTAAACAAATGATGAACAAGATTGGTAGAGTGTCAAAAACATTCGATCGGTATTAATTATGAAACTTATGAACATGACAAACATGGGTGCTTGGGTTTGGGAAAGGGTGACTAAGCAATGATACTACTTCTAGGAACTGGTGACTACATAGATGCTCAGAATCTACTTTATTCTATGTTGTTAGGGTTTCACACTTATTCATTTTAATCACCCGATATTCACAATTTGACTACCGAGGGTACTATAACCTGGAAAACAAATCCTAGCTACATGTAAAAGCTCACAAACACATCAAATTGGAATTAAAAATGCAATATGTGAAGTTAGACTAATCCCGACGATCACCCAAAGAGTGAACTTATGACCAAGCATTGCACTACATTCCAAACTCCATGTAGTTCTTTGTGCTTGTGTGTGAAATAGTGTCCTTAGTGTAGACACCTTAAATCGGTATATGTGCCATGATTCACTGTGTGTGCATATTTAGTCATTTATTTATTCATCCCCTTCATCCAATCAAATTCCCATCCAATCCTTATTAATTAATTAAGAAATATTAATTAATTAATCATTTTAATATTTTACATGCCCATCCCATCCACATTAATCTTTATTAATTAATTAATTTATATTAATTAATCAATCATTTAGATCTCCATTTCCCCAATCAATTTTATAATTAGGATGTTTTTATCCTACACACAAATCACCTTGCTTTTCTAGCTTTCATCCCACCTATTTTTATGCCCTAACTAGATTGGATTCATCCCCAAGTCATCTTATCCAACCAATATGATTTAAAGCATTCACCCAAGCCTTAAAAGCATCCAAATCCCACCTTAAATCAAAATCAAGCCCAAGAGGGAAACTTTCCCGTGATCGGCACCGACCCGACCTAATTGTCTTGACCTTCTTTAAAGAAATATTTTCCTTCCATTATGGACATAGATCATGTGACCATGGGAAATCAATCAATTAGACATGAATCAAAGCTTCTTCGCAATATCACATAGATCCCATCCATCATCTACCATGTTTTTCATCACCCACGAATCGTAATCTTCCTTTGTGATATTTCTTTCTTTTATCAAGTTTTCTATCAAATTATCTTTGTTCTCTTATAGAATAATCTTTTTTGCAAGTCCGGATCAACATCCAACCATCACTCAAGTAACCCCTAGTTCCATTCCTAGTGCTTACAAGTTACTCTATCTAGCTACTACTTCTCGACCTCATCCCAATCTTGCTATAGTCATCACCGATCCTCCCTAGTTTATGTCGATCAAGGCCATGTCTATCCAACAATTATTATAAATCCCCCTTTCTCTCATTATTATCCTACCTTCCATCTCTCTTGTCTCTCTTCGCATATCCTCATATAGCAGCTTATAAGTCCTCATTAGCTTCTAAATTTCTCCCGAGACTTTATGGGTCCGCATATTTCATCTACAACTCTAGATTCATCCTCCCAAGTAATCGTCGACCTTCCTATGTAGATTCTGGGTCACCATCAACCCAAACCAGGTAACCTTTATTTTCCGATTATTGTCATCCTCACTAGTTTTATATTAGTTTTCGCCATTTCTAGATTCACTTTGAAAGCTCTGCTTTCGCATGTTATTTCTTTATTTCATCCTTATCTAAAAAATGGGGGTTGACATCCACCAAGGAAGCTAACTACTTCTTGGAACCAACACTATTTGGGAAACCCCCACATATGTCTATTTAATCAAATCTTGTTTCAGTCTTATTTCGGGTTCGACAACAACAAGAATCAACCATTCAACACCCATATCAAGCATCAAGCATCCGAGGTAACATAATCCCTCTATCCTTTTGAGTTTGATAGTTTCTTTAGTAACTAGTGCATTCATTTACATTAAGAATGAAAAATTAGAAAAAAATTCCTTACACACCCGATGGGACCACCCTTTAGGTGGTTTCTTTTTTTTCTATATCTTGTTTTTTCACACTAACACCGCAATGTGAGACATTTCTTTATTGCTTTCTCATTTTGTGGCTTGGATCGCTCATCATTCGAGAAGTGTAGAAAAATTAGAAAATGTTGTCCGTGTATTCTCCTTTTCCTTATTTGCTCTTTTTCATTATACCATCCCTTCTTGATTATGTACTTATAGAACTTCACATTTCATTTTGGGCTTAAAAAGAACCTCCCTTTTGCATCTTGCTTTTTACTTAGCTTAAATAGGAGGTTCAATCTTCTACATCACATGTCTTATCACACACAACCTAAAAATTCATAAATAAATTAACACATCAAAACATTCCTTTCACCTAGTTTCACTGATTGGGATTTGATCACCCAATAGGAAACCGTTTTAGACATTTCCCAACAAACTTACCTAAAACCAAACATACTTTTCCATATTATAAGTAGGTTCATATCCATCCTCTTTGCACTTTCTTAAATCAAAAGATAAAATTTTAAAAAAATTGTTTGCTTACTTTCCTATTTAAAAATGGAACCAAGCTCTTCCTCGAGGAGTTCTTAGTAGTCCTCTGTGATCCCATCTAGACCATTAGTTGCTTCTACGGTTTCCTCTAGCCCCATCAATGACTATATTTTTCATATACCTCCCATCTCTTGACCATATCGATCCATAGACCATGTTTCACCCTCATTTCCCCACATATCATCCCCTTTATCTCCATCACCTTACACTCCATTACCTTATATCTTATCACCTTTTTCCCCATCACCCTTATCCTCACATGTTTCTCATTTACCATCTTTATCCCCATTATCATACCTACATCTCTTATGGATATTCCTCACGAGAACCACATTTGTGATTTCCTTCTTCGTATGTATCAATCAATGGATCCTACTCTATCTTAGAAAATGTCTCCTCCTACCTCACCAAGGATATTTACGATGGAAAAGTGACATGCGAGCATGAGAATCTACAAGTAACTCTTCCTCGCACCCGACCTCCCGAGGTCGTGCCGAGACAGCCGGTGGGGATGGAATACACACGGGATGTAGATAAGATAGTTAGGTAATCTTATGTCTTCAACATGCAATAGCGGGATCTGCGAATCTAAGGCAAAGAAGGCCCTCCTAACCTAAACCAATGGTGTGATAGATCATTCGGTGAGGATAGCTTCTCGAAGGCTCCAATCAATATCGATCTCTGCCGTGATCCGATCTATGGGTTGTGGAATTCGTGGAAGATAACATGTGGGTGCTTTGTATATGTCTCCTGACAAGGTCATGAAAATGGAATGGCTAAATATGTAGTGGATCTTTTGGTGTTTTATGGATGATTCTCTGGTCTAGTCTAGAAATCTTTAGCTTGATTAGCTGCTACGTTTAATAATGATAGTTGTGTTATAATGTCTAGTGGGAGTGGAGAGACCTAAATACTAATGTTCGCAAACTAGCATCAATGTTGGGTTGATTTGTAGGCCCGTTGGGTTGTGGGACCTGTGGATCACAACCATAAGTTCATGGTTGTTGTGGACCTCCTATGGTCATGTGAAGAATCAATCCCTTCTTCTGATCCCGAGTATCCAATAATCATATGCCTTTTCGGCCTCTACGTTTAGAACTAGAAGTTGCATGATTTTCTCGGAGTACCTAACAGGTGTTCTAAAACTTGGATATGTAAGCTAGTGTCTATATCAATGAGGAGGTCTCATGCATCTGGCTGTGGGACTAGTGGATCACAACCAAATGTTTTCCCTCTTTCAGGTCCTTCTATAGTCATATGGATATCTATCAAGGCAATCTATAATTTGGTTGATTTGACTAGAACGTGTGTGCTTTGTCATCTTCTACGTTTAATCCCCTTAACTGTGAGCTGATTTCTTGTAGGTTTGTTGTTGTTCGAAAGACCTGAATTCTAAGATTTTGGACTATATCGGTTATTTCTGCAACAATATTTGGTTGAGGTATGATTGGCTCAAAAACGTATTCCTTGGGCTCCCTAGGTCCCGTGATTGTCATACAAGGTCAATATAAACCTAACTGAAATGAAATTAACTATGCAAGATATATCTACAACATATATATATATATATATATATATATATATATATATATGCCTCTATTTTTATATTTTTAATAGAATTTTAATGGAATTGAAAGAGAAACTAATCTAATATATTCAGAAAATGACAACTAATCTAATAACAAAATTAAAACAAACAAGGTAGCCCGGTGTAGCTACTTGCACTTTGTGTACTATGAATTTTATCCTAAATAACTAGATAGCTGATTAACTTAATTGAAAGATTCTCGATCCTACCTCAGAAGTGAGGAATGAATCATAGTTTCTCAGAAACTATCAATCCCCATAGCTTCCTTGAAATATCGAAAATGAAACTTAATTGAAATGAAATATTTCACTACTCTATTTGATATGTTTTAACTAGAACTTTGATAGATAAAACCTAGAATTTGTAGAACAGTGGTGAATCCAGTAGTGTATGACTTTGTCCCCTCAGAATGATCTCCTCATTCTTTCGTGTTCATGTGAATCTAGAAGAGCATGTATATGCTAGCATCAATAGAAGAAGGTATTTTGAACAATGGCAGCCTTGGATATAGACCGAATAAAATGTGAGTAGGAGAGGGATAGCGCAAGTGACAGAGCTTGGCATATGCAATTCCTAGCGGGACTTATTACGGGAATACAACACAAGTGTACCGAGGGATTCTAGAATCCACCTTCTGTGAAGAACACAACCTACAACTCTAATGAATTCAATCTATAACTAACACTATTATGCTCTAAACTAATTTGTATGGACAATAATGAACAAGACTGAAGCAAGAAGATTGAATGGCTTCCAACAGCAAGGAAAACTAGCATGGATGCAAACATGAAAACAAAAATGAGCTTCTAAACAAGAAATTGACAGACTTAAACAATGAAAAATGAGAAGTTGAGGGGCCATTTGCTTGAAAACAAGCTGGCTATTTATAGATTTCACATTCACCCAAAGGTAATTCCTATTAGAACTCTTTTACCATTAAACAATGGAGAAACACTATTCTAGGGGACATAAAACATTAATACGAGCCAAGGCGGTGGAGAAAAGCTGGTAAAAGTTGAAAATTACACACATCGTGATCACAAGAACGTGCTTGGAAAATGCATGAAGGACCACCACTGAGCAAGATAGTGGTTATAGGACCGCCGCCCTACCAGGGCAGCGGTTTCGTCACTAAAGGTCAAAACACTTAGAAAAGGAAGGTAGAGGAATAAAACAAAGCACAAGGAACAAGGATAAGGCATTTGGGATGCTAACATATACTTCGTGAGCTTCTCTGGATCCAAACACCTTGCGAGGTGACCTGTATCATCATTGGGGCATGTGTAACATCATTCTAGCTGGTACAGTACCATATAATTTTGGGTACATATAGATACCCCCGATGAGCTTGCCATATTAGACCTTCCTGTTCTTCCCCCATCTCCATCATATCATGATTCCACTTATCACCATACTCATACATCCTCTTAGGCTATACCACCTCATCACATGACATCTTTAGACAATCATTTCCTAATCCTCCACCATCCATTTCATCTTCACCTTATACATCACATCAATTTAACCCCTTCTCAATCAACACCATACATGGGACATCTATTTCCACATCAATATCACCCATTCACCTCATTTACTTCAACCCTAAATATTGTGCCCTTGGCCCCTTCTAACATTATTCCTACATCCATCACATCTATAGTCACATTACCTACCTTTCTTACTTCTATCGCTTCTATTATAACCACATCTAGTCCTACTCTCGTTACATCTGCATTAGCCTAAGCCGCACCTACCTCTATATCCTAACCTATCACCACACTTACATTGATATCATCCTTATCACACATTTATTTTCCTCTGCATCACATCACCTCATACTATGTCTACCCCATTATCTCTACCACCTATCTCTTGCTTATGACCCCCTCACTTATCTCATCCACACCTAGTGTCATGAAACTTTTTATTCCCACATCCACACCTACATCTATCACATCTCCTCAACCCACCTATATGCCTCTCAAAACACCTGAAATAATCATGGTTGGTACTCATCCCTCTTCCACCATCTATGCCATCTCACATACACATCATCAACCACATGATCCAAAAACCTCTTTTTTATTCACACCTACTCCTACTATTGATTCCACACCTAAACCTACTCAATCCACTACATCAGACCCTATTCCCCCATCCACATCTCTTCCACCCTTTCCTCTTGTGTCATCCTTGGATTCCATACCGATTCCCATTTCTATTCTTCTACCCACACTTACTAAATTGACTATCATGACAACATCCACGTAAACTCCTTCGTACATTACCGCCTTAATCATTCAAGCATTATTAGAGAGCCCTTCAGCTAGAAGCCACTATAGGTGACCCTCATGTTTCATCTACTTAGTAGAACATCCCCACATCTAATCCATCTTTACCCTCCTTAGAATCCATCATGTAGAAGCTACTTCCGCCATTAGTCACCACGTCATCACCAAATCCCCAGGTAGATTATTATTGTCATCCCCTGCCAAGGGTACTCCTCAAAAATCCATATCTAATGACCTTGGCATCCTCCCATAATGATCCCTTAAGCATCCTCACAAAAATATTGGCATCCCTCCTATCATGACCAAATCCACATCTTCCATCCCAGGGACTCATCCTCGATTTTAGGATACCCTCCTCCATCCATCACAACCAATCAACCCATCCAAATCTAATCAATTTGATTCCATCTAGGGCCATCCCCTTCATCAAAAATATCTCCAATTATCCACTATCATCCAGGCCTAAACCCTCCATCTTAGCTTCTTCTTCCAGACCACCTAGACCTCGACCCTATCCATCTTCACCTTCGCCATCCGCACCATCCTATAATAATTTTTTGGGTGCCCATATCAAGTCATATGTAGAGGTCCTCCAACATTTACTTTAGAATTCTACCATCATGCTTCCACCCATCAGAGCTTTTAATCCCAACCATCTGAAGCCTTCGTGGTTCAACTCTCATTACATATGCGCTTATCATCACACCCTGGGCCATGACACCGAGCATTGTAAGGACCTTCAGACCATTGTCCATGATCTCATTGAGCAAGAGGAACTCCTTGATGAGTCTCCTTTAGCATCTATTGCTTCATTTGTAGCACATTAGATCCCTTTCATCGCATCTCCACCCAATCGGTGTCTTGATGAGGGTCCTCCCTTGTTCATCAACATCGTTCACCTTGATACACCATCTTCCTAACATCCATATCCTTTAACGCTATCCTATCTACATCCCTTTCATTGGGGGAACATCTTCTCTCTTGCATTTTTTTATCTTTTAGCATCCTTCCTCTCGTCTCCATCGATTCATCCTCCCGCACTAGGGGGACTTCTTTCTAGGACTTTTTGTTTCTATATTATCTCCTTCACATGTTTGGCATCATCCTATCTCATCTACCTTAGTGTATCGATAGTATTTTCATCCCCTCTCCCTACGACCACCTTTGTGGCCATATATGTGCTTCCCTTTGGAAGCACCATGGATTTAAACCCGCCATTACGGTGCCTATTTCATAAATATTTATTTAACTAATCTCATCTGATCTTGATTTATTTTGTTCCTCTAGGGGAATGTTTATTCATCTTAAATGCATTATACATGCTTTCTTAATAAGTTGTGTTTGTTCATATTCTTCATTCCTTAATCTCATCTCATCTTCCATAAGGTGACACTAATCTCTTAACCTTATCAGAACATCACTACTTTTGAAAGGATCCAATGTAAGGTTTTCCCATAACTAGATCATACCATACATTATCACGCATAAGTATGGGTTGAGATCCTACCCATCTATCCTCCTGATGGTAAACCGAAGTGGAACTACTTAACGCATTATATTTGTGACCTTCTACTACCGCTATCACATTTACCAAGTGTGCCCTTAGTCATGTATTTGGATCATTCATTCATCTTATCCATTTCCATTTCTCATTGTGATGATCTAGAACTATGTGTTCTTCCATCACTTTCTAGATGTGACCTTAAATATAGGCACCACGGCTCTACCTATAGCATATTCCTATGGATAGGTTCTCCCCTTTATTAGGAAATTTTTGATCATCACATTTTTTCCCTCTTATTCACCTATTATAACCATGCAAAGGGTCCGGGGTATTTATTTTACATCATTTATCCCCTCTTAAGTGGTCTACTTAGCTAGTCCTAACTCCCCCCATGCAAAATAAAAAAAATTAGAGTTATCAAAAATAGACTGATCCCTTGAAGGAAAATTGTTCATCAAAAAGAGAGAGAGAGAGCGAGAAGAGAAAAATCAAAAGCATGAAATCAAAGTCAAAATCAAAATCAATAAATTGATCCCTCAAAGGACGGCTATCATTTATTATTTCCATCTATATATTGTATAAACTAGACCATACCCTTGAAGGATGGCTACTCCTTATGGCATTTGAAGGCTTCCCGCATTGATCATCCTTCCATTTTATTAGCATCCTAAGAAATATTCGCACATTGGTCAACTTTCTCTTTCCCCTTCCTAAAATTGGGACATAGTTTAGAGAACACCACTTTTGGAGGACCATATTTCTCTGTCATACAAGTGCATCTCAAACCCCTTTTTTCATGTCAACATTAGGTCTATGAGATCCTCTCATTTATCTTATCCTTATGATCCTAGGAATGACTAACTATCGTTGGTTATTTTCTAACATCTTCTTTGGTCGCATGTGCCTTGCGTTACCTAGATCCCCTTTTTGTTTACCTCCAATGTAGTTGGAGGCATGATTTCCTCACACCTTCTCACTATAACATAGTTTTGTTTGCACCTATGGATTTTAAATGTTACAAGGTGTACCTCATCCTAGCCCCATCAAATATGTTCTTCAACACGCCTCTCTCCATCTCATGTTACCTATTTATCCAACAACACATTTATTCTTAATCACATCCATTTTCGATCTATTTTTATCACATCTTATCTATACATTTTAATCACCATAATCAAAATTTAAAACATATTACCACATTACACATTTATATCATCATTTTATTCATATACATATCGATAGCCATCTAATCATACATTTATGCCACCATCATCATTAAATATCAAACAAACAAGTAATCTCAAAATCACCATCACATCGATCTAGAAACCATCATCATAAATTTCTAATCTAAAATCATCACATCACTAGAATTTAAATCATCACATCATACAATAAACACATGGAAAAATATAACACATAATGATCTATGAATCAAAATCATATATCATATATCATGTATAAGAAGAGTATCAATACACCATGGCCCCTACAGGGGCTCCTACAAAGCATAAATACTATCAAAATCTATAAACTACATGTCTGACACTCTCATACCCTCTCCCTTTGGGGAAGGTACAACAACTTGACCCCGTATGCCATCGCCACCCTCCTAGTCTCTCTCCTCGCGACACAATTGAATTACATTCATTATGTTCCTCGATGGACCGGCTTCACCTACATCATGCCTATGAAGATGCTCCCAATAATGAAGCATCTTTGGAAACCTTTGGATCACGATATCCTTGTAATATTTGGCCTCTACTGAGTCAAGCACTAGATATATTTCCATCCAAATCATGCCAGGAGAGTCATCTATCTTGACCCCTATGACAATGTTTGAATGCCACTAGTGACTCTAGTCACTACAATGGTAGCTAGATCCACAAAATAATCCATGTAGGCCTCCCTCTTTCTACAACAACAGTCTCTCTCTGAACCACTCGATCTTGCTCTGTGTGACCATATCCCACTATTGTAGAGTTGTATCCCACTCTACCCTCATATACGATCCATCTGGCATGCAAGCATGCCACCTCCACACCCTCTCTTGCTCCCTCATCTCCACACTGATATAGGAGCCATAACATCTACCTCCATCTCCTCAATCTCCTCCTCTCCTCCCTCCTTTCCTCCTTGAGCTACCCATATTGTTGTATGCAAATTAGAGTACCTAACTATGACTCCCACATCATCATCATCCCATGGCACAACCTCCTATAAATGTGTGAGTCCACCATGATAGGGCTCAGTAACTCCTTGTCCAAATCCTCTCTCCTATAAAAAATGGGATCACGTGACACTAAATGAACAACCCCAAACTTCCATCTCATTCTATCAAACTAAATGGCCTTGATCATCTCATGCATCCATCCTTAGACATAGCATGTTTGTCTCATACCCTACAACTCAACATCTACCCCTTACCATGCAAGGAAATCTCAATATGTTCTCTATCTAACCTAATCAACATCAAGCTATGTTAATCTATCAACATACCAATCTACTCCTCTCTCTCCCCTATCTCCAAAGGCCTGATCAGCCCTCCACCTTAGGAATCCAACCTCTAGCTGAATATGGTCCCCTATGACCCATGGGAGCCTTGGTGGCCTAATCAAAGCAATGTGCTCATAAGCTTGGCATTGTAGTAAAAATCCAACATCAATCCCGATCTCCTACCAAACCTATATCTAGCTAGCTCATGATAAACCTGAGCCAATAAGGCATTCCCAAATGAAAAAATTGTCTTGTGGTCAACAATATCAACCACTACACCAATCAACACACATAGAAACCAAGCTCCTTCGAGTCCGACAAATCATAGTAGACATCGCCATCATCACCATGCAAGTAAATCAATTGCGCATGCCACCCCAACCTCATATCTCTGCTCATAAGAAAATGCCCTAAAGAAAATCTAATAATGGGCATGGCTCCAAATTTCCATGTTAGAACTACCAATCTATCATCGCTAGTCACGGAGAATTATCTTCTCCCCTGTATCGGTAGCTTAATAATCGATACATATCCTCTAGGGTGATAGTCATCTCCCTTGTCCTGAACCAAAATGTGTAATTCTACCTATCCCATCTATCCAAAAGAGGAATCATAAGCCCCACATCTCATGGGATCCACTGATAGTGTCTAAATCCACCTAATATTACTACTGAGATAAATGTTCCCACTCAACATTTTTCACATCCTCTCGATCTACTCTGAAGAAGATTAGGCTTAGTCTCTAAGATATGGTCTCTCGGGCCTGCAATCACAAGAAAAACATACACATATCAGACCCATGATCCAAAAATTCATTCAAAATGCATTAAATTTCAATCCAAATCAAATATAACACTTAATATGTCAAATATTACTCCAATTCATGCGAACTAGGTCAAGGTTGACTCATCCATGGTCAAATCGATGTGCCCTAGTGGTTGTCAACGCCAACCCATCTCGGGTCAATTCCAATCGCCCTTGACATCATCAACTTTATTGTAAAAATGTAAAAAAGTAATTAAACATTAAAATTAATGAAAACCTACATGTTTTTGTTACTCACCATCCTCCACACCCTCTCGGAACTTTCTCACAACTCCGATATCCTCCATCTCTCAATTTCTCTTTTCTCACTTTACTTGCTCTCATCATGTTCATGCGTGAAAATGAGCATCATCGACCGATCCTTGGGCTTATATATCCCATTGGATTATTGTCAACCCTTTGGGTAGCTATCAATTGGCATGATCATCATCGAATGGCCTTTACAATTCTAATTTTGGGTTTTTCACTCATCCTTACGGTCTTTCTTTGGGTATTCTTCAAAAATTCCCTTTGTTGTGGCCATATTTATCTCCATTCTAGGCATTCTAATTCAATCGTAAATTCCACCATTGTGGCCATATTTATCTACCTTTCCTTTGGGCATATTTATTCTTCCAAAGTCCACCTTTGTGGTCATTTACCTATCCTCTCTCAAGAATACTTTGTTTTTTTAAATCCACCTTTATGGTCACATCCTTTGTCCCTTCAGACATTTTAATCCCTTATCTTTTGGGCATTTCATTTTGTAATCCTATCTAGTCTATGCATGAAGTCCTCCTTTGAGGTCATATTTTTGCATTTCATACATGCATCATTATTCTTCATTGAATTCCACCTTTGTGATCATACTCTTGCCATCCCAGGATATGCTTTTACCCTTTTTTATGGTTTTCCTTTGCAGTCATACTTTCTCCAATTTCTAAATGGAAGATTTGGAGGGCACCCAACATGAGGAGTAATAAACATGGGTGGCTGCAAGAACTTTGGAGCAGATTTGGAATTTCCTACTAAAGACAAGGGTTTGGTGATCCAATATTTAAGTTTTTGGCCACTCAATGCATCGCATACTACCAAATATTTGTAGGTGATGAGCATTTTCAAATCAAAAGAGGCCAACCACACAGTGCATGGAGAAAGGATTTCCTATAACATTGGGGCTTCCTCCACTAAATGAAAGACTACAGGCTACACATAAAATATCCAAGCAGTGCATTACATTGAAAACATCAACTTCTTCCTCAATGAGAGTAAGAAATGAATCATCCGTAAAATACCCATTAAGGAGTTGAGAGTTATCCGCATATGGCAATGAATTCCTCTAACAAGCCCTTGGGTTTTGGCTTGAGCCAATAGATATCCAAAGCCTTCAGCAACAAGAACATAGAGCATGAGCTAGTGGAAAACCTTTCCAGATAGAGCAAAATAAGCTAAATGACTCATAACTATGCCCATTAATGGTGATTTGAGCAAAAGCATTCAAACAGATTGAATGAAAATGGGGCCAAAACCAAGAGCTTGAAGCATGGCAAGAATAAACAACCATTCAATATGATCATAGGCCTTCTCAAAGTCAATTTTGATGAACATGACAACTTGATTGGATCGGTGGGCCCATTCCATGCCTTCCCAAACTATGATGATATTATCAAGAATGAAACACCCTTGGATGAATCTAGTCTATTCGGGTTGGATAATAGTAGGAAGAATATGGCGCAACTAAATAACTAGGGCTTTAGCAATGATCTTGTAAGAAACATTGAGCAAGGTAATGGGCCGCCAATTTGGTAACCTGCTTTCAGGATCGGGGCCCTAGTTTGGGAATGAATTTGATATTTCCTAGTTGACCCTTACGCTGAGTGATTGATTCTAGAAACCTTCCAAGTATATTTGATGAAGATCCAGACCAACGATGTCCCATAATGATTTATAAAATTTGCATGGAAAACCATCACAACCTAGAGCTTTATCATTAGCCATTTGTTGAACTACTTCATGTAGGTCATCCAAGGTGAGCATGCGGTCGCAAACAATCCTCTACACATATGAGAGCTTGCACAACATAGTATCAAGGCTTTGTTTCAAGAGCTTCCTACCACTCATCCGAGGGTGCTTGGGTTCGAAACACCTATTTATAATGCTTGACAAAACCCAAAGAATAAGTTACGTATCTGTAACCTGAATTTCACCCTTAGAGATGGTACGAATTTTTCAAGAGGAATTCTTGGGTTTGAGGGTATCGAGATAATTATTTGGAAACCCGATCCCCTACCTTAAGCTAATGCATGCAAGCGATAATTTGAGCTCCTCTAGCGTTGTAATTGCCCACAATTTGAATCTTCTAATGAAGCTCTCGTAACTTGAAGTTGCAGTGTTTTGAGACAGATGATTTTCTTAGAGTGCCACAACCGCTTGGCTAAGAGCGGAGGTGGTAGTAGAATATGAGCGGTGATGAATTTTAGCTAAGCTATCTGTCACCATATATTACGAGGAATTTAGTAGTCTCGAGTCAGAGCATCCTCCCACCATTCTAATCTAGCTAGCATGCATAGGTGGATGAAAGCACTCGAAGGTGACTTGGCCAAGGGGATAGGTTTCAAACACGCCTTTACTTTTTCCCTTTTACCTTTGTGGCCATACCTTCCCGCATATTATCTCATCATCCATTGCCCTCTTAGCCTTTTTTTTTTCATTTCCCATTGGGCACCATGCTTTTTCATCCTCGTTCCTCGATGAATGCATAGCCTTTTCATTTGATTCCTCATGTGCGAAGGATTTGGCATGCACTTTTTGCATATAATTATGCATATTTTGATGACTTTCCCATGACCCATTAGTCATCCTAGCCTACATCCATACTGCAGTGATCTTCACCCACTCATTGGTCCGTAAAAATTTGTTTTCCATCTCCATTGAGACCTTAATAGTCCCCTATCGATGTGATATTGGAGTGACCAACATAGTTTTCAATCATTATTACAATCCTTTTTCCATTTTTCCTTGGTTATGCTTTCACCCATTTTTCATCACCCACCCACCCTTCATCATCTACCTTTTCAAATGCATCATTGATTCCCCTTAGTGTCATCGATTCCCCATTTGAGGGGGAGCTTATCATCAATCCTTTATCCTCATACAACCCTTTTTGTTTTTGTCTTTTTTGTACCACAAACCACTCAAAAAAAAGGGGAAAAATTTAGACACCTAAAATTGGTATCTATGCCCTCATTCACTTGTTGTGCATATTTACTCATTTATTTATTCATCCCCTTCATCCAATCAAATTCTCATCCAATCCTTATTAATTAATTAATCAAGCAATAATAATTAATTAATCATTTTAATATTTTACATGACCATCCCATCCACATTAATCTTTATTAATTAATTAATTCATATTAATTAATTAATCCTTTAGATCTCCATTTCCCCAATCAAATTTCTAATTAGGATGTTTTTTTATCTACACATAAATCACCTTACTTTTATAGCTTTCATCCCATCTATTTTTATGCCCTAACTACCTTGGATTCATCCCCAAGTCATCTAATCCCTCCAATATGCTTTAAAGCACTCGCCTAAGCCTTAAAAGCATCCAAATCCCACCTTAAATCAAAAATCAAGCCCAAGAAGGAAACTTTCCCTTGATCGCAAGTGCAGACCTACCTAGTCACATCGCCATCGCCCTAGTTTAAAGTAAGATTTTTCCTTCCATTATGAACATCGATCATGCAACCATGGGTAATTAGTCAATTAGACATCAATCAGAGCTTCTTTGTGACTTCCAAAGCTTCTATAGTAGTCACAAACATCCCATCCATCATCTACCATGTTTCACACCACCCACGATCTTCCTTCATGGTCTTTATTGCTTTCATCAATTTTTCTATCAGATTATCTTTGATTTCTTTAGATCAACCTTTTGCAGTCCAAATCAGCATCAACCATCATTCATCAACCCCTAGTTCCAATCCTAGTTCTTACACGTTGCTCTATCCAGCCTAATTCTTCTTAGCCTCATCCCAATCGGCACAAGTACTGATCCATCGCCGATCCTCCTTGGTCTTCATCGACCAAGGCCCTATCTATCCAAAAATCAGTCTAAATCCTCCTTTCTCTCATTTATTCTACCTTCCAGCCTCTTGTCTCCTTCTATAGATCCTCATACAATAGTTACTGAGTCCTCATCGCCTTCAGATTTCTCCCAAACTTTACGGGTCTACATATTTAATCTACAACTCCATATTCATCCTCCCCGGTTATCGTCAACCTTCCTATGTAGATTCTCGGGTCGTCGTCGACCCAAACTAGGTAACCTTTATTTTGCATTTATTGTCATTTGACTACTTTTAGATCATTTTCTCGCCATTTCTAGATTCAATGGACTACTTATTTCGCATGTGTTTTCTTTATTTTATCCTTATCTAAACAAATGGGGGTTGACATCGCCAAGGAAGCTAACTACTTATTGGTTCCAACACTATTCGGGTATCCCCACATATTTCTATTTAATAAAATTATGTTTTAGTCTTATTTATAGGTTTTACAAAGAAAGAACAATCAACCATTCAAAGACATGTATCAAGCATCCAAGGTAACATAAACCCTTTATCCTTTTGAGTTAGCTAGTTTCTTTAGTACCTAGTGCATTCATTTACATTAAGAACAAGAAATTTGGAACAACACTTAGTTTTTCCTCTCGCCAATGACACCAATATAGTGAGCTATATCTAGCTTCAATGAAAATGTGTGAGATGGAATTCAACACTTCCCCTTCTTATGTAGTGTATGCATCCCAAAAATGTAATCCCTTTAATAATGGTAGTATGTAGATGTGATTTCCCCTTAGAATTTCCAACTGAATAATAGAGTGTATGTTGTGTATATATATGGATCTCTTGTTTGAATTTCGACACTAGTGACATGACATGTCGAATATGACCTTGAGATAAGGATAAGAAAACTAAAAAGGCCAACCACAAATGTAAAAATGTAAACAAGAACAAAGAGGAAAGAAGCACCCAGAATGGACAAGAGCGCCCATGAACTAGTGTCAGAGTGGGTGTTGATGTCTTGGGATAAATGACGATAGGTGTGAAAGGACATATAGACAAGGATCCATGTGATCTCGACTAGAATCAAGGTGCAAGAATTGATAGATGTGAGAGAGAAAGACAATAGAAATAAAAAAACAAGTGGATGGGAAAATGAGTGTTTTCGTTGAATATTTTTCTCACTTAAGATACATATATATAACAACATACTTGATGGGATGGTAAAATAGTAATGTGGAAGTGATTTTGTGTCTACACTAGTCAAACATATCACCCAAATGCTAACGAAAGACATTGTTTTCAAATGGATTGTCGAGAAAAGGAAGGTTTTAATAAGATCAAATATATAATAGCTCAAGCATCAAAAATCATTAATCTAGATTTCAAAAATGAATTTATCATTTATACTTATGGAAAGTATCTTAACATAGTCTTGGTTCTCACTCAAAAGAATAATGAGGATATAGAGCATCTTAGGGCTTTCTTTAGTCAAACATTGAAATGTTTTGAACTCAATTATATTCATTTAAAAATTTAAGTATTTTCCATTTTGCATGCTCTCAAGAATTTTCATAGATGCTAAGTAAAATCATGAAGAGGATTCACTCTTAATGGAAGAGGAACTAGAAAAATAGTAGGTGACCCACATGACAAAGGAATTCAACCTAGCCACATTAGTTGGATTGATATTTTGAATACATTTCTAACAACTAGTGGTTATCCTCCCGGTTTGAGAAAGAAAATAAGAAGACACCTTAGGTTACAATCAATTTCTTATGTTTTAAATAATGACATCTTTTTAAAAGGAATTTTCATGGTGTCTTATTAAGGTGTATTAAGGAAGAACAAATCGATAAATTTTTGGCCAAATTTCATGATGGCTCTTCGGTGGGAATATCTCAACCAAGGCTACAAAAAGAAAATCCCTTCCCCTCAATCCCATTTAGGCGGATAAACCATTTTCTCAATAGGGACTATATTTTATAGGCATGATTAATCATCCATCCTTTGCGGGTCATAAATAGGTCTTGATATGAAAAGATTAGTTCACTTGGTGGACCAAGGCCATACCACTAAAGGGGGCTACTAAATCAGTCATCCTTAATTTATTAGAGGATATTACATCAAGGTTTGGGGTTCTCCAAACTATCATTTATGATAATGCTAAGGAATTTTTGGGATCTAAAGTACTTGATTTGGCTCTTAGAAATGATATTTTCTTACAGAATTCCTCTAACTATTACCCACAAGGTAATATAGGTCAATCAAAGACAACGAAACGGCACTCTAAAGTAAAAACTACCCTTTTGATTGATATAATCACTCCAAAGAAAGAAATTGACAATTTACCATTTGTGTTTGTATATAAAAGAGAATCTAGACTCCCATTTTCACCTTTGGAATTACCTTATTTTGAGCTAGCTCAACAATTAGAATTTGAAGGTATAGATCAAAGAGAAATCAAAATGGTATAATTGGTTAAACTTGAAGAACTAAGACAATATTCCATGGAAAGGTTAGAAAAGCACAAGAAATCAACTAAGAAATAGTTTGAAAAGAGATCTAAGGATCAAGAATTTAAAGTTGGTGACATAGTCTTGAAATGGGATGCGGATAGAGTCAAATGAGGGCAAAATTCTAAGTTTGAAGCACTTTCAGTGGTGGGCCGTATGTCATCATTGATTCCAAAGAGGCCAACTCTTTTTAGTTGTTCAATCTCGATGGAGAGGCATTGCAAATCCCAGTCAATTTGATTTATCTCAAACACTCTCATTAAGTTTCTCCATTACATCTTGTAAATACATGTATTATCGGATATATTCTCCTCTTGTTGTGATCACTAGTTGAGTGCCTCTTTTCATCAAATTTGTGATCCCCTCATTTGTAATAACGTTTTTACACTCTCTACATGTTTCATTTGAAACATGTATGATCTTCCTTTTTGTACATAGGTTTTAGGCCACTTTCAGTCATGTGCATATTAGAACATAATATTAAGTAATCGATATAAAACTTATTTTATAACTAAATATTTTAGAATATTTATATTTTGAATTATTTAATATAAACTATGAGTTTATGGCTAATTTATTTTTGATTAAATCGATTTATTTAAACTTGGGGGTATACTCTTGTCACTTATATGTTCATAACCCTTGGGGTTATATAAATATAGTCGTGGGCCATAATAGGGTGAATTGAATTCACACCGGGTAAAAACATGGAGGAGGAGTGAGGAAAGGAGTTACTAGACTGTGTAAAAGTTTCTTGTATATGGAAAATTCTTTATCCGTGGTTTTTTACCCCATTGGATTTTTCCACATTAAATCAAGTGTCTCTGTGTAAATATGTTTTTCACATGTTTATTATAATGTTTATTTAATATTATTTGTAACATTAATTCTAAACTCGGTCCTAATATGGTATCAAAGTGGTTTGGTAATTAATTAACTACTAGGCATGACATTTACGTGTGGTTGGTTGGTTGCATGGTTATTAAAATTTATTTAACCCCTCTCGGGACATGTTTTTTATATTGGTGTGTGCACAAGTGAAAGAGACTCTGGATTCTTACCAGCACGTGAAAACCTTTTACGAGATCAAGGATCAACTATATTTGAAATATTTCCAATTTTTATATAGTTTCACATGTGCAAGATAAAATCCATTCAAGGTTAAATTCAAAGTAAATGAATAAGTGAGGAGACAAGCTCCATCAAAAATAGGGTTTCAATTTTTCTCATTAGAACCATGAAAATTGTTGTCCCCTCTTTAAACCCTAGGGTAATTTTTTATATGTATAAGAATCTATAACTCCTGGTAAAATTATTTTAATACTTTTATCCTTCTATATCATTTAGGCCCCCTTTAATTAGGGTTTGCTTCATTTATTTATAAACCGTATATATATAGTTTTAAACTATAATCAAATCTTTTATATGGTATGGTTCATAAAAATAAAATATATAGATAGTTTATATAAAACTATATTATATATATATATATATATATATATTAACTATATACTATACCAATGCAACCCTAAGCTACGAAGCTCCATCTAAATTTCCTATGCATTATATTATAGTTTATATGCTAGAAATTTTATAGTTTTAAAACTAATAAACTATTTTAAGTGAGTGGGGTGGCCCCTTCCAACCACTCCCATATCTCCTATGCACCACATGGACACCCCGTCCCCACATCACCGAACAACTCCTCTCCTTTTCTAGCTCACCCAAGTGGCCATGAAAACCTTTTTTCTGGGACTTATATCCCACATTTCTTGTGCACAAGTCACACAAATGTATTTAAAATGTGGTAAGGGGTCATTTGTTTCATGGCTTAGGCCGTGTTTGGTTGTTTCACGCGATTTCAACACACTCAATATTGCCGCCTAGTTTGACATCAGTAATGATGCTCAAATTTTTGGTTTAAAATTGCAAGTTGTATGATGGATAACTTTCCCGAGTGGCTTATAACTCTGTTGCATTGGAATATTAACATTGGAAAAATGTTACATCGGTGGCATATATAAAATTTAACTCGCCGAGTTGGTGAAACCAACTCAATTTGAGTTGATGGAAAATTACAAACATATAAAGGAGTAATGCTCCAAAAAAATTGTATATAAGTATATGTTTTTTAATATTTTATTTCTCTCATTTTTTAATCAAATTTATTCTTTAATCACTTCTTTTTAAAAAAATTAAGTAGAGTTAATTTTCAAAATGGTATATTTTTTATGACATGACAAAAAATTTGTCATCATCATCTTTTGTATGGAAAACTAAAAAAATCACTCACATTTCGATTAAATATTATGGTCAAACTAATACATTCTTGTGTAGATTATATGTTTGGCAGGACCTTCTTTTCAATGTAAATTCATCTAATTTCGATAGCGAGGTTTAAATCAACGATAAAGGGATCTTTCTAAACCTTGATTGTTTTTTATCCTCATTAATTATTTAATTATTTTTACAAAAATGGGGTCGAATCATTTTACTATTGATAAATATTAGATGTTGTATGGGAATAATTACAATATTTAGAAAATTGATTGAAGGTAGAATTCATGGCTCGCAAACTATGCGTAGTTGTGAACAAAATTGAGAAGGCTTTGATTGGAAGAAAATAATCGTGGAAAATGTCACCTTGTATATCAAAAAAAATTGTAGGAAGTGATGTCCATCATTTTATGGAGCGTGCAGGATTATTTTCTACTTCATATCAAGAATCAAGAAAGTCCTAGTGAGGCTTGGACTCAATTGGAATCAATACACGAAGGTACATATTTATCAAAAATCATTAAACATATTTAAGAACTAATGATAACTCCCATGAAGGGAGATGAAAAAGTAATTAATTATTTGGAAAACGTTAAAAATATTAAGTCTCAATTAGATGGGTGTAGCTGTAACTTAATTCAAGATAAATTGCTTTATTTCATTATTCAATTGAATATTCATGAAAATTTTAGAAATTTCATTTCAATTCTAAATTTTTAATATCAAAATGAACAAGATATTCCATATTTACAAACCCTTAGTGATCTCATGATTCAAGAAGAGTGCTTTAAGACAAACTTTGATTCAAAAGAGAATGCCACTCAGGCACTTCTCACTCAAAAACCAAAAGGTAAACCTTGATTAACAAGAATCAAAAATCAACTTTAAACCTCCTAGTAAAGATAAGAAACCAAGAAACTTAAAAGGTATTTTTGATTGTAAATTTCATAACTTTGAGAAATTTGGCCATAAGAAAGAAGATTGTGAATCGAGGGTAAGTGCGGGAAGTTGATGGACAAATATAAGTCATCCGTGGACGTCATATGCGAAAAAACAGTGAAATCAATTGTAGGGATTATTAGCTATACATGCACTCTAAATTAGAAAATTTATATAAATATGAATCGTAGCATTCGGAATGTAGTTTCTAAAATACTAATTTTTGTAAAAACGGACAAGTTTAGCTATATTAAACACTTAAAATTATATGACTTAGTTTTTTTTTTTCGAAAAAACTTATAAGATTGTAGTCCGTTTGCCCGCATTTTGGATGACCAAATCTTGTTATTTTTTTTTTTTTCCTTTGGTGAAAAGTTAGATGTAGTTGTCTATCTTGGGATGGATTTTATTTTGTATTTTTTTTAGCAATATTTTTTTTTTAATGATTTTTTCCGTGAAAGTGGTCTGAAAATATTTAGAAAATGGAGCGCTTTCCGTTTGCCCGCCATAACTATATCAAAAAATATCGAAATCAATTTTTTTTTTTTTAAGGTGCATAGAATTTGTCCACGCTTGGGATGGTATAATTTTTATCATATTTTGATAAGCGAAACAAAAGTTACAGTCTTAAACGTAGACATGAACATTCACGGGAAAAAATGTCTTAAGGACCTATTGTTAGTAATAAATTATAAAATGATATTTATCTTATTCTATTCACTTTAAAAACAATATTTTTACAAAGCTAAGAGTCTACCCTACGTGATGGCACCATTTTTGTGAAATGTTTTCAGTTTTTTAGCATGGTTCAAGTCTTTGGAAGAGCAGATTTGAGGTTTTTTGATCTTTTGCACTTCATAATGACCTTCCATAGCTTTGGTTGGGGAAAAACAAAGATTTTCCGAGGCTAAGGTTCGGCAAATAGCTCCGCGATCACGGTTTTTTGTAAAAATAGCGCCGCGGTTTATAAACGCGGTTTATAAAAAGGTTTATAAAGCGCCGCGCTTTATAAAACATATTTACACACATCCCAACGTCCGAATTACCATGTGATTTTTTCTTGTCGACCTTACCGCATTTAATTATCATGAAATTTGTTTTTTTCGTGCACGTTTTTTTTATCACCAAAAGCAAAACATCATGGGAGACAAAAACGAAGTCAAAAAAGGAAGTCATTAAGTAAAAAAACACTGCATTTAATTAGAGGCCAACAAAATTGAAAATGCCGAGCGAATGCGGAAACTTCGTGAATCTAGAAGAGGTTCATCTTCAATCTCAACTATCGTAAGCAATGAAGAACTAGGTAATGTTTCTACCACAATGTTGAAGTTGAATTGAATACTCGTGATGAAGAAGTTTTTATCATCAATGTTGAAGAAGAATTAAATACTCATGATGTAGCAAATGTTGAAATCAAGGAGACAATGAAAATGTGAATAAGGAAATTCATGTTGAAACTGTAGACAAACAAAATTTGACAAAAACACCTCCTAGAATTTTACATAAGAAACCTAATTTTTTGATTGAAATTGATGAAAACATTTTGAAACCAATGTCTGACAAACTTTCTGAACGACAAATCAGAAGAAAAGCTAGTGAAATTTGGGATAATCATTTTGAAATTTTAAATGATTCCCAAAGATGTCAGTTGTTGGTTAGTTTGATGAAATTGATTAAAATGAGACCTACATTAAACACCTTAGGATTGACAACATCTAACATACGTGGTCAAACCTCTACAATTGTTGAAAACCTTCATGATGCATATCACATTTGTTGGTGTCAAGAGACGCACTAGGGATAGTAATATTGTGCGCCGTGGTACTTGCTACTAGTGTTGTAAGTGAATCAATAAAAAACAACGCTTGATTACGCAAACAAGTCGAATGTGCAAGTTAATCGAAAAACTCTAATGAAAGCAATTGAAAGACGTAATATCCTTCACCACTCAATAATGTCGATTTTTGGGCATTTTCTGCTAGAGCACCGCGTAAGGACAAAAATAATTTTGATGCTATAAGAGAAGTTGTTATTAAATTTTGGCATGATAACACTAGAGTTTCACCTAATACAAGAGATGTTATAAAACGGAGAGTTGGTTCTACTAATCGTGAACCACATCCAAAGCATTTCTTAGATATGACTCAAACTCAATTTTTTCGTAAGTTTGAACAAGAGAATCTGGAAATTAAAATTAGTCAACGTTTTTTTGAAATGTTGAAACCATTCTATGTGAAAATCAACCATGCTCGCACCACTTGTTGTTGTAGGCAACATGTTGAATTTGCAATGCATTATGCTAAATTTTTACGTATTCATTCTATTTTTCATTCTGAAACTATGTTATCTGAATGTGGTGTTCAAGTTCCACCAATATCTTCTAGGGATTTCATTCCTACTATATTTTGTGAAAAAGAAGTTGGACAATTTTTTTATAGTCAGGATTGTTTAGATGGAAGTTGTAGTACATGGCGGATTACCTAAATTGGAAAGTTGCATCCATGAGCAAATTGAAGGTACAATAGGACATAATTTAGTTGAATTTGATAAATATAAATCAGTTGCATACCAGTTGAAAGATGGAAAAGAGTCGAAACGGTGTGAGCTAGTTACAGAACAAATGCCCATTTTTCAATTTATGAGAAAATTTAAGGATGAAATTGTTTATGAGTATGCGAGGCATACACATAGAGCTCGATGGTTGGATGAACAATTCAAGCTATGCAAAGACACATTTCCTATTGGTACTATTGTTTCAGTGGTCGATTTTGCAGAGAATTACACATTGCAACCACAAATGGAGGTTCAATCGCAATATTACAACTCAGTACAAGTTGCCATTTTTGTGCATATAGCATTTCTACATTCTCCTGATAAAGTACAGAGAATGATCAAAAAATTTTAAGAGAGTACCACTTTTATATCATTGATGATCGTACTCATTCTATTGAATTTGTGCAAGGGTGTTTCCAGTTATTTTATGGAAACTTGTCTGATAGGGACATCCACTTCAAACAACATTATATATGGTCGATAATTGCACGTCTCGGTTTAAGAATGCACGAATGTTTTATTGGATGAGCAGAATGCATGTCAAGATGGGTGTGCAACATATTTGGAGTTTCACTGAGGTTGGACATGGAAAAGGAGAGCATGATGGTGCAGGGGCATGTGTGAAAAGAGCTCTTGCAAGAGAAGAGTTGAAGTACAAAGATGGTGCTAAATTAAAAGATGCAAAGAGCATAGTGGAATGGTGTACTCGACAACATGACCCGAGGTTCTCAAGAAAATTCCACAGTTCATAGATATTTTTGGTTGATAGAGGAACAACATATTGCTAACTACGAGGATTGTATGACACTCACTGGGTCCAGTGATATGCACTCATTTTGTAGCTCAGACGCTACTTCGTGGGCCGTATGGACAAGAAAGTTGACATGTTTTTGTGCATCTTGTATCGAATTTGTCACTGCTGAGTGTGATTCACAAGAATGGGTGGAAGGATGGATTTGTAGGCCTCTAACTCCGCTTCCTAGTTATCAACCTCCACAAGCATTACAACTTGTTTCTGCAGATGAAGTTACAACATCCAAGGACTTTGACGAAATTTCGATTTTGGTGCGACAAGGTATTTATGCTTATTTATTTAATTTTTGTATTGAGTTATGTCCATTGAAATTTTAATATGTAATTTAAATTTGAGTTTTTCAACCTTGGTTATTTTTCAGTAGGACATGTGTTTGCAGAATGCATGCGAGTAAGACAATGAAGAAGGAACAGACTATTTCTTATGTCGTTGCATCGAGGAAAGAAAGAAGTTGACTTCTCCTATTATAGATGGCGAAGAGATTGAGTATCCTGTGGTCAATGGTAGTTATTGGAACTTGGCTTCGACGGTATCCATTAAAAAACTCCTCTGTTTGGGTGTTTGAAGACTTTGAGACACACAGAAAATACTCTTATATTCACATCTAGTTCTAGCGACAAATATTCAGATTGTATAGATATCGAGGAAGACCTAATAACAAGATTCTTTGGAAGGTTCGAGAGTCAGATCATGAAGCAATCTTGTCTGCTATTCAGAGTAGATCCGATCCTGATGGTTCATTGGAATGAATTTACAATGCTCACATGTCTGGTATATATTTAATTTCAAGTTTCAATTTATATAGCGTATATATATATATATATATATATTATTTTTTTAGTTTAAAGATCTAGATTTAAGTTTGAATATATTTTATTTTAAATTTGTGTATTTTGTGTGTCATGTATATAGATCTAGTATATGGTTTTGATTTGAAACTTAAATTTCTTTGACTAACAATTTTATGTTTAGGTTAGTGGTGCCAGAAAAGCTTCCACCTTCACGTGGTTGGTATCGTTAGTAGAGAATTTTAAATTCTCGAAGCTAAGAGAAGCTTGAACATTGTTTGAAAAATTTGTAAATTTTGAAAAGTCAAGTTTGTAAATTTTGAAAATATTGTAAATTTTGAAAATGTTGTAAATTTTGAAAAAGTTGTAAATTTTGAAAAAGTTGTAAATTTTGAAAAAGTTGTAAATTTTGAAAATTTTGTTGTAAATTTATTTTAAGGGACTAAAAAAAATTTGTAAATTTTGAAAAAATTGTGAAAAACGACTCCTCTAGGTGCCACCGAGTCCGAGTAGTCAACATTCGAATTTGAACGATATTTTGGTCTCGAGGCTCTTAAGGGACTAAGCCCGAACGAGTAAGTCGAATTTGAACGATAGCTCTTAAGGGACTAAGCCCGAACGAAGTACCGAAGCAACGCACCCTTTCGCGCACCGAAACACCGCCTCCTCTAGCGTTCACTTGGCCACCGGACGTTTGCCGAAGTGGTTCGGTGCCACGCCCACCGTTTGCAAATACAAGCATTTGCAACCTTACACTGGCTCCAACTGCACTATTTCGCGCGTTTGCAAACATTAGGACAGCGAGAGCACCAAAATGAGAAGGAAAAAAATGAGAGAGGCTATTGTAGAGGGTCATATGCCGAGGTGCCGGATCAGACGAGGCCTCTCTAGGTGCCACGGAGTCCGAGTAGTCACCCGTCGAATTTGAACGATATTTTGGTCTCAGGGCTCTTAAGGGACTAAGCCCGAACGAAGTAGCCCGGAAGCAACGACCCTTTCACGCACCAAAACACCACCTCCTCTAGCGTTCACCTGGCCACCGGACGTGTTTGCCACAGCAGCGGTTCGGGTGCCACGCCCACCGTTTGCAAAATACAGCATTTGGCAACCTTACACTGGCTCCAACTGCACTATTTCACGCGTTTGCAAACATTAGGACAGCGAGAGCACCGAAATGAGAAGGAAAAAAATGAGAGAGGCTATTGTAGAGGGTTCGTATGCCGAGGTGTCGGATCAGACGAGGCCTCTCTAGGTGCCACGGAGTCCGAGTAGTCACCCGTCGAATTTGAACGATATTTTGGTCTCAGGGCTCTTAAGGGACTAAGCCCGAACGAAGTAGCCCGGAAGCAACGACCCTTTCGCGCACCGAAACACCACCTCCTCTAGCGTTCACTTAGCCACCTGGACGTTTTGGCAGCGGTTCGGTGCCACGGCCCACCGTTTGCAAAATACAAGCATTTGACAACCTTACACTAGCTCCAACTGCACTATTTCGCGTTTGCAAACATTAGGACAGCGAGAGCACCGAAATGAGAAGGAAAAAAATGAGAGAGGCTATTGTAGAGGGTCGTATGCCGAGGTGTCGGATCAGACGAGGCCTCTCTAGGTGCCACGGAGTCCGAGTAGTCACCCGTCGAATTTGAACGATATTTTGGTCTCAAGGCTCTTAAGGGACTAAGCCCGAACGAAGTAGCCCGTAAGCAACGACCCTTTCGCACCGAAACACCACCTCCTCTAGCGTTCACCTGGCCACCCGGACGTGCCAGAGGCGGTTCGGTGCCACGCCCACCGCTTGCAAAATACAAACATTTGCAACCTTACACTGGCTCCAACTGCACTATTTCGCGTTTGCAAACATTAGGACAGCGAGAGCACCGAAATGAGAAGGAAAAAAATGAGAGAGGCTATTGTAGAGGGTCCGTATGCCGAGGTGTCGGATCAGACGAGGCCTCTCTAGGTGCCACGGAGTCCGAGTAGTCACCCGTCGAATTTGAACGATATTTTGGTCTCAGGGCTCTTAAGGGACTAAGCCCGAACGAAGTAGCCCGGAAGCAACGACCCTTTCGCGCACCGAAACACCACCTCCTCTAGCGTTCACTTGGCCACCCGGACGTGCCGAGCACAGCGGTTGGTGCCACGGCCCACCGTTTGCAAAATACAGCGTTTGACAACCTTACACTGGCTCCAACTGCACTATTTCGCGTGTTTGCAAACATTAGGACAACGAGAGCACCGAAATGAGAAGGAAAAAAATGAGAGAGGCTATTGTAGAGGGTCCGTATGCCGAGGTTCCGGATCATACGAGGCCTCTCTAGGTGCCACGGAGTCCGAGTAGTCACCCGTCGAATTTGAACGATATTTTGGTCTCAGGGCTCTTAAGGGACTAAGCCCGAACGAAGTAGCCCGGAAGCAACGACCCTTTCCCGCACCGAAACACCACCTCCTCTAGCATTCACCTGGCCACCCGGACGTAGCGGTTTGGTGCCACGGCCCACCCTTTGCAAAATACAGCGTTTGACAACCTTACATTGGCTCCAATGCACTATTGCGCGCGAGCAAACATTAGGACAGCGAGAGCACCGAAATCAGAAAGAAAAAAATGAGAGAGGCTATTGTAGAGGGTCCGTATGCGGAGGTGCCGGATCAGACGAGGCCTCTCTAGGTGGCACGGAGTCCGAGTAGTCACCCGTCGAATTTGAACGATATTTTGGTCTCAGGGCTCTTAAGGGACTACGCCCGAATGAACCTCTGACTCTTCCATTTATTCGTCCTCTTCACCTTAAGTCACATGAAAACCTCTTACTTTTCTAGTTGACGAATTTTCAGGGCATTCATAAGACCTATGAGTTACATATTTATTGCATCTAAAACACTTACCCAAGAATTTTCCTCTTACTCTTTGATAAGGTCTTATAGTCTATAATGCCCTGGAACTTTCACCCCCTCAAATAATGACATATCATTTTCAACCATGGATATTATAAAAAACTAAGATTACAAATAATAGATTAATAAAATTAAAATTAATTTAATGGGGGAAGTAATTGTGTACAGTTTGGTGCGTGGTTGAAATGGAAGAGGAAAATAATGGCTCGGGAAGTGGAGTGTGGCAGGTCTATGGTAGGGGTTGGTATGGGGTAGTGTGAAGGCATGGGATTTCCTGGAAATCATATGAGAATCCTCCCATCATTTCTGACATGGCATTTTCCTTGCATAATAATACAAATAATTCATTCGAGATAAAGAGGCGTTAACCATGGAAAAACCTAAGTTAATGTTGTAGATTTAACAATAATTGGATAGTTGCAACAAGTACAAAAGAAGAGCACTATTTTATTAAAAATGGTAAAGTAGGGGTTCTGTGCTCCCATAATTTAATAAATATTTTTTGTATGTGGAAAATAAGTAGAAGATTTAGAATTAGGGGGTGTACAATGTCCAACTATATTGAGTTTTCTTCGTCCACGCACTTATGTTGCATGCACTGTAATATTTGCAACATCATTCTTAGGGAGGACAACTACAACCTCATTTCATGTTATTTATATTTCAATTCAAGTAGTTGTTGTATTGATTAATACAATGAAATTTCCCTTTCCTGTTATCCCACATATGTCTCTGCAAGATTTGTCTCTTTCGCCTTTTCCTACGCCAAGTGGGAGATTGAAACTGCTATGGAATTCACGCAATGGAGAAATATTGTTGAAGACATGGGTATCCTCATAAAGATGGCCCTTGATTCTTCACCAAATATAACCAACAGGTTCCCATGGGACCGTTTCACCTTCGATAGCATATTGATTCGATACCACTTTTTTGTTAACATAGTAATATATAATTGGTTCATTGAGCATCCAATATTATAAATAAGGTGTGGAAGTTATGGAATCAATATAATAATTCATATTTTTAGAAGTGACATGTAAACAAAATAAAAAACTAGAGAAAAATAATGAGAAAAATAAAAAGTAATCAACCTACAAAAAATATCCATCTTTCTCACTCCCAAATTCTAAGTCCGCCATTTCATTACTTTTTCTTCATGTAAATTGGTACCTCAAGAATCAATGCACGTTATACATAGCACATCTCTAGTTACTAATACTTAAGTTGGCTTGATATAGAGCTAACAATATTGTTTTAGTTTGAAAAATAAAAATTCAAAATGCCCATGGCACGAAATATACCACAAATAATAATCAGAAAGATACTAGAAAATATATAACTAGAAGTAATACACTAAATCCACCGAACAAAGATCAAAACCCACTTTCTCAGAGTTAGCAATAATACCAAAATAACCAAATTTATAGCCTTATTTAACCAACACACATGGATATATATATATATATATATATATATATATATATATATATATATATATATATATATATATATATATAAGAATCAAATAAAGTGTGCTCCAGACGCGCACGTCTCTGAAAATATATATGTACATGTATAAGTTCATAATGTATGTATACAGATCTCGAACTAAGCACGTGCCATAATGTACATATGGGACCACATGCGGTCGCAAAAGGCTAGATATATATACAATGGACTGTGAATAGATGTACTCATGACCACATATATGTGGCATCCAAGTGGACTATAAATCTACTCATGAAACATCTTCCCTCTCTTCGCCCTGCTAGAAGTAGCACGTCCACGACCTGGGGATGTAGTGGAGGGAGATGCCACTACGGATTTCATCCGTGTGGTCCTAGGTGTCTCCAAGCATGCCTGCAACCTAACCTGCACATTCATAAACAACAAGTTTTTAACACCCAAAATTTTAAAATACCTTCAAAATTTAGAAACTTGTACAATTTAGTTAAAATGCATGTGCAATCTTACCGCAATGTCATGATCCCTATCGATTTGTTGTTGACGCGTCGCAGGGACAACAATAGACTCACGAGGGGTAAGCTACATACAAATAATTAATTTTCAAATTAAATATTTCACACATATATATATACCTACAAATTTTGATATTGTAGATTTAAGTTTAATAAGAAATAATGAACCTCCAAAATTTAACAAATTTAAAAAATTGTGTACCTCGGTTAGTGGATTTGCAGATGCTATGGCGGTATCTACAGCAGCCTCCATAGTCTGCATATGTGGAGGAGTCTCTGTAGCAGTCATAAGCTATACAAAAAACATGTACAAATCAATTTATTAAAATCTACTTAAGAGCTATACAAAAAACATGTACAAATCAATATTTAGTTACTCAAGAAAGAATAAAAATACATTATTAAATTTTATCTTCTATTTAGGCTAAATACATAGGATCTAAGTTATTAGGGTTTCTACTTTACTGTTGATCATTACAGGTCATCTCGATGTTGTGTGAAAAAGAGCAACACAATGATCACACAATTTCTAAACAAGCAAAGCACTAGAAAGTTGAGAGCTCAACTACCTTATGATCTAAGACTGTAAATTCCTTGTATTAGATTGTACAACTACTACATAGACCATACATATCATGTATGGTCTTGAACCTACATGTTTTCCAGTTCTATAATCTTCTTTGTAGAATCTAAAGTCTTATCTTCTCCTGCTCCGCTACCTGTCACATCTAGCTCATCCCAGAATCTTCCTAAACAAGCTAAGTTTCTCTCCCCTCTTGTATATTGATAAAGTTATTGTTTATCACTTAGTCCATTTCAAGTTGGAATGAATTATTTTTGTCATGCTTAATTGATGTTGGAAGTTAATTAGATAATAATTGTCTACCTGTTTATAATCCTTGTACCTTTTTCAATAGAAATTTTAAATAAGGGTATAAATATGACCAATACATTATAGCTCCTCAAACCCATTATGAGGTGTGGCATAATATATAATAGAATACAAGCCCTTGATTCATCCCTCACACATGGAAACATGCACAAATTTAGCTCATGTTTGATCTATGGGAAGAAACATGGATAACTTCAAACTGGTAGTTTGTTGTTGTTATGGGTACTCTTAAGGAATCAAATGGTCTAATGTTTCTTCTTAATTTTATTAGAGTGAGAATAGAGGATCCTTGAATTTTCCAAGGTCACCCTACTAGGTTTTAGTGAATGAATATTTATATATGACCAATCGTTAGATTTCTTACTCAACAAACCTAAAAGTACTACCTAGGTTGACTAAGCCAAGTAACCCTTTTGAAAAAGTTAATATTAGAAGTGTATGGGATAGGTTCGTAGGGGTGGATAGGTTGGATTTTAACTTATCCTAAACCTACAAACATGTCCATGATGTCTAATAAATTAGGTCCGAGACACATGGAGGATTATGCATATGTTCAATAACATGTGCAAGTGATTTGTGAGGGGTGGGATGGAGAATACTTGTTATCTAGTAGAAGCGAAGTGGATATAGAGTGAGACATTTCCTTAAGTTGTTCAAGTTATGTGTGAATGAGATATATATCATTATAGTTGTAACACGTCATGTTTCCAAGTGTTGGGAATACATTTAGGTACTACAAATTACCCCCATTTCAATATAGTATTGATAAATGTTGGATTAATAGATAAGAAACAAGTAAATACAAACCTCACTTCTTGATCATACAATGATGTTGTAAATTCTTAAATCTCAGTACACCAATCCATATAAAACTTATAATCATATGGAAAGGACGCATAGATTTTTTTAGATAAAGGGTACAAGAGGATTTAACCTTTTTTACATTTCTTCATCACTCTTATCATTCATTAAAGAGATTTGTAACTAACCTGCGTAAAACTCATGCGAGGCATGCCAGTAGCTTCAGTTCCCTGAGCAGATGATGACCCGCCTGAGGCTCCCCGTGTATAAAAGAGAAAATATTAATACATGTACAACATACACGTGAAACAAATTATAATAATAATCTAGTGCAATTAAATGATTTATTAAAAATGTAAGTTTGTACAACTTGAAACTTACGTTTGAAACACGCCCAACCGCAGTAGCTAGCATGTCAACACCGGATGTTTCCTTCACCGGCTCTTGCTATTTAAAATAAAATAAAAATTAGTTTTTACATGTATGTACATGACGTACAATCATATATATATTAATATCTCAAACATGTGAATTAAACTATTGTACATATATATATTATTTAAATTTATTTAAAATTTACCTGTGAAAGACCAATATCAGTGGCTCCAGTTCCAAAAACATTCCCCAACATCTCATCTATAGAAAAAAATCCCGTGAACCAGCAAATGATGCTCGCCCGCAAAGGCATACGGCACCACATGATCCACAAAGTGGTGTGGTGCACTAGAACCCAGCACCTCCACCAACATCACCGGATGCAACTGGGTGCTAGGCCGGGTGAGAGTGTCGATGAGCTCCCTCAATGCATGCAATGTATCAATCTCCACAACCTCCTTCACCGTAGGAGGGATAATTGGCAAAGTGGGGGTTTTGGGGCATGGGGATCCTAGGTCGACCTACGCGTGCACTGTGTCCTGGCTGCGTGCAGAGCCACCTCCTCGACCAAAAAGTCCGAAAAGTCAAAATAATTCGGGACCTCATTGAGCACAAACTCACAATATAATTTCTTCAAAAATAAAGAGGAACCTCATTGTTGTTGCATGGTGGATAATCAAAACCATCCACCATCGGTCCCAAAAATTGTTTTTGATTCTATCATCATGGCACCAATGGATTGGGAACCGTTTGCAAAAATCTGCAGGGGGCATTGGTTAGTGGTAAATAATGCACAAATTAGGTCTTTTCCAATTTTTTTGTCTTTGATGGCCGCATGAGATAGTTTATCCGCATACCACCGCCTACGATCACTTCTAAAGGTGTTCCATCTATGTATTTGGTTGGTTAGACTCGACTTCGCCAATCAATGTTTGCAATGTATCAAGCTAAAGTCACGGGATGGATTTGTAGCATGGTTTTGTCTTATAGTTTGAATTAGGTTCTCAATGACAATTTTATTTTCTTGGATTCTTCCAATGATATTATCTTGCGTTCCTGTTGGCTCAGTGGGGACTGAAGGAGCCACAGGGGCGGATCTATGTTTGGAGGAGGGTTTTGAGGAATGTTCGGAGGGTTTTGAGGAATGTTCGGTGGGTTTTGAGGAATGTTTTGACGGTTTGCACGAGCCCGAGCTTTCCCAATTAACCGATAAAACAATAAAATTGTATACATAAACAAACAATTCACAAAACCCATGAAAATGCCAAAAAAAACCTAAAATGCAAAAAACAACCTAAAATGCAAAAAAATGATTACAATCAGGGACTTACCTCCTCGTCTTGGCGGCATGGTTGAATCTATCGCTATCCAGAAGTCCGATGAGCAATTTTGAGATAGTATTGAAAGTGCGAGTGAAAAACGTTTAGGAAAAGTCGCGGTTCGAAATGAAAATTAGGAAAATAACGAGTCGCGGGACTGTTAAATTTTGTCTCGAGTTCCGCGATCGCGTTTATAATCAGCTCGTGGTTATAAACCACGATCGCGGGAACTAGGTTCGGTAATTACCGAACCTAGAATTCAATAACCGCGATCGCGTTTTAGGACGCTCGCGGTTTTAAAACCGCGATCGCGGTACCTTTATTTCGGGTTTTATCACTTATAAATGAATAATATATATTTTATTTGAATATACTATTGAAAAAGGAGTTGTTTTTTCTTTCATAATTAACTCAGATGGGTTATTGAAAATGAACTAGAAGTAACTATAATTGAAAACATACACAAAATGGCTTATATGTGTTTTGAGATTTATTCAAAAAAAATAGAACCTTGTTCTTTTTTGGTTTTGTAATACTGAGATCATTTCTTTAGGATCATGTAAGACATGGCTTAAAACCTATGAAATATGTAAAGGGTGCTTACATGGTAAGTTATCACCAAAACCCTTCCTCAAATCATTTTTAAAGAAAATTTCACATAAATCCATGAGATGTGTCCATAGTTAATGGATCATTTTTTCAGTGAATGATGTGATTATTATTGTATGATTTGATTATCTATTCAAATATGTTATCTATCAAGTCTTATCTCATTTTTAAAGGATTAGAATAAGATAATGAAGATATATGTTTTTGATAAAACATTTCTTAGTATGTGATTACTAAAATATTATTATATGCATATCAAATGACACTTGGGGATGCCTTTGTGTTTATATTGGAGATGTCCAATACTGATTACATCTAATATATATTTTACAAGAGTAATATGTTGAAATTTTTCAACATATTTTAACATGGTTAGTTGTTAAGCATATTGTTATGTTAGTTGTTATACAACTAGTGTTTAAATTTTATAGATGGTTAAAAAAATGAAATCAATAATGATTTATATTATTATTATTATTATGTCTATATTGATATTATGACTCTAACCATGTTGATATTGTCTTGGATATAAAATATACATCTAGATTTGTGTTCAAATTTTTGGTGTAGGTGTCATTACTTGTAACAACAAAAGTCAACCAACACTTTGTATTTCTTCTATGAGAAAAAGTATAGAAGTGAGATGGAAGCAGTGAAGAAGCCATATGGCTGAAGTAGTTTTTGGAAGAGATACACATGGAAGCTAAAGGAAGTATTATTCTTTTATGTGATGACAAGATTTTTATTGTTCTTGCTAAAAAATCCAGTTCAACATCGTAAAAATAAATATATAGATGTTCTTATGCTCCTTATCCAAGAGAATATCCTTTGTGGTGATATAGATCTACATTACCGCTTATCGAAGATCAATGTTGTAGTTATGTTTATGAGCCATTGTGTCTTTGTAAAATATTGCTAGAGTGTGCAATGCTTGTCCTTTTAGAGTTTCCATTGAGGGAGAGTGTGCATGGAAATGTCACCTCCTAATGGTCACCAGTTGATGACTCCTCCTCTATATTTCCACTGTCATATAAAGCATTGTAAAAATATCTTTATGATCTTTGTAAACTGATAGAGTTTATGGTGTATAGTCCAGTGTGTTGCATATATTTGTAAAGGAGTTCCTTGTGTTATAAAAGGATCCTAGAGATGTGGTTTTAAAAACAATTCCATGAGAGACCATGGGATGTAGTCTCATAAATCATGTTTCTCTTAAATCTTACTTATGATTTATGGATTCTAAATTATTTTGTACCAAAAGGAAGTTGAGAATGATGAAAGTGTTATAATTGATTTAAAAGTGATATGCTAGCCTAAACCTTCACTAATGGTTTATGGATTTGTAAATCATGTTGTACAAACAGTAATATTGGCATATGGTTCCCCACTTAATATTAAGGGGAGTGTTAGAACATAATATTAAGTGTTGTTATAAACCTTAGTTTATAATTAAATAATTCAGAATATTTATATTCTAAATTATTTAATATAAACTATGAGTTTATGGTTAATTAATTTTTAATTAAATTGATTTATTTAAACCGAGGGGTATACCCCATCACTTATATGTTCATAACCCTTAGGGTTATATAAATATGGTCATGGGCCATAATTGGGTGAATTGAATTCACACTGGGTAAAAACATGGAGCAAGAGTGAGGAAAAGAGTTATTGGACTATGTAAAAAAATTGTATATGGATAATTATTTATCCATGGTTTTTGACTCCATTGGGCTTTTCCACGTTAAATCAGTGTCTCTATGTAAATATAATTATTTCACATGTTTATTGCAATGTGGTTTATAATGTTTATTTAATATTGTTTGTAACATTAATTCTAAACTCGATCCTAGTAGTTTGGACCATCTCATGGCCAATTTCTTGACAAAATTCATAATTAGAGTGCACTTCAGTATATATCCGGCAAGATTCCATATATCAGCGGTCCAATGTTAAGTTCATGTGGATTCCAAACACATATTTCAAGAATGATATCAGTTTTCAAACGATAAGCTTGACTCCATTCCCAATGGATACTTCAAAGTGGATAGTCTTCACCATCTCATAGGTAGATGTCCCATGAAAGTCGCTGAAAATATTATCCAAAATTGCATCCTATGTAATTTTTTACAAACCATTTTAAAGACTTAACCATTTTTATGCTCTAGAAAATCCACATAAGACTAGTTTAGTTTAAAGTGGAATGCGGGAATGTAGTATTCTACGGGTATTCTCAAACCCATGGAACAAAGAAAAGAGAAAGTTAGGGACTTAGGTGGAATTGATCAAGTCTAGTGTTGCACAACATTGCGGTATTTTTGCAACACTTAAGGAGAAAGTCCCTATAAGAATTATGTTAGACATAGAACCACAAATTTTTTTGTCCAAGAAGGAATAAAAAATTATCTAACTTCAAATCTGTAGAGCACTAATTTGGTGTTTCGTGGGTTCATAAAATTATAATGTCCCGCAAGTTTTCTCAAACTCGTATAGTGAATTAAAATAGCCACCCATCAAAAATTTAGACCCTCGTAGGTGGCGTGGAGGATTTTTCTCTCTTTAAGGTAGTGTAGAGGATGTTGAGTGTTTGCGGAACATAGAAAATTTTAAAGACTATGCCTAAAGTGTGAAACATAGCGGGAGGTGATAAAGTTGCACCTAAACTAAAATGAGAGAGACAACCACTGCAACCACCATAATTTAATGGAGTATGGAACCATTATTATCAATTCGATGGCATGCATATAATTAGAGGGGTTTGTATTATAGTTTTTGATTGCATTTGGAAGTGACCATGTTTGTACAATAAACAAATCCTGTAAGATATCATGGCACCCACACTCATTTGATGCATATTTTAACACAACTAGTTCCATCTTGGCGGTCCTTCTCCCTACCTTTTCTCTCTTTCTTCATGCTATGAATAAGATAAATACAAGAGGTGATGTACTTTGACATGGTTTTTCTCCCTCCTTCCTTAGCATATTTTTGATCTCTTCTATGTGAAACTTGAACCTCCATGTTGTCGATATTTGTAACTCGTAAATTGTTTTTCTCTTGCCTCAAATCTATATGTAATTTTTTCAAGAATGATTAATGTAAGTGTGGATTTTTTATTTCCTTCATATACTTTTATTTGATGTGAATAACTTTTTCTCTTGAATATTTCATTCTTTTCTTTCTAGTTACATCTAAACTATGCGATTTTCTACAATCCCAGTCTTTTTATATTTACATATGCGTCATCTAGATTTTGGAAAAGTTCCACCTTATTTGTTGTTATCACTACCCATTTAGCTTAGGATTTCCCCTTCTTTCATATCGCTCCATGGTCCCTTGGATTTTTAGTACAGGAATTAGTTGTAGGCGTAGTGTAGTGTTAGAAGTAGGTTGTGTTATGCAGTTTTTCTCAAATCCACGTGACAAGGAATACAACCTTCTCCGAGGTTGATATCACTTTCACAAGACTCACATTGTATAAATCATCCCATGTTAACTCAAAACCCTAGATCTTCTTGATTGAGGAGCAGTGCAATTTTGAGAACCAACATAAATGTTTTAGAAATTCACCATAATTGGATGTTGTGAAGGAATAGGATTTCCCAAAATTCTCAAACATATTTTCCTTTTCATTTCCTTTTATATCCCATCTTTTTCCCATTATACTTGTCATGTTGAATATTTTCTCCTTTTTTTTTTTTTTTTTATCTTATCCATTTTTTTCCTTTTTCTTTTAAGTTTCCTTTCATGTTTTTTGCTTCTCTTTTTATTGTGCAATAATTCCTTCTTTCTTTCTCTTCTCAATTTGCTTTTTCAACTCATCCAGTTCCTTTTTACTTCTTGTTCATCAAGTAATATCAAGTAGTTATTTGATGAGAATTTTTACTACCTACTAAACCTTATAATACCTTTGTTTCCATGTTCATATCTCTCCTTAATCATTTCAAATAGAAGCTTAATAAATTTCCACATTGACCTAGTTTCTTGATTTTACATTACATGGTTATTTTTTTGTGTCCTCAACAATTTTTTGTGAGCACTCAAAATTTGTAGATTCCAAATGAAAATCCTCTATATTTTTCCAAATTGACCTTCCCAATTTTGCAACATCTTCTTTCAACCATTCGGTTTGGCTAACTATTGTTGGAATACTTATCCCATCATTGGCTATGAAGGTTCTCGTGTCTAATCCACATGATTATTTTTCCATAGATGCTAAGTAAAATCATGAAGAGTCTTCGCTCTTAATGTAAGAGGAACTAGACCAAACAATAGGTGACCCACGAGACAAAGGAATTCAAACCAGCCATGGTAGTTGGATGGATATTATGAATACATTTCTAACAACTGCGGCTATCCTCCTAGTTTGAGAAAGACACTAAGAAGAAACATTAGGTTACAATCAATTCCTTATGTTTTAAATAATGATATCCTTTTCAAAAGGAATTTGAATGGTGTCTTATTAAGGTGTATTGAGGAAGAATAAATGGACAAATTTTTGGTCGAATTTCATGATGGCTCTTCGGTTAGAATATATGAGCCAGGGATATAACAATGAAAATCCTTAGAGTAGAATATTTTTTACCACGTTGTTTACGGTTACATATCAATGAGTCAAAAAATGCAAGGAATGTTCCTTCTTCATAGGTTAAAAAAGGAAAACAACCCTTCCCCTCAATCCCATTTAGGTGGATGAACCATTTTCTCAATGGGGACTAGATTTCATAGGCATGATTAATCCTCCATCCAGTGCGGGTCATAAATGGGTCTTGATATCAACAGTTAGTTCCCTTGGTGGACCGAGGCCATACCACTCAAGGAGGCTACTAAATCAATCATCTTTAATTTCTTGGAGGACATTGCAACAAGGTTTTGGGTTCCTCAAACTATCATTTTTGATAATGCTAAGGCATTTTTAGGATCTAAAGTATTTGATTGGGCTCTTAGAAATGGATTTTACTTGAATAATTCCTCCAATTATTACCCACAAGGTAATGGTTTGGTGGAATCAACTAACAAGAACCTAATTAGGATCATGAAGAGGACCATGTAGGTCAATCAAAGACATGGCACACTAAAGTAAAAATTACCCTTTGGGCTGATAGAATCACTCCAAAGAAATAAATTGACAATTCACCATTTGTCCTTTTATATGGAAGAGAAGCTAGACTCCCATTATAAATGGAATTACCTCATTTTGAACTAGCTCAACAATTGGAATTTGAAGGTATAGATCAGAGAGAGGAATCAAAATGGTATAATTGGTTAAACTTGAAGAACTAAGACAATATTCCATGGAAAGGTTAGAAAAGCACAAGAAATTAACTAAGAAATGTTTTGAAAAGAGAGCTAAGAATCAAGAATTGTAAATTTGGTGACATAGTCTTGAAATGGGATGAAGATAGAGTCAACCTAGGGCAGCATTCCAAGTTTGAAGAACTTTGGAGTGGGCCATACATTATCACTGCTTATAAAGAGGCCAACTCTTTTGAGTTGTTCAATCTTGATGGAGAGATATTGAGAATCCCAGTCAATTTTGTTTATCTCAAACACTCTCATTAAGTTTCTCCATTGCATCTTGTAAATACATGTATTATCGGAGATATTCTCCTCTTGTTTTGATCACTAGTTGAGTGCCTCATTTCTCATATTTTTATCCCCTCATTTGTAATAAGTGATTTATAATCTCTTCATGTTTCATTTGAAACATGTATGATCTTCCTTTTTGTAAATAGGTTTTAGGCCACTTACAGGTCAACCTTAGTTTATAATTAAATAATTTAGAATATTTATATTTTGAATTATTTAATATAAACTATGAGTTTATGGTTAATTGATTTTAATTAAATCAATTTATTTAAATCGGGGGGTATACCCCGTCACTTATATGTTCATAACCCTTGGGGTTATATAAATATGGCCGTGGGCCATAATCGGGTGAATTGAATTCACACCGGGTTAAAAACATGGAGCAAGAGTGAGGATAGGAGTTACTGGACTATGTAAAAGTTTCTCGTTAAATGGAAAATTCTTTATCCGTGGTTTTTTACCCCATTGGGGTTTTCCACATTAAATCTAGTGTCTCTATGTAAATATGTTTATTTCACATGTTTATTATAATGTGGTTTATAATGTTTATTTAATATTATTTGTTACATTAATTCTAAACTCGGTCTTAATATGGTACCAGAGCGGTTTGGTAATGTTTATTAAATTAATTAACTAATAGGCATGACGGTTGGGTGGTTGGTTGGTTGGTTATTAATATTTATTTAACCCCCTTCCCTCTGGGACATGTTTTTGACCCATGTGTGCACAGTGGAAATTAATTTAAAGGAAAGCCTTTACCCCTCGGCGTGAAATCTAAGTGTGGAAGAATTACCAAGACCTACAAGATAAAAGGTAAGGTTAAATATTTGTGTAAAATATTTCATTATATTTCTATAGTTTCAAATGTGCAGGTTGAAATAATTAATGGGTGAAATTCAAGATTAAATAAAGGTTAAAAGAGAGGAGACAAGCTCCATCAAAATAGGGTGTACAAATTTTTTTCATTGGAGTGGTCAAAAATCTTGTCCCCTCTTGTTGGTAAAACCCCATGTTAAATTTATTTACCTTTGCAATTCCAAAACAAAAGTATGTCCCCTCCGGTACCCTTATTTAAATAAGTTACATTTGAAATGTTTCTAAAACTTTAGTATAAATATTGGTTGTTTGAAAACCTATTTTAATTTGGGACCAGGACATTATAAAAATTATTTTCATACTAAAGTTTATAATCTCCTATAGTTTATAGTTAATATAAACTATATAATTAAATTTTGTTAAACCTAAGTTTTATAAACTATATAATTAAATTTAGTTAATATATAGTTTATAAACTAAATTTTAAAAAAATTAAGGTTTATATATATGTATTATATAGTTTTAAAACTATAAGCTAATATTTAGCTTAAGTGCTAAAAATAATAGTACATCTAGCTTGAACGTAATAACTGTTCCAAAATTTGATTGCCCTTTTTTTTTTGTTAAGCTAGAACAGGTGTTGTCTCCTTAGGCATCACCATGGAAACCATCCTGACATACATTTTAAGCTTTGTGCATATGATGAAATTTGTCTTTCAATTCATTCACCATTTGTTTATTTCATTTGAATTCATTCCACATTTCAGGAAGATCTTTTACTTCAGTCCGATGTTCTTTCTTATAATTTAGTTTGTAAGCACAGTCGGCTAGATGTGTGGATCCAGTGCATTGTGGCTGTTATGCATGCACCCATAATGTTGCAATAGAGATAAGAATTATATATAATAGTTTCACTGCATGCTTTGTTACTCACTATGGTTTTCTGTACAATGACAGAGCAAATGCACAGAAACCTATGTTTTTTGTGGGTATAATACTCATCCTCTTTTTTGCAGAGGCACTTGCTCTTTATGGTTTGATCGTTGGTATTATTTTATCATCAAGAGCTGGTCAGTCAAGAGCTGACTGAATTATATGATCCTACTGCAAACCTATCACTAGGGTGTTCATTTACAAATGAGGACCAAGTGATAGATGTCGATTGCCTTGATTCTTTCTTTTGTAGTCTCCTTACATTTATTCTGATACTTCTATTCTGGCGTCTAATTGAGGAAATTGGATAGACTTCGCATTACAGCCAATGAGGTGGATTTGATCAGGATACTTCCAGTTAGCTAGAAATCTCTCAAAAATATGATGAATAAAGATTAGCCAATATGCCATTTTTCAGGAACATGTTCCTCATGTTTTTATACAGAGTTTAGTTCACTCAAAATAGGCATTTTTTACTAATAGCAACTCCATTGTTATTTACGGTTTTCGAATTTCGACTGAAATAATTGATAGCCATTCTATTTTTGAAATAAAAATAAAAATCCATCCCTGAAGCGTTTCCCTGGTTTAGATTTTCCTTTCTTCTTTTTGTCTTGATAACTGCACTTGAATTGAGGCTTTTGTTGCTGTTGTCAATTTTGAGGTGGTTAATTTTCCTTAATTGCATCAATTGTCATTGTTTCTAGATCGTATTTTTACTTGATTTTATGGTTTGGGTTCTGAGCTTAAACTTTTGAATAGAATTACTATTTTCCGTATGGTAATTTTGAATTGTTTGTGAACTTTGATGGTGGCTCAATATCTTTGTATATTTTTCTAATTGTTTGAAGTCATTACAAACTTAATGATGCTCATAGCTCTAGCTTCTTAAGTGAGTAAATTACTTTTTTAGCATGCCTTGATGGGCATTTGCTGTACTCATTCACTCATCGTTTTGGATACAATTGTTTAGCTTCAAGACCAACTTTTTTCAATGTTTAATCAGACTACTGCTAAATTCACAACGTTAACTTGGGTTTTAGCGTGGTTAAGTAAACCTCTAGATCTCAAATAAAGTGCTTCTTTTATTATGCAAGCAAAATGACAGGTCTGAAAGGCCGTTTACGACGTGTCGCTCTCCATTTTCTGCTTTGGGTTTTGAAGAGCGCTTAACCCAATTAGTGGGTTTGTTTGACATGGGTCTATTTTTCCCAGTCAATTTTTATTTTTGATGTTAAAATACAGGGAGAAACAAACAGCAGATTCTATACTTTTGTTGAAAATGAAGAGAATAATCATATCATGTCTTTTCAACCAAAATCTTATCACTCTATAAATGAACCACAATGACTCCCCATTGCCGACCTTTCTAGTATACGTGGTCACGGCACAGTGGCCCCTTTTTTATTATTTGGATGTTTAGTCCCACATGCCTTATGCAATGGGTGATGGTAGCATTTATAATGTGAAAGGTGAATATAGCCTACCATGACTTCGATCACATTTTGAAGCATTTTGTTTAAAGAGTAGAGCTCGGCTGTGACCTAAGGTGTGGCTCGGCCACTAAGGGCTTATCTCGCCATTAGTGACTCGGGTGCATTAAGGTTGTAGAATGTATAAAGTGACAATTGTGCTTACATTGATGTGGCATATAAAAAGGCTTAATCAACTCGACTCATCGAGTTGGGCTATAGTTAATGGATCGAGCTGAATATATGATTTTATTATTATTTTTCCTATTCGATTTGTTATTAATCTAATTTATTCTTTTATTATTTTGAATGAGAAAATGATTTTAATATTAGATAAACTTTTTTTTAATACTAAAATAATGTATTTTATATCAAATGACTAAGTCATCGCCTTTGTCATCTTTTTCATTAGAACAACTAAAACATTTCATATACATTTCGATAAATTAGTGTTATTGTCAAACTAATATATCGTATGTATAGATTATCTACTTGATAGGTCCCTTTATTTACGTGAATGCACCAAAATTTGTTTAACCGCAAATGACTTGAACGATAAAATGTTTCTAAATGATTTATATGTTTTTCCTCTATGGAAACCTAATTTATTATCAAAATGTTGATCATACAAATTTTTGTAATAATAATGGTAATCACAAAGAGTTGATTTTTATCAATTTCAAGAGTATAAAGTTCATGATGAAGTTCAATAAGCTCGCAAATGAAATCTCACCTTTGTGTATGCTGTATTATTCTTGCATGATTTGATTATCTTTTTATATGTTCTCTGTCAATCTTATCACATTTTTAAAAGCTTAGAATAGATAATGAAAATATATATGTTTTTGATAAAACATTTCTAAAATTCTAAATGTGATTATCTAAAACTAATATTATATGCATATCAAATGACCCTTGGGGGACGCTTTGTGTTTGAGTATTGAGACGTCAATGTTTGTGCATCTAATATATTTTACAAGAGTAATAAGTTGAAATTTTTATACCTACATAATGGTAATATAACATGGTTAGTTGTTAAGCATATTGTTATGTTAGTTGTAAAATACTAGTGTTTAACTTTGGATAGTTTAAAGTGAAATCAATAATGATTTATATTATGCTTATTACGGATATTAGGGAAAATATGGATTTGTGCCTCAAGTTTTTGGTGCAGCCAGTGCATTACATGGAACAAAAAAAGCAAGATCTTCATTTTTAAAGTGAGGCAAAGTAGAGAAACACAAAAAAGATGAAAGAAGCCATGTGGTTGAAGCGATTGTTGGAAGAGATGCACATAGAAGCTAAAGGAAGTCCTCTTCTATGTGATTTTATTATAAGCCACCATTGCTCTCGCTATAAAATCCCGATCAACATCAAAGGACAAAGCATATCGAGATACATATGCACTTTATCCGAGAGAAGACTCTCTGTAATGATATAGATCTCTATATCTACCCGATGCAAGATCAACCATATAAATGACAAAGCTTGTGTGTTGTAAAGATCTGCAAGGTTTCGTGCAATGCTTGGTCTTTCATAGCCATTGAGGGGGAGTGTGCATGGCAATGTCACCTCCTAATGGCCAGGTTGATGACTCCTCCTCTATACTTTTGCTCTGGTATAAAGCATTGTAAATAGATCGTTATGATCTTTGTAAACCTAGAGTTCTGTCGTCGGTCCAATGATATTGCATCTATTTGTAAAGGAGGTCCTTGTGTTATAAAAGGCTCCTAGAGATGCGGTTTTAAGAATTTTTCCATGAGAAACCGTGGGATGTAGTCTCACAAATCATGCTTAGCCTAAATCATACTTTTGATTTATGGATTCCAAATCCTTTTATACCAAAAGGTAAGTTGAGCATGATGAAGGTGTTATAAATCCTTCAAAAGTGATATGCTAGCCTAAAACAAAGTCCATCTCGCTAGTCTTCTGGTTACATCAATACACTTGGGTGTCAATTGCAACCGATAATGCATCCATCAAAAGTGACTCATCTACAATTTTTCAAAAAATATTTTCTACCCCCTTTTTTGAAATAATTTTATCCTTTTATAATTACTCCTCTTAAAAATAAATAATCTCATCCCTTACACAAATATATCCCTTGAAAAACTACTACTCATTTTGAAAAATACTCTCTTTTAACTCAATACAATATACTTCTTAAATATCTACTCTTCCCCAAAGTGTAAAAAGAAGTGTGCATGCATCAAACATTACACCTCCTATAAAATAATGTGCCTTCATAATAGGTGGCCTACAATCGTTCTACTAACCGATCCAAATATACTCATGGAAGATTTTATTTCCTTTTTTAAAAATTTAAAATCACGACTTTAAATTCTAAAAAAACAATACTTATCCAATTAGGTCAAGAAGTTCTACTGAGGGAGGATCGTGATGTGGTTGGTTGAGAATGTATCCAAGGGATGCTAAGAACATTGTGGTAGCCACCTATTCCAAGAGGGGAGAAGAAATTCTTGATGGGAAACAACCAAATCCTCAAAGGGGGCATCTCTAGGATCAGAACAAGCCACCTCCTTAAAATTTTTAATTCTACACGGGTTGGAAACATCAACATTCTTGTTACATCCCTTACTTTTCCTTCTTCCATCTGATCATATAAGAAATTTTCCTTATCACTTGGGAAGCCTTCGATGATTTCATTTTAAAAATTTCAATTCCATTTCATTACAGAAAATAATAACCGCTCCACATCATACCCTTTGGCTACAAATGTGACCTCCATTGGAGACATGTCAACCATTCAGAGTGATGAAGAGTTTGGAATCTATATTTCATTGCATTCAAGGAATTTCAAAGTTTAGCCAAAGTCTAAGACATTCAGATCTATGCAAAAGAGGGTCGAGTATGGTGGATCGTGTATTCCTAAGGCGTGATAAATACATTCAGAAGAGGAGAAAACAAATGATCCAAGCTAATACACTAAGCCATTGATGAGGCCGCCATGCATTTTTAAAGCAATGCCAAAGCCAAATAAGGGTCTTATCATATTTGAATTAGATTTTGAAGTGTTTGGAGATCAAATTTGCAGAGAGAGACCATATCCGAGTTCCAGTGAGGATATTCATTGGAGGTCTTGGGATATGCCTAGACACTACCGCCATGAGGAATAAATGGATCTTGAGCAGAGATAGGGACAACATTTTTTGTTGCATGGTTCACCATTGCCATCGAGGGATGGAAATATCAAGTCGAGATCCAATATCAACGCAGCTCGAAGTAGTTGATTCATTCAGGGAAGATTAATCGACCTTGAGACAAAACACAAATCTACAATCTTTGGGCTCGCCATTAAGAAGGGGAACCAATGTGTAATGGAGCTCATCTGGAGGTGATCGATGTGGGATCTATGCAATTTCAACCATGGAGCTCTCGTGAGAGTTTGTTGTAATATGCCAAATGTTGTTCCTAGCCAAGATAAAACACATGATTCCTACTATAAAAGATCATCTTGATCTTCAAAAAATTGAGTTTATAATGAATGCCCATTCCAAATATGAGATGGGTCAAATGTAAAAAAACCACATTAAATATGAAAACCTTGAGAATGTATAAACATATATATTTGAATGCAACAATGAACAAGAATGGGTGAAAATAACTACAGAAAGAGATGAACAAAGTGAAAAGGAGAGAGTAAGAATGACATTTGAGTGATGAATGTCACCAAAACCACAAGAGGTATGCTCTGTAATGTTTTTGACAATGTGCTAGTAGGGGTGAACAACAAAGCAATGGCATTTTCTAATGGTCTACATAACATTTTCCATTTTGTTGTGTGGAGCAAAACAATGAATGGAAGGCCAAACAATGCTCAAAGAGGCCTGAAGACCTACTCTGATACCAAATGTGGGGGCTACCCCATATTCAATAAGATCGTAAGCTCAAATAATTCATTCAAAATAATGAATTATTATTACAATACACAAATATATAGGATTATATATTCTAATCACTAACGATAATCTAGGTGGTTGTTCTAACCACCTAGATTCTCTTAACCTTCCTAACAATACTCTCCTAAATATCTACATGAGTTATATTATTGACTCACTTACATTATTTATTAATTAACACACATATTATTGCTCAACACAAATGTGAGCACTAACACTAGGTTTCCCTAACAAAACCTTCACTAATGGTTTATGGATTTGTAAATCCTGTTGTATAAATAGGTAATATTGGCATATGGTTCCCCACTTAATAGTGTTAGAACATAATATTAAGTGTTTTTATAAACCTTAGTTTATAATTAAATAATTTAGAATATTTATATTCTAAATTATTTAATATAAACTATGAGTTTATGGTTAATTGATTTTTAATTAAATCGATTTATTTAAACCTAGGGGGTATACCTCGTCACTTATATGTTCATAAACATTAGTTTTCAAATGATAATTGTACGTACCCCACTGTAAGCCCCGTGTCCTTTGTTTTCCCCTTTTTCCCTCTTTTCTTGCCCCTAAAGATCTTCGGATATGTGAAACCGCCATACCCCACTTAGCCCCGTGTCCTTTGTTTTCCGCTTTTTCCTCTTTTCTTGCCCCTTTTGATCTTCATGCCACCGCCCGAGCGGCGGTCTGTGATGGCCCCGTGAGTCTGGGGTGGCGGTCCTGGGCGCGTTTTCCAGAACGCCCTTTTGGCGCGACCCGCGTGAAATATCACGTTTCACCAGCTTTTCTTTGCCGACTTGAGCATGCATTAATGTTTTTGGTCCCCTGGAACAGTGTTTTTCCTTTGTTTATTGTTTAGGAGTTCAATTTGGTTTTGATTCTTGGGTGTTTGAATTCCTATAAATGCATGGTTTGTGTACATGCAAATGGTCTGATTTTGGTCTGAATTTTGGCTGAGTTTGTGTGAAGAATTTGAGCTGGAGTTTTGATCACCATTTTTCCTTGTTAGAGTCTTCTGGTTTTTAGTATTTTGGTTAGCTTGCTTAGGATTGATAGCATAGTTTACTTCATACTTGGTTTAGCATTGCTCAGCTGTTGGTAAGCCACAGACCCATCTTGTGCAGGCAGTGTTGTTGCTCCATCCAATCCGGTTAGAAGCTTGCCTCTGAATTCCTTTTGCTGTAAATTTGTTTTACTGTGACTTAGAGTTCTTAGTTCAAATCATTGTATACCTGGTTAGCTTTATTCAGCTGTTGGTAAGCCACATATCCAACTTGTGCAAGCAGTGTCTTTATTTTGGAACGAAATAGCTTAGGAAGCCATTAAAGTTGCAGGTTTTGCTCTTCGTATAGGATAGTCAAAAGTTCTGGTCGCTTCACGTTGCATGACTCGCAGTAAAATCCCGCTAGGAATCGCATAAGCCAAGCTCGTACTCTTGCACTATCCCTCTCTACTCGCATTCTCGGTGCTGCATTACGAGCTGTCCTTGTCCCAAAATCTACTCCTATCGGTGCTAGCATTACACGCTTTTACGGATCAAGTGAACACGAAAAAGAGCGAGAAGATCATCGAGGGGACGAGATCACATACACCATCGGATTCGCCATTGTTCTGCGAAGTCTAGGTTTTATATTTCAAAGTTCTAGTCAGATTTATATCAAATAGAGTAGTTAATCGCTTTATTTCATTTCATTCTATTCTCGATATTGCCAGGGAAGCTGTGGGGATTGATAGTTTCTGAGAAACTATGATTCACTCCTCACTTCTGAGGTAGGATCGAGAATCTTGCAGGTAGATTAGACAGGCTATCATATTTATTTAGAATAATTCTACAAATTGCACAGGCAAATAACCACACTCGGTTATCTTGTCTGTTTTAAATTATTGTTTAGTTATTATTTCTAGATACGCTTAAAATAGTTTGTTTTCCTTAGAATTGTTAGAATATTTCTTATAAAGATAAAGGTTATATATGTTAGATTTATTTCACATAGTTAGAATTTATTTCATTACAGTTAGATTACATTTTGTTTTGTATGACAATCACGGGACCTAGAGAGCCCAGGGAATATATATGACCTTATCGGGAGATATACACGAAACAATCCCAGGTCATTTTCCACGTATTCCGCAACCCATAGATCGAATCACGCCAGAGCTCGATATTGATTGGAGCCTTCGAGCAGTCATCCTCGCTGATCGATCTATCACACCAGTCCAAGTTAGAAGGGCCTTCTTAGCCTTAGATTCACAAATTCCACTAGTGCGTGTCGAAGACATTAGATTGCCTAACTAGTTTGTCTGCATATTCCATCCCCACCGGCTGTCTCGGCACGACCTCGGGAGGTCGGGTACGCGGAAGAGTCACTTGTTGATTCTCACGCTCGCCTGTCACTTTTCCGGCGTACAAAATTGGTGAACCCGACGTGAATCAAACAATTATTTCACCTTCTCTTTGAGAAGTTTCATCTTCTCTCTTTCACCTTCGCTCTTTCCCATTATTCTGCGGGTATTCATATACCCCCCGAATATGTCGGGATTCGATGCATATGGCAGACCCCTCCTGGGTCTTGAGGCATACTACGCCCAACAGAATAGGGAATCATCACCCTCGCTCTCAGTATGGGGTGACAACTATTCAACTAATCAGTTGTCAACTCAAACCCCAAGAACCAGATATAGTTTGTCTCTTCAAACCGAGGAGTTAGATCAACCCCCTCGAAACCAACAAACAGAACCTTCAGGTTCCAACAATATGACGTTTACAGGAGAATCTGGTTCATCTCCTCAAATGTTACTCAGACCACATATCAGTAGACAATCAGATCCATACCTGGTCTTAGACGATGGACAATCAATACCTTATCCTAGGAGTGAACAACGCTCCCGGGGTATGTACCCACCTATAGGAGGTTTACAAGCACAACCCGAGACCCATTTTCAAGAAAATACCTCTACAGGAAATATTCTTGGAGAAACTTGGCAAGATAGCAATCAGTTCATGACAGGCTATCACATGCCTATACAACACCAGGGTACACAACAAACGCCGCTCAGGCAAAGTACCGTGACTTCACCAAATGAAGTCATTTCAACGTTAGTAGAAAGAGTGAGAGGGTTAGAACTTGCTCAAGCAAATCAAAATTCTCCGTTCATGCAAACGGGGAGTTCCAATCCTCCATACCACTCTGGCCAAGTAGATCTCCTCACAGGAGTAGGCACGTTAGGCATGCCTCCTCAATTTCCTCAACAAGTGCCAACTAGACCCACTATCGCTAGCACTGTTCCTCCAGGTCTAGTACAGAGCAATCCATTCCTGGATAATACCCCTTCGTACTTAAACATGTATTCAAAATCGCCACAAGGGGATATGTTCTCCTCTCCCGGCATGTTTGCTCCAACGCAGGGACCTCCTTATGCCCCTGCCAACGCGTACGTTATGCCATATCAACAACCCATTCCGCCATTGCTCCCGCAGCAACCACCATCAATGGTCGAAAGCTATGCAATAGGGACATATTCAGAATATCTAAAGGAACCCTTAGATTTCACCATACGAAGCGTCATGCTTCCAAGACCTCTCCCTGATTTGCCCAAGTTCAAGGGCGAGGGAGATCCAAATGCGCACATCAAAGCTTACGCTACAGCCATACGAGAATTACTCCCTTGGGATGGGGTTGTTGCTAAAATATTTCCCAAAACCTTGGAAGGCATCGCTCTCGATTGGTATTATAGAATACCTGAGGCTTCCATACATTCATTTAAACAACTCGTGTCAGAGTTCATCAAAGCCTTCGACATGAACAAACTACTGAGAGCGGGAATCGGGGAATTCTTGCATCAAACAAGAACACAATGAATCATCGCTCATTTCATCCAGAGGTGGCGTATGAGTTCTTTATTCATCGTGCAAGTGCTCCAAACATGGATCGAGATGGAACTATGTGATTTATTCCTTCATTCTCTCAAGCGAGAGAAGTGAAGGAAGAAGTCAGAAGTTCCCACTAAGAGGACTTATGATGAAGGTACTTGAGAGCTCTACGTGAATTGATCAAGCAGCAATAGATAGTGGTCGTAAGACTTACGGAGCAAATGGGAGGTTAATCACCTCCACTCAAAATACTACAACTACCACAAATGTCAATCAAGGACCCAAAATCCTTAACAAAAATCGTGGGGTAACAACGGATGGGGTAACCGACCAGCCCAAGAGGGTAAATGTTGTTAATACTCCGTCACAAACAAACAATCAACGAAACAACAATTTTACCCCAACGGTCAATACAGTGGATTTTAATCATCCACAACAACAACAACAACGGTGAAATCCCATACAAGGGCCAAGGCAAAACTCATTTGGTTACCAAAACCAAAGTCAAAACCAAAAACAACAATTCCAAAACTTTGGTCCTAATAGGCAACAGTTTGATCGGAATTTTAGGCCACAATACACACCAAACCAACAAAACGGGAATTATAATCCCAATTCTTATTGTGGTTTCCATAAAATTCATGGTCACGACACTAGAACGTGTCGTGACTACAATAAATTTATGCAACGTTTGCCAGAAGAACAAAGACAGTTCTTCACAGACTTGTTTTTGGCAGATCCCGTCTCATCATCACCAAATACTCTCGCAGGGGCAGTTTCCCCTCAGAATGCTCCCCTCAGGATCTTTAACGATCCACTCCCAAATCATGATAGCAATAGGCTGAATCCAACCGGAACAAACAAAGGTGCAATAATGGGAAACAATGACCATGAAGCTTCGACTTCATTAAATCCGTCAGTTGCGCCACAGTTGGGAGCTCAACCAAGACCTAAGATAGTTAGTTTGGTAGAATTAGACGCTGAACTACCTATCGAAGCTATAACAAGAAAGAACAGAGTATTTCTCTCAACCGAGCCCAAGTCATCTGCCAGAGATAGATAGGAGTCAACAAATAATTGAAAAACCCATCGGTGCCTATGATTTAATTAGTGACCTAACAAAGACCTTTTCACACATTTCATTCTTGGACTTGCTAAAGAACTCTCCCCCCTCACAGTTGCTCTTTTAGAAGCATTAGGTCTAGGCCATCTAATTAACATCACTCCACCTCTGAAACACAAGTAAATCATGTAGATTTTGATATCCATCCTCAGGGGGCAGCCGGACAAGGATGTCGAATTCATCTTGAAATAAGTAAAATGCCCACAGAATCTTTGAGATCGCACCCGAGGTGACCCGACCTTACACTTGCAAGTGTGGGTTTATAATAACTATGTAAAGCAGGCAATGGTTGTGACGGGGCGCGATTAACATAGTCCCTTTCTCTTTCCTCAAAAACTTGGATATGGAGAAACGAACTGTTCTACTACACGAAATACCTTGAGAGGCTATGATAGCCTTAAAGCCACTTCAATAGGAACTATAATACTGCCGGTCACCTTAGGGCCCAAAACCATCTTGACTGAATTCTATATTATAGATCGGGAAACTAACTATAATATGATCCTCGGCCGACCTTGGATACATCGAATGAAGGCAATCCCTTCCACGCTATTTCAAGAAGTAAGATTCTTGCATCTGGGAAAGGTATTCGTAGCCAAAGGTGATCCAAAACCTTTCGATTTGCACCTAGCTGATTTAAAGAAAAGACCAGGGGTGCACTCAGAATTTGAACTTCCAACAAACCAACTTAATAAACCCTCTGACCCAAAGCCAGAGGAAAATTTGATACCTACGACGGATCTCGAAACTACCAGCATAGCCAAAACAACTCCAACACCTAAAGGTAAAACTAAAGAAACAGTATCATTAGGGACTACTGCGAAGATCGTTGAGTTGATAGAACAAGATTCACCAATGTTCTTACCATTCGATTCAGTAGGCATGGGATTTTCCCTAGGTGTTGGTTCCTTGCCAGCAGAAGATCTCTGTATGGTAGAAGTAGAGTGTGCAAACGCAGCAGATACCCCTACATCTATACTCCCGGCTAAGTATTGGACTCTCCATTTCGATGGAGCTAAATGCCGTTATGGAGCGGGGGCAGGTATAATTCTTACCTCGCCCGAGGAGAAGGTCCTCCCATTCTCTTTTAAGTTAAACTTTGAATGCACAAATAACGGCGCTGAGTACGAAGCTCTCCTCCTTGGCCTTACCTTAGCCAAAAGAATTGGTATTGATAACATCAGAGTCCTCGGAGACTCGCAATTAGTAACAAACCAAGTTTCTGAAATATATGAAACTAAAGCCGAACATTTACAACTCTACAAAAACGCTGTATTAGATTTAAGCAAGGCGTTTAACTTCATATCCATTGAAGCGATCCCGCGAGAGAAAAATCTTCTCGCCGATTCAATAGCAACCTCAGCATCACGCTTCACTCCAAGCAATGAGCTAGAGGATACTCACTTCACAGTATCCATTCGTAACGAACCATTAATAAAAACAATGACAAATCCTCTTTCAAACAGAAGTGAATCTACCGTCCTAGACCATGTTGGAAACGATGCGGCTACTTTGGATTACTTAAATGCCTATGCAGCACTACATCTCTCTTATCACACGCTAGATTTATCTCTGATTCCGCATTCATCTTCCTACTTCGGAAATCCCGTAACGGGTCTTCCCTCACAAAGGGAACCTAACATATACGCAATAGAAAATGGGGATGATATAGATTTACCTCCAGCACCACCTGAGTTCGAAGAGGGTAACGCCTCTTTAATCGAAGAAACAATCGATGTCAACATCGGAACGGAAGACGAGCCGAGAATCTTGAAACTAGGATCTTCGTTAACCCCAGAAGAAGTGGAAATACATACTCAAGTTCTCAAAGAACATCAGAAGGCATTTGCATTTAATTACAAAGAGATGACAGGAGTCGCACCCCACATTGCGGTGCACAACCTCGTCACTAGATCAGATGCAAAGCCAATTAAGCAAAAATCAAGACCTATGAAGCCCAAGGTAGCCCTCATGGTAAAAGAGGAGGTAATAAAACTCCTTCAGGTAGGATTTATCAAGCCAGTTGACTACTCCCAATGGGTATCTAATATCGTTCCCGTTCTCAAGAAAAACGGAAAGATACGCATCTGCATAGATTTTCGAGACATCAACAAAGCTTGTCCTAAAGACGACTTCCCATTACCATCCATAGACGTTATTGTTGATGCAACAGCTGGTTTTGAACTCTTGTCTCTCATGGATGGATTCTCGGGATACAATCAAATCAGAATATCCGAGCAAGATCAAGCTAAAACCACCTTTATAACTCCTTGGGGAACCTATTGCTACGCTGTTATGCCATTCGGTCTCAAGAACGCCGGTGCTACGTACCAGCGGGCTATGACTTATATATTTCATGATTTAATTCATAAGATCGTGGAATCCTACGTAGATGACTTGTTGGCTAAGGCCAAGAAGCGTTGTGACCATCCCGAAGTACTCCGCGTCATTCTTTCACGTTTAATAGAATACGGAGTTACGCTAAATCCGGAGAAATGCGTCTTTGGTGTAACAGGAGGAAAACTCCTAGGTTACATCATATCGTCACGAGGGATCGATGTTGATCCAACCAAAATTCGGGCTGTCCTCGAAATGGTCCCACCCTCGAGTGAATCTGGAATCAGATCATTTCTCGGAAAGCTGGGTGCAATCCGGAGATTTATCCCGGATCTAAGCTTCGCCGTTCATCCAATCAACAATTTACTCAAGAAAGACTATAGCATTGATTGGACTGAAGATTGCAACGAAGCTTTCAAGTAGCGCAGTTAAGCGTTTCCTGTTATCACCACCCACGTTAATGCCACCTAAGTTAGATCACCCGTTAATTCTATACTCACGGGCTACCGATGTCTCACTGGCCTGTATGTTGGCCCAGGAAGACGATGACAAGAGAGAGCGTGTAATTTATTTCATTAGCCGAACATTGCTCGACTATGAAACACGCTATACACAAGCAGAGCGAGAATGTCTTGCCATAGTCTTTGCTACTAAACGTCTAAGACATTACATGCTGAATCAAGAAACAAAGGTCATGGTAAAGACAGACCATTTACGGACTTTTCTCACACAAGGGTCCTTGTCCAAAAAAGTTGGACGTTTTATAACCTTAATGGGAGAGTTCGAATTAACGTTTGTAAACCAGAAGTCAGTTAAAGGACAAATCATCGCAGATTGGTTAGCTGACAACCCATTAGACGGAGGCGATTTAGTAGATTTAGACTTTCCAGATGAATGCGTATACTACATCGAAACTCGACCTGCTATCTCTGAGTGCCCTTGGTACACTGATATCATTAATTATATCATGGACCATACGTACCCGGAGGCAGTTACACCGCAACAAAGAAGGCGGTTACGCATAATCGTATCTAAATATGTCATCATAGAGCAGGTGCTCTATCGAAAAGCATTCGATGGAATGCTTCTAAGGTGTGTCGACACAGAAGAATCCAAGAAGATTCTCTATGAATCTCACAGCGGTATATGTGGAGGCCACTTCGGTGGCCATGCCACCACTCGAAAAATACATCGAATGGGCTATTTCTGGCCCACTCTAGAACATGACGCGATAGAGTTTTGCGAAGTGTCATAAGTGCCAAGAATTCTCTCACGAGATCCACATGCCAGCACAGGCTCTGCAACCAATCGCTACTCCATGGCCCTTTTCTACATGGGGCCTAGACTTAATAGGGAAATTCTCTCCCTCATCCATGATGGCCACAATTTTATAATCACACGGCCCTTTGAGTATTTTACCAAATGGGTAGAGGCCATGCCTCTTACCACTGTACCTGGCTCGGTGATCGCAAATTCATTTTGAACCAAATCATTTGCAGGTACGGTATCCCGCAAATCATTATCTCAGATAATGGAACTTCTTTCAAGAGTGAAGAAGTTCGTGAATTGTGTAGTAAATTCAAAATAAGCCACCATACGGCTTCCTTGTATTATCCCCAAGCCAATGGGCAGGCTGAAGCAACAAACAAAACATTGAAAGCCATTCTCCTTAAAACGGTAAAAGAAAACAAACGGGATTGGCACTTAAAGTTATATCCGGCCTTGTGGGCCCACCGAACCTCAATAAGAACACCAACGGGAGCAACTCCTTTCTCGCTAGTATTTGGGGCAGAAGCAGTTCTCCCGCTTGAGGTCGAAATACCCAGTCTCCGCATTTCACTACAAGAGGATTACGGATGAAGGCGCTTACAGAGAAGCACGTCTCTCCCAACTAGAAAGCCTAGATGAAACTAGGTTAGATGCTGAACAACGGCATAGAGCTTATGCTGACCGAATGTGCCGGCAGTATAACAAGAAGGTCTATGAACGCGACATATATGAAGGTGATCTAGTTCTAAGACTAGACAGCCGGATCGACAAGAAGACCGGCGAAGGAAGGAAATTCCGGCCCAAATGGTTGGGCCCATACCGAGTCATGAAGGACTACGGGAATGGTGCTTATCTCCTATGTACGTTAGAAGGTGAGGAATTTGGTGAAACAGTCAATTCCCTGCACCTCAAGCGTTTCTATGCATAAGCAGCAAGCGCTGCCTATATAACTATCTACATTGCATTTTCATATAGATTAGGATCATTTTGTCCACTTGTTCTTACACAAATTGTGATCAAGGAATCTATTCTCAAAGTAATTCATTACAAACTCATGATGTTGTTGGCACAAAACTTTCTAATCATACCTCTCCATCTTCGTATCATCAAGTCATCTTGGAATCTTTTATCAAATAAAATCAAACATGACGAAGTCCTAACGGTAACCATACCAAGATCTGCAAGTTTGTTCTCGCTTTGATTTCTTCTCAGGATAAGTGTCTTGCCTATAGTGCATTTCTAGAAGCTTCATGGTGTCACATCTATCCCATATACACATCTCTTTGGAAACAAGCATATACTGACATTTTACTCAAAAAGACAAGTCAAAAAGTGATTAAATAGAAAATTTTATTTTACACATTTCCTTGCCCCACCAACCTTCGGTGATGAGCTTGCGTCTCTTACTAGTGACGTAGGGTTGGGAAAGGATGGAAATGCCCTTACTCGCCTATACCTTGCCCACGGTGATAAACCCACGCTTCTTACTAGTAGCATGGGGCAAAGTGTAGGGGGTCCTCTAGACAATGCAAAACGTTAAAAGGTCATAAACAAACTATTCAAACTTTGAGTCAAAAACGAATGAATCAGATGCTCAAAATTCCAAGAGAGTTAAAAATCCTAAAACCCAGATTTTGTCTACTATGTGGCCATCTACGGGTCTAAGTCTGGATAAACCGCAAAGCAAGTTGCACCCAAAACTATGAAGTCATTCAGGTAGAGTAAGCTTGTAGCTTTCAATTTGGTTCCACCAAAGCTTCGTCTGTCTTTCATCACTATCATTTCACCATTCTTCATAAACTTGCGCTCTTCTTGGCTCTTGGTGATGAGCCCTCGCATCTTACTGGTTGCGTGGAGTTAGGAGTGGGGCAAGTTAATCTGTTCATCATACTGGTTATTTTCATCATTTTGCCAAAACAAATACAAGTTATCCAAATTGCTAACAAAAGTTAAGATTCAAGATCACAGTATATCTACAATATCATGTATCAGCATCATGAAACACAAAAAGAAAGCAAACATTTGCATCATCTGTTTTCCATTGCATACATTCTAGAAAGCATATAAACATACATCGTAGTATACACAAAGCAGTTGGAAATAGAAAGGACACACACGAGTGACAAGTTTTGATCCAAAAATCGATGCATATATATAAATAATCAATATTTGTATATAATGCCATCATGCACTAGGCATGGTCAAAACGCTCAAAGAGCCCGTGATACACAAAAGAATCTATAATACAAAAAAGTGCATAGGAGCCAAGTGGCCTCTCGGCCCCTACGCGATCCGCGAAGGTGCGCGCCCTCACCTAGGACTCGGCTACGCTGGGCGCTGCGAATGGACGGAGGCTCGGGGTCCCGAGGAGCAGCCGTGGTCTCGCCATGAGAATGGCTCCTCATAAGACGCTCGGCTGTCCTATAGCCTGCCAACTCTGTACGGAGAGTCGACACCATCTTGGCCATGTGCGAATGGGGGCGAAGAGGCGTCGGTACTGCACACTGGCTGCTTGAAGGCTCCCGGCATCTACGAGATAGCTCCATGCGGGTCTTATCCATAGGGATCATCAGAGAATCAGTGCATACCCTACGGATTAGATCCCGCCACTCGTCAACAGTCTCTGCAAAACAAAGAAGAAAAATGAATTAGAAACTAGGCAAGAGGCTAAAATATACAAATATAAGGAGAGATAGCAGTTAAAACAAGTCCTAAATCAAACTAACGCTGAAAGGGAGAGAGGATAACTTACTCGGATCACCGGGCCTCCAAGATGGGTCACTAGGGCCAGCACCCGCTGCAGATGCCGCTGCCGACTGAGGAGCTGCTCCTGTAGTAGGGGCAACATGACGCCCCGCAACGGACTCATCCTCTCCACCACGGCCCTGAGAGAGTGGCTCCTCTGAAACTAGAGTCTCTCTCTCTGCACTCTGCTCCTCCCTCTCTGCCTGCATAATATCCTGAGTGTCATGCCACTCAGGATCACTCTCATCCATCTGCTCCTCCGACCCTCCCTCTGTGGACTCCTCAGAATCGGAGTCAATATCTATAGGGTCATCGCTACTATGAGCAGGACCCATGATAATCGAAGTAAAGGTGCCGAGGTGCACCGGCTCTCCCTCGGCCCGAACAATCCCCTGGCTGCAGCAATAGGAATACCGGGGGTGACCCTTTGTCCGACCACGGCCTCTAGGCCCCCTCAACCTCCCGGGCGATCTATATGGTGGTGCCTTTGGAGGAAGCATGCCCACATATGGGAGGCCGAAGGCTGAGAGGAACCTGCCTGAAAGGATGTACCTCCACCCGTCCCACACGGTCAATAAGCTGCCCTGTGGTGGAGCAAGAGATCAATGTGAGAGCCTCCTCTCCCCAAATGCCGGCCATGGTGGTGCGGTGTGGCCTCCATATCTTTGTGGTGAGGAAGCTCTTGGGTGGTGAGGTGCTCTAAGCACCGACATGTCGACCACTGGCTGCCCTCACGGCCCGAGGATCTGCCACCTCCACGCCTCTGCCATAGAGAATAAAAGCGCTCATACACCCTGACTCATAACTAGAGTAGGGTGGCTCAAAGACTGTCCCTGTAAACGGACCACCCTATATAAGTCATGATAAGTGGTCCCCAAAACATCTGCGCCCCAGGCATATATCCGACCATGCCCCTCTATCTGTGCAATGATGGGGGCCCAGCAGTATAACAATGTATCCCCTCCCTTGTCCCGATCGGTCTCGAGGCAAGGATCCCCATGATGGCCTGTCGAAATACGGGGATGGGCAAAGAAGGAATGGATCTAACTCTCACTCCCTTCTTCGGCCCCGTGGAAATAGCTGCATCCCCCATATAACCTGCCCACTGTGCAATCTGTGCTCTGGACCCATTTGTCTCAGTGTGAGTCCTCCCAGATGATCGGGACCCCCGAAATACGGTAAACATCCTCCAAAGTGATGGTCCACTCACCGCGGACCCCTGGCAGTCGGAAAGTGTTCCGATCTGCATCCCAATAAGAAAATAAGTCACAAAGGATGTGACTCGATGGCGTAACATGGGGCACACGCGATATACGCAATATGCCGGCCCTCTGCAACGTGTCCTCCTCGTCTGGCGAAAGGGCATCCAATACCCCGGGCAACCAATCACACTCTCTCTCCCGGCTCCATCTAATGTACTCCTCCCTCGCCTGCATACACCCAAAAACACACAAAACAGAGCAAGTTAGTATCTAATCAATGCGGGAGAGTCATAAAAACGTACAGAAATGCAAGAAAATATAAGTATAAGTCTCCAAAACAAGCTCTTTTGCATTCTGTGCAAAACCGCCGCCCTGAGCAGGGAGGCGGTTTTGTAACCGCCGCCTTAAAGGTGGCGGTCTCGTAACCGCCACCCTGATCAGGGCGGCGGTCGTGTAACCGCCGCCTGCCAGCCGGGGCGGCGGTCGCATGATCGAAAACCGCGCGGGTTTTTAACCCTAAAAAGTCAAAAAAACGCAAAAATAGACCATTTTAGCTAAAAAAGAGCCTACCCAGTAGGCGCCCCCCCTAGATGGACCTTTTGAACCAAACATTTTCAAAAATAACCCCCCCATTACAAATAATTTGCCATTTCAAATTTGAAGGGGGAAAAATGCAAAATTGAAGAAAACCAACCTGTGATCTCGCGGGGTGGCGTTCGCACGTGGAGGCATGATCACGATCTCACTGCGGACGTTTGACTATACTCACGCGAGAAACCGTCAAGTGGGTCCCGAGCTCAAAATCGATCAAATCAACTCGCGCTTGTGAATGAATAGGAAAATGGGCCCACTATTCATATATATATTGTTCTATTTCATCTTAAAATGACTTTTTCGCGAGTTCGGAGCGACGGAGGTAAGTTCCTATCCCCGCACAAATGGTACGTCCTCTTTCCCTGTTATTTTAGTTTATTTTCCAAATTATTGTATCTATCTGCACTTGAGTTCTCTTTTCATTTTGCAGGTAGCGGGAATTTCGGATGGCGCCATTTCGACACATGGACGTGTAAGGTATAACTTCTAACCCCCATTTGGGACTGCCATACTCGGACCCACCGTTTTATGCCCTTTCATGGCTAAAGCGCTTCTCAGGGGCAATATGTACGTACCCAAAATTAAGGTCTTATCTTTGCGGAGCAGTGTAATAAATGCCCCAATGATGATACTGAGTCTCCTCGCATGGTGTTCGGGATCGAAAGAGCTCTTCGGATATGCGTTAACATCCGCATACCCCACTTAGCCCCGTGTCCTTTGTTTTCCCCTTTTTCCCTCTTTTCTTGCCCCTTTTGATCTTTGATGAAACCGCCGCCTGTACCTGGGTGGCGGTCTCGCTGCCGCCATCCTGCGGGGTGGCGGTCACTGCCCCCTGAGCGGGGCGGCGGTCTGGCGCGTTTTCGAGAACGCCCTTTTGGCGCGACCCGCGTGAAATATCACACGTTTCACCTGACTTTTCTTTGCCGACTTGAGCATGCATTAATGTTTTGGTCCCCTAGAATAGTGTTTTTCCTTTGTTTATTGTTTAGGAGTTCAATTTGGTTTTGATTCTTGGGTGTTTGAATTCTATAAATGCATGGTTTGTGTACATGCAAATGGTGCGATTTTAGTGCAGATTTTGAGTCTGGTGAGTTTGTGTGAAGAATTTGAGTGGAGTTTTGATCACCATTTTTCCTTGTTAGAGTCTTGTTTTTAGTATTTTGGTTAGCTTGCTTAGGATTGATAGCATAGTTTACTTCATACTTGGTTTAGCATTGCTCATTTGTTGGTAAGCCACGAGACCCATCTTGTGCGGTAGTCTTTGTTGCTCCATCCAATCCGGTTAGAAGCTTGCCTCGAATTCCTTTTCTTTGTAAATTTGTTTCTTGTGACTTAGAGTTCTTAGTTCAAATCATTGTATACTGGTTAGCTTTATTGAAATTTGTTGGTAAGCCACATATCCAACTTGTGCAAGCAGTGTCTTTATTTTGGAGCGAAATAGCTTAGGAAGCCATTAAAGTTGCGAGGTTTTGCTCTTCGTATAGGATAGTCAAAAGTTATGGTCGCTTCACGTTGCATGACTCGCGATAAAATCCCGCTAGGAATCGCATAAGCCAAGCTCGTACTCTTGCGCTATCCCTCTCCTACTCGCATTCTCGGTCTGCATTATGAAAGTTGTCCTTGTCCCAAAATCTACTCCTATCGGTCTTAGCATTACACGCTTTTACGGATCAGTGAACACGAAAGAACGAGAAGATCATCTTGAGGGGCGAGATCACATACACCATCGGATTCGCCACATTACTGCGAAGTCCAGGTTTTATATTTCAAAGTTCTAGTCGATTTATATCAAATAGAGTAGTTAATCGCTTTATTTCATTTCATTCTATTCTCGATATTGCGGGGAAGGCTGTGGGGATTGATAGTTTACGAGAAACTATGATTCCTCCTCACTTACGAGGTAGGATCGAGAATCTTTGGTAGATTAGGCAGGCTATCATATTTATTTAGAATAATTCTACAAATGCATACAGGCAAATAACCACACTCGGTTATCTTATCATTTTAAATTATTGTTTAGTTATTATTTCTAGATACGCTTAAAATAGTTTGTTTTCCTTAGAATTGTTAGAATATTTCTTATAAAGATAAAGGTTATATATGTTAGATTTATTTCACATAGTTAGAATTTATTTCATTACAGTTAGATTACATTTTGTTTTGTATGACAATCACGGGACCTAGAGAGCCCGGGGAATATATATGACCTTATCGGGAGATATACACGAAACAATCCCAGGTCATTTTCCACGTATTCCACATGACCCATAGATCGAATCACGCGAGCTCGATATTGATTGGAGCCTTCGAGCAGTCATCCTTGCTGATCGATCTATCACACTAGTCCAAGTTAGAAGGGCCTTCTTAAAAGCCACGGAAGACTAGTTTAGTCTATAGTGGAATGCAAAACGTAGTGTTCTACGGTTATTCTCAAACCCGTGGAACAAAGAAAAGAGAAAGCATGGACTTAGGTGGAATTGATCAAGTCTAGTGTTGCACTGACATCTTGTGGTATTTTTGACACTTAAGGATAAACTCTGGAAGAATTAACAATTACCATGGAGTTGTTTGTCTATGAAGGAATGAAAGATTATCTAAGTTCAAATCCCACGAGCACTAATTTGGTGTTTCGTGGGTTCACAAAATTATAATGTCTGTGGTTTTCTCAAACCCACATGATCAAGTCTAGTGTTGCACAACATCTTGTGGTATTTTTGCAACACTTAAGGATAAACTCCATGGAAGAATTATGTTGGACGAATTACCATGGAGTTGTTTGTCCGTGAAGGAATGAAAGATTATCTAAGTTCAAATCCACATAGCACTAATTTGGTGTTTCTTGGGTTCACAAAATTATAATGTCCCTGCAAGTTTTCTGAACCCACATAGTGAACGTAAATATCCACCCATCAAAAATTGGACCCTTGCAAAGTGGCGTGGTGGATTTTCACTCTTTAAGGTAGTATAGAGGATGATGAGTGTTCGCAGCACATAGAACATGTAAAATGATAATCCTAAATCGTGAAACATAACGGGAGGTGACAGAGCTGCATCGAATTAAAATGAAAGAGACAACCACCATAATTTAATGAAGTATGGCACCATTCTTATCAATTTAATGGTATGAAATAGAATTAAATGGGCCGTGTTGTAGTTTTTGATTGCATTTGTAAGTGACCATGTTTGTACTATAAACAAATCATGTAAGATCTCATGACACCCACACTCATTTAATGCATATTTCAAATATAGATAGTTCCATCTCGGCAGTCCTTTTCCCTATGTTTTCTCCATTTCTTCATGCTACAAATTGGATAAATATAGAGCTGATGTACTTTGAAAAAAATTCTCCCTCCTTCCTTCCTTTACATATTTTGAGCACTTCTCTGTAAAACTTGAACCTTCATTTTGTCAACATTTGTAACTCGCACTGGTGTTCTCTTGCCTCAAATATATATGTAATATTTTGAAGAATGATTAATGTAAGTGTGGATTTTTTCTTTCCTTCATATACTTGTGTTTGAGTAAATATTTTTTTCTCTTACATATTTCATTCTTTTCTATTTAGTGGCATCTAAACTATGTGTTTTTATATGATCCCAAGTAATTTGTATTTACATCTACATCATCTATAATTGGGGAAAGTTCCACCTTATTTGGTGTTATCACTTCCCATTTAGCTTATTATTTCCCCTTCTTACATATCTCTCTCTTGGTCCCTTGGATTTATTAGTATAGGAATTAGTTGTATGCGTAGTGTAGTGTTAGAAGTAGGTTGTGTTATGTAGTTTTTCTCAAATCCACGTGACAAGGAATACGACCTTCTCTTGAGGTTGATCTCACTTTTACAAGACCCACATTGTAGAGATCATCCCATGTTGACTCAAAACCATGTATCTTCTTGATAAGGAGTGGGTGTAATTTCGAGAACCAACATAAATGTTATATAAATTCATCATAATTGGATGTTGTGAAGGAATAGGATTTCCCAAAATTCTCAAACTTATTTTCCTTTGCATTTCCTTTTCTATCCTATATTTTTCCCATTGTAGCTTGTAATGTTTAATATTTTCTCCTTTTCTTGTTTTTTATCTTCTCCATTTTTTCCTTTGCTTTTAAGTTACCTTTCAATTTTTTTGTTTCTATTTTTTGCTGTGCAATAATTCTATTTTCATTCCTCTCCTCAAGCTTCTCTTTCTTCCTTGCTTTCAACTCCTCTAGTTCCTTTTTACTTCTTGTTCATCAATTAATTTCAAGTAGTTATTTGATGTGAGAATTTTTGACTACCTACTAAACCTTAGAATACCTTTATTTCCATTTTCATATCTCTCCTTAACCATTTCAATTAGAAGCTTAAGAAATTTCCACAGTGACCTAGTTTCTTGATTTTACATTACATGGTTATTTTTTTGTGTCTTCAACAATTTTTTTGAGAACCCCAAATTTACAAGTTCCAAATGAAAATTGTCTTCATTTTTCCAAATTGACCTCCCAAGTTAGCAACATCTTATTTCATCCATTCGTTTTGGCTAACTATTGTTGGAATACTTATCCCATGATTGGCTATGAAGGGTTCTCGTAATGTCTAATTCACATGAGTTGGTGTTGTTGTCTTCAACTAGACTTCGTTTCTCAATCTAACTTAAACATATGATCATGTATTACCGATTTAACTATGTCACATGTACTCCCATGCTGGTTTTTATCATCTTTTTGGTTTCTTGCTTTATCATTTTCTTTCTAAATTTTATCAACTTAATGGATTTCTTATCCATTATCTATAATAAATTATTCAATTTCAGCTCTGTTATAACTAGTCATTTCATAATTCTCGCTATTTTTGTTTCCTCCTCTATCGGCTCAACATTTAATACATACTAGGGTGGATGTAATTGACCAATGCATCTCAGTTGGGAGGGCATATTGTAGTCCTCTTAAAACAAATTTTATATTCAATGGAGTTAATGCTCTATTGAATTCCTTGTTGCTAAGAGTTGATAACTTTTATCTTCTCACACCTACTTTGTGATGTTTAAACATCCATTTGGATCTCTCATCCTTGAAGTAGGTTTTAAATGGAAAAAACACACTAACATATAATGGTTGCATCTTGTGGGTGGTGTAAACAAGCAACATGATTAGATTTGTTCCCAATGATCTTGCCTCTTGGATTGTCATGTATAACACATGGCTTTCGTGGCCATCAAATATGAGTAGAATTATATTTTATGGTGAACATCACCCATAACTAATCTAGAAAATTGATACAACCAATTAATAAATAACTCATTTATTATCCATGCGCGTGGTTAAGATTCCATACATTCACCAAGCTCGTAATTTGAAATGTAACTAGTTATTTTATATTTTGCTTTAAATATGTAGAAGCATGGTATACTTCACCCTACTAAATTAACTAAAAAAGTATTGTGATTGATGATCTTTGACAATTCCCATTCCAAACCCCATTTTGTGTCATCACTTTGTATTAAACTAATGTTAGCATTTTTGTAAATAATACTCTTATATACTTAAAAGGAATTTTTGTGCATAAATCTTGTTAATTTTCATCTTGCATATGCTTCTTTGAATGGGTTGATATACCTTGATTTTTCATGCTAAAAGTGTGAGTGAATGACCTTTTAATAAGCCTAGTGTAGGAATCACATAGAGCTTAGCACATGACTCAAATAATATTACCACATGACTCACTTCAAGCCTAGCGTAGGACTCAAACCATGTAGTGTAGGACTTGCACAACACAAAGGACTTATCTAGACACCATATGAGTTGTATGATTTAAGGAGCATCTAATCTATATCATCATCCAATCAGCACATGACTTGCACAATTAGTGGAATTCCTAATTAGCATCAGTTCAATTGGAAACTCAGATTATGTGGATGACAATTGTCTTTGTAAACAAACAAGTTATCTCCTCCAAAAAGAGTAAACTAGAAGCCACCACTATGTGAAGAAATCAGTTACATGAGTGTTTTAGCTCTACCAATCTCTAATTTTTGGTTGGGTTTTGTTTAAAAGACTCCACTCGCACTTAATAAGAATAAATTTGATCAATATGATAGATGTAATTATTACTTCAAACTTCTAGCTCCCGTTACGTTGTTGTTCTAATAGAGGCCTACTAGTTAAATGATAAGATAAAATTTGCATTATTATTCAAATAACAAGTCCTCTTGAAGAGGAATTGGACTTCTCATGTTATAAAAGGAATTTTTATTAGGATTAGAAAAAGGTCATTCTTGGAAGGAAAGTATTGTAGTAAAATTTTGATCAATAAAGCGCATGATTCTAAGTTCAATTTTTTTTATGTAATTTAAACGTTGCAACCTGATCAGAGGGAAGGAGCAAGGGCCACTCCTCCCCAATGTGAAGGGAATTATTATATGTTTGTTTAATTTTCTACTTATTTAGAAGTTGATTACTTTCAATAATTATAGAATTTATAGCATTATTTGTTATTTTGTTTCGGTATGCTTTAATTCTTTTAATTCATACATTTAAGAGTCTATATTTTATTTCATCAAGCTTTGATCAGATAGAACAAATTGTTAGGAATAGTATATGCTTAAAATTTTAAATTAATTTAGATACATGCTTAATACAATTTAAACCATAATTTTTGCAAACAACCTCGGACACTTCACGATATTGACAAATATTGAATTAGTAAAGTACTATTATCAACTACCCTCATCAATTTTGGCACCATTGTTGGGAATTTATAGGTGTAATCAAAGATCAAGCTACTAACTTTCGTGCTTTCTGATAACCTGGTAAGTTTCCATTTATAATTTATTTTTCCATACTATTTATTTCAAATATAAAAATCCACCATCGGGGGTGCCTGACCACCAACCTTACATAGCTAGTCCATTAGCCACGATCCATGCGATGGGCACTATATCCATAGGTCGCTCAATAGTGAAGTGGGTATCGGCACTTGATACGAGATACATCAATGGGAAATTATATATATATATGGCATCCACTGGCCTTTGGCTCTTTAATAAAATGCACGCAAATTTTTACCCCCTCTCCCGAATATGAGATAACCCCAATTCTTTGCATATAGGCCAACAATTCTAGTTTAGATAAAGGTTTTCAACATAGATAATCAATATGGATAGGTTGTATTTTGAGCTTCATCTTATCGGGGAGGGTATACAAACATCACATTAAATCTCGGAGAGAGATATGGCCCTCTATAGAGTAGGTGGCCACTGGAATGAGATATGGAGAATATATATATTTGGGGGCTAGGGAAGTAAATATTTCCCATCTCTTGGATGTTTCCCTTCACTTCTATTTATGGTTGGGCACCCTGGCATGGGGAATTGTATATGTAATTCACTTCAATCAATCATGCATCCGCTCTCGAGACTCAACCCTTGTACCTATCAATAGGTTAGGGCTTGATTGCGCTTGTTGTGGGACTTAATCTAACACATTACAACACGAACTATCGATAGCCATACACCCTCTATGTCTGTGTTCTGAAGGAAGCTCCTATATAGATATGACATTCGTATAGAATTATAGGCATCGAGGACCCAACTTGCACAACTATCTATAACTCATCTCCATGTATACGGATCGGGTGGGCCATATAGATAAAGGGCATAATTTGACTACATAATTTGGTTCTTTGATGGTCCATATATATTTAAGGATGAATGAAATGGGTGTCGCTTAAATACATTTTGAAGATATTATTGAAAGAAAGTGTCTTTTTTATGCTTTTGGAGTATGTGGAACACGGTAATCAACTAAGCACTTATAGTTGGGAAATTTTTATTAAACATAATAGGATTTTATGTTTATACCTAGAGATCATAGAGGTAGGTTTGTAAGAGTAAACTTGAATAACCCCCTCAAAATATACCGTGGAACAACTTGATCAATAAGGAAGGATGGCAGATGGAGTGGAAAATCCTAATGGGGAAAAATTATCATCAACCTTTAGGAAGGATGTTCACTTATCCCATACAATTAGATCCCAATGACCAATAACCAATAACCAATGAATAATATATCCCCCTTAATTCTACTAAATTTCAAAGGACTATTCTCATAAGATCCTAATCAATTTTTTTTTAATTCAAAGTGTTATGCCAAACCTATGATTATACCTCTAACACTCAAAAGCTGAATTTGTTTCCTTCAACCTTAAAAGATACAGCCATGAGATGGTTCATGGGCCTAACCCCAACTCTATCCATACATGGGAAGAGATGGAAACAATCTTCTTAGACAAGTACCAAGATTATTGTAGGGTTAGGGACCATAGGGAAGAACTTTTCAGGATACAACAGAAGGAGGATGAGAGTGTAGAAGACTATTTAGATTGATTCCTTTTCCTCACAAGAGGTGTGGTATAGGTCTTGAAATTACCCTTTTGAAAATAATATTTCTTAAAGGATTGGATGAAGACACTTAAGATGATTTTATTTCAATGGGAAAAGGAGACATTTCCAAGATGGAATTCACATACATCATTGATCTCTGTATAAATTATTCTCAAACTCACCCAAATCTTCACAAACATAAAGGCAAGATTGTCAATGGAGACATATCTAAACTAAGAGAAGAAATTTCAAACTTAAGAATGGATCTCTTAGTTTAACTCAACATAACGGTGGATAGGGAAGAAGATAAGAACACAGAGCCATTGTTCATATATTTTCCAAGATGCATGGATATGTATGGGCTTAAATATTATCTGTTATATAAAACAAATGTTTTCCTTATCTATGATTTGAAACATGTAGCTAACCAATGTGGATTGTTACCATTGTTAAAAAATCATTTAAAAATACACCAAATGATCTTGAGGTTAAATATGTATCTCAAAAGAAAGGAGGAAATTTCACTTCAAATCAAAACCAGTATTATGCTCCAAAAACCCAATGGTTTCCAAATCAATGGAACACACCATGGTCATATCCTCAACCTTGGACTCAACAAGTTCCATAAGAATGAAGTCCTCAGTGGAATGCACAACCAACGTATTATCATCAACCATGGACTCCAAACCCAAAATTCTCACCATCATTCCAACAATTGAACCCGTAATTTCAGCAACAATGGAATGTGTTTCAAGGATTTATAATCCAAGAAAACCTTAGGGGAAACAACAAGATTTGTTAACTGGACCCACAACTATTGTTCTAGATAAACAACCTACTCAAACTCAAATCTCAACTCAAACTGTAGCTAACCTAAAGAACGTTAGGTGGGGAAACTCAACGCCTTTGTTGAAGCAAAAAAAAATCCCACATTGAACTCCATGGATTATAGGAACATACTACTACGTTCAGGGAAAATTGCTTCAAAACCATCATCCCCAATCATAGAGGAAGTATCTAAAGATAAAGAAGAACCATAGGAGACACAACCCAAACTTGTTCTTAACAAGACATCGAACAATTTTCAAAAGCATCATTTCTATCTAGACTTTTGAATAAGGATAATACTCCAAACAAAGAGGGACATGAGATAGATTTGATTCAAGGATTTAAAAAATTAAGCATTAGAATCCCTCTTTACAAGCTCTTAGAGATATCCTGGAGATAAACAAAACCATTAAAGAAATGTGTTAAAACTCGAGAAGGAATAAAAATCAACCAAGAACAATACATGTTGATGGAAAACTAGCTAGTATATTGGAAGGGAAGATGAATCCTCCTAAATATGGTGATCCTAGAAGTCTAATTGTTACAATTTTTATTGGGAATGTGGAGATTCCAAATGTTTTGATTGAATTAGGATCTGCAATCAATGTAATGACTACACATACTTTGTCAACATTGTCCCTTCTTGATTTGTAATCAACTCCATTAGTCTTATAAATGGATGACCAATATGTTGTTAAACCCAAGGGAGTCATAGAGGATGTAACCATCACAATTGAAGCATGGGATTATTTGGTAGAATTTATGGTTATTAAAACAAAGAACAAGAAAATTGGATATCCCTTATTCATAAGACACTCATGGTTAGCCATTGTTGCAGCCCTCATTGACTGTAGGACAAGAGATATGAAAATTACTAATGGACAAGATTCAAAAAAACTATCTATATACCCAGCTGCAAAACATTTTGCCACTTCATGTAAAAAATGGTGTATGGGTGACTTAGAGGAGGATGAGGAAGTTGTTTCCTCACTATTTGTGTTAATAATACAAGAAAACTCAGAATAGATCCAGTATTGGGATTCTTGTAAACTTCATTCATAAACATTGGAGATAAAGAAGACACGTTAGATGAAATACACCATTAATATTCCCCAAACATAGCCATTTGTCATTAGAGTAGGTATTTACCTTAGCTCATGTTCACCTAGGTACTTTATTTACCTTTATTGCTAATCCTCACCCACTTATGTGTGTGGATATTTCTTTTATCTTATTTAATATTAGGAGATATTATGTAGTTGAAGGTATAGTTTTTCAATTTATTTTAGATCCTTTTTAGTTCTGTCTAAATCTATGGTCTAACTAGTTCTTTGATACTAGTTATTTCCTTGATTTATGGCAAAATATGTAAAAAGTTCTTAGATTGTTATTTTGATTTAAGCAAGGCCCATTCTTAATGTATTGCATTGAGTTTTAATAATATAGTGCTGCTACATTTTTCATGTTTTTTAGCAAATTACTTTCATCTTATGAATTATGAAGTGCCAAATATGGAGGAGTTTTGTAATCAATTTTGGATGTAATTTCTTTATGTATGTTTTAAAAAAATATCCTCACATCCTAAATTTTGAGTGTTACATGTTGACCTCCTTTAGCTATGGATGCTTTGTTGTAGACAAGTCTTTTGGATATGCGTGTTCTATGGATGATGCCTTAGATGTGATGACTTTTAAAGAGTGATATTGTAAAAATTTGTGGAATAAAACATGATCACTCATGTTAGAAGTGAAATTATCTTCTACAATTAATAAGTATTCATAATGTTCGTTTATAATGAAATAAGGATACAATAATACACTCCACAATACACATGATGAGTTGTTTATAAAGAGAATGAACAAACATTAATTAATCTTTGATGATACCAAGTAAGAACTCTACATCATCACCATCATATTCCTTTAAGAAAATATGAAAAAAAAACAACCCATTAAAATCCATGCCCTAGTCCACATATGAGGGCTTAAAGCTTGTATTTACTAGTAGGTGCTTATCTTCGAACCCCCTTTAATTATGTGGTAAGGCAACAACAATTTATTTTGTTTTTGTAAATCCTACTAAAAAGCTTTATGCTCATACACCTATGAAGCTTATTACTATTGTTTTTTCATGCTTTTCCATTGGAGTTATTTATTTTTAGAATTTCACTATAATTATAGTACCACATGTTTTGTAGTATCCTATTTCTCCCGAACCCACTAACATTGATCTATCGGTCTTTTGTTTGTTTTTGATGCTCATACAGCATCCACCATTGCTATTCGGTACCACGCATGATCCATTCTACATGGATTTTTTAAGTCATTCACTTAAGATGGGTCTCATTAGAGAGTCAAGACATTCACGGGGTATTGTTTCCTCTATTCCACATGTTAAGTGGAATTCTCATCATGACATTGGTTTTCGAGAAGATACTTATTGGGATCACACATTGGCAAAGCTCTTTTTTGTTCACTCAACTCTTTCGAGATCATGAGCAACACAGTTCTGCACCTTCACTGGATTGAGAAACCTAAGATTTAAGTTGTTAGACATGATTAACCGACACACATTCGATGTTCTTTTGTATGCACCCATTGTGCATTTTACACCAAGTCATATGCGGGAATCTTCTCCATCCATCTGTGTTGATTTGGGGTGGATATATAATCACTCGTGGCGGTGACATAGGCATTAGTTGAGAGGACTCTATAGGCATGGATCCTCCACCATTAGGACTCTTGCTCCACTTTCTATACCTTATGCATTTTGATGCTTCTTATTTTGAGCATTTTTCTTTAGCAGGTGTAGTGTATCTCTTGTTTGTTGAGAGATTTTGTATCGTATTTTCGACACTTTTGGAATGTTGATGTATCTCTTGTGGGGATCTATTCGGTGAAGTCCATTGTTATTTTTCAAAGTGTTTGAGTAGTTGATTTTAAGAAACTCATATAGATGTGTAGAAGCGTCACTCCACCCATTCAAAGCAGTATGGGAGGGTTTAGTGTTGATCCTTGCTTCTTCGGGTTTCATGTCCTTGCCTTGTTACCTTGGCTTTTCTTGGATCGTGACACTGGAGTTTGTGTCCTTGCCTTGTTGCTTTGGTTATTGTTCTTGGATCGTGGCACACCTATTTGCAACAGTTGATCGAATTATGTTTGGTGTTTTTTTACACTTTCGACATCACTCTGACAATCTCCTTGTATGGAGCTATTTGCGGTGGAGCCTAGTGTCAATTTTTTTGAGTTTTGTGATCGAGTAGTGGATTCAGACCACATTACACACCAAACTTCTTCAGCATTATATGATTTTTTTGAGCCGAGCTTCTTGGGATGCCTTGGAGTGGGTCTTTACTCTCTTTAATTTGTTGTTACTAGTTTTGGGTACCTTACGGTGTCCCTTTTTTCTAGTTATTGTACATGAGTACCTCATTAGGCCTAGTTATGCCGGGACTCATACTGTGGACATGCCACATCTATTTTGGCCCCTAGCTTCACTTGAGGGGGTGTTAGAGTAGGTATTTACCTTAGCTCATGTTCACCTAGGTACTTTATTTACCTTTATTGTATTTATCCTCACCCACTTATGTGTGTGGATATTTCTTTTATCTTATTTAGATATTAGGAGATATTATCTAGTTGTTAGGTATAGTTCTTTCTTGATCTATGGTATTGACTAGTTTTTTCCTTGATCTATGGTATTGACTAGATCCTTGATGTCTAGTTCTCTCTTAAATCTATGGTCTTGACTAGTTCTTTGATGAATAGTTATTTCCTTGATTTATGGCTTGATCTATGACCTTGACTAGTTCTTAGATTGTTATTCCTTGCCTATTTAAGCAAGGCCCATTCTCAATGTATTGCATTGAGTTCCATAATAATATATGATATTTTTTCTCATTTGTTTGCAAATATTTTATGTAAATTTATTCTGGTGAATTGCTTTCATCTTATTGAGCATGGTGTTTGATTAGCATCTGTGTTCTTGGCTTGGTACGATCTCATTATCATTCCTTTCACTGACTAAGTTTATTTTCCATAATATCTATGAAATTCATAGATTATTGTCTCATAAATTCCCATTGAATTCATTACTGAGAGAGTATCTAGTGGTAAATTCTCTCCACCTAGATACAAAACAATTACCTATTTTTAAGGAAGACATTGATAATTAATAGCTAGTGACTAATCAAAAAGGAGAATACCTTGTTTAATATTTTATGGTATCATCCTCAAGATTTTGATTAGGAATAAATGATATGAAGGGTATTCATCCTAACATTTTTATACATCACATCTATACAACTTATTCTAGACCAATTAGGCATCCACATAGGAGGATAAACCCTGCCTTGAGATATTGTAAAGACTAAAATTGAGAAACTACTACAGGTAGGATTTATCTATCCAATCTCAGATAGTCAGTGGGTCTCCCCATTGGTCATAGTTCCCAAGAAAAATGGAAAATGGAGGGTTTTTGTGGACTACATGGAATTGAACAAAGCTACTCATAGAGACTATTTCCCTTTACCCTTCATTGACCAAGTTTTGGATAACCTATCCAGGAAGAGGTATTTTTCATTTCTAGATGGATTTAGTGGATATAACCAAATCATGGTAGCACTAGAAGACCAAGAAAAGACCACATTCACTTTCCCATGGGGGACATTTTCTTATAGAGTTTTTCCTTTTGGTCTATGTAATGCTCCTGCCACTTTTCAGAGAGCCATGCTAGCAATTTTTGCTGATCTTACTCATGACTCTGTGGAAATTTATATGGATGAATTCATAGTCTATGGAACTAAATTCCAAGAGGAATAGATAATTTGGATAAATTGCTCTCTAGATGTGAGAAACATCAACTATCTCTCAACCATGAGAAATGTATTTTTATGATGGAACAAGGGATAGTTTTAGGACACCATGTTTCAGCTAATGGAATCAAAGTAGATCCAGATAAAGTAAAGATCATTATACAAATATCATCACCCAAGAATCATATTGAGGTATAAAGTTTCATAAGTCATGCAAGATATTATAGGATATTTTAGTAAAATATCCTCTCCACTATTTTGTATTCTAACTAAGGATTCTTAATTTTAATGACAGAGGATTGTCAAATATTTTTGATATTATTAAGGAAAAATTTTATAAAAAAACTCCATTCTTAGAGGTCCAAATTGGAAGTTGCATTTTCACTTTCAAACTTATCCTTCCAATGAGGTAATAGGGGTTATTTTGGGACAACTAGAGGGGGGAGAGGCAACGAATGCAATCTATTATATTAGTAAAAACATCTCCCACATGAAAGAAACTATGTTACCACAGAAAAAAAAGAATTTCTTGTATTTTTTTATGCTATCAACAAATTTTGTCATTACATCATAGTATGAAGTAATCATTCATATAGATCATTTTTCCACTATATATTTAATGAATAAACCCTTGGTTTATGGAAGATTTTTTATATGGTTGTTATTACAATAATTCAATATTAAGATTGTTTATAGACTGGGTAAAGAAAATGTGGTGTCATATTTTCTTTCAATATTAACAATTTCAGTACAAATGAACAAGTGAATGATGATTTCCCATATGAGCATATATTTTAGTTTCCACTAGCTCTCCTTGGTTTGTTAATATGGCTAATTACTTGGCTACATGGAAGTTTCCATATTTTCTCACACCTAAAAAAATAGTTAATTAAGTAGAGTGTGATGTATAAGTGGTTTGATGGAATTCTTTTTAAATGTGGATCTAATTATGTATTACGCAGGTGTGTAGCTAAAGATGAAATATTTGATATACTCATAGTATGCCATGATGAACCATCAAGAGGGAATTACTTAGTCAAAATAATGATTCATAAAGTTCTAGGGGTTGGGTACTATTGGCCTTCAATGCATAAGGATGTCAAGAAATATGTGTGGCAATGTGATAAGTTCCAATGCATGGGAAAGCCAACATTGACAATCGAGATGCCTCTTCCACCATAGGTAGTTCGGAGCCATTTGAGAAGTGGGGATTGGATTTCATTGGATCAATTGACCCACCTTCTCAAGGAAAAGAGTATATCTTGGTTTGCACATATTATGTGACAAAATGGGCTGAGGTAAAATATCTCCAATATGATAGGGATGAAAAGGTAGAAGATTTCTTGTATGAACACATTATTCAGATATTTAGAGCACCAAGATTAATTGTCTCGTATCGGGGACCTCGGTTCATGTCAAATATAATAAATTATTTTATAGAAACATATCATGTGAGGCACAAGAATTCATCTCCATATCACCCTCAGTCTAATGGTCAAATTGAGGTTACTAATAGGGAATTAGAAAACATCTTGACCAAAACAGTAGATGTTTCAAGAAAGAATTGGGTGCAAAAATTTCCTGAAGTAGTATGGGCTTACAATACAACTTGGAAAGAAACTACAAGATTTACTCCATATGAGTTGGTCTATGGGAAGAAGCCTATATTTCCCATAGAGTATGAGATTCATACATTAAGGATAACTACTAAAATGGGAATTTCATTTTCTAAAGCAAAGAAATAAAGAATTACCTAATAAATAAATTAGATGTTATGAGGTTAGAAGAATTGCATCAAAATAAGGTAATCCAACATTAAAGGTAGTTGTGACTTGATCGACATATCAAAAAAGGAATTTTCAAAAAGGAGATTGGGCTCTACTATTTGACTCAAAATACAAGGACTTTAAGGGAAAGTTACAAACAAGATTGATGGGCCCATATCAAATTGATGAATTCTATAGTAACGTGACTGTGCATCTCATCCCAAATGATAGTGAAAGGATATTGATGTTGGTTAATGGTCATAGACTATGTTTATACCAGAAACCAACATCCAAAGAATAATTCAAGAGGATGTTGCAAGATAATTCAATTCCAAGTTTCTTAGATGAGGTCATCTTGTCCAAGTTAATTAAAAGTTAAATTGGTTTTTTTGACAACAAGGAATAAATAGGGGTGGTTGAAAACCAAAAATGGTCCTATGAAGGAATGGTTGAAAACCACAAATGGTATTTATTCCATCCAAGAAAAAAGAAAAAAAATTATAAATAAAACAAAGGTGACTGAAACCCAGCAATGGCGGTCACCTCGGAATCATTCCATGAATAATTGTACCAAACATCAAGTATAAAATCTAATGTTGATGGAATGTGTGACATGTGATAAATGACAAGGTATGTGCCATCACTTATTTTCAAGTATTAAAAGTTTAATTATGATGATGTTAATTATCAGTCTTATTCAAAGTGATGATTCCCCATTTACCATATCCTCTCACACACTTCCCACTAATTACTCACACATCCCCCATTTATTCTCCATTTCATCTTTCACTCCATCAAATCCAGTTTCCCCTATCCAATTCATATTTTTCTTCCAAATTATCATTTGAAACCTCAACATTGTCATTCTTGTGTCATTATCATTCATACACCCTCAACATTATCATTCTTACACCTTTTCATTCCCATTCCTTTTCCATTATCATTCATGCACCCTTAAAATTTTCATTCCCGTACCTTCGTAATTCTCATTCCTACACCATTGTCAAAAAAAAATTGCACCAAAATGGGTATCAAGCTCCACCACGAACCAACAAGCCATGTTGAAATACTAACATACTCCAAGTCTATGGCTATCTTTTAAAAGGTTGGATGGCTGGATTTCGTGATAATGTATAAGGAATTCAACCCAGAGATGATAGAGGACTTTTCTACCAACCAAGTTGAGGAGTATTCGAGAGTGAAAGGTATAAAAATTATATTCAATTCCTCAATTATTAGTGAAATTTCTAATGTTCCACAAACATGAAAATTGGTAAATTTTAGAACTCCTTATGATGAAATAATTAAGAGATTTTCCATGGGAAGAAAGGAGAAATTAGAGTTATTTTTTTATAACAAAGGAAACTCAAAAGGCATAAAGTGAGCAGATTTCCTAAGTCATGGGCTGGTATGATAGATTATTTTACCTATGAAGGCCAATATGAGATTATACTTGGCCATATTTTAAGAATTCTCATACACTTTCTCCATGGAGATGAAAGAGTTCATGAAAAAACAAAGCACGAGGATCATGAGGGACAACATGAACATCAACAGAATTACAAATGGCAGCATGACGAGATCTCGAGAAGATCAAAGCATCAACTAAAATTACATACAAAGATCAAAAATGGGAAAAACCTTGTTAAGGAAAAAAATCCACTCTAATCTCATAGATATGAAGGGGTGTACATATAGAGGGTGTTGAGTAACCCCCAGTGTCATAATCATGACCTCTAAAGTAGAGATGGGGAGTTACATTCCATGAATGGGAAGTAACTCTCAATGACGTAACTGAAGCACTGACACGTAAGGGAATCTCATGATGACCCCAAATGACACACACACCTACGATCTCACCTAAGTGATATGACTTGCCTGATGATGTGGAAAATGTCTCAAACCAACAAGAGAGGCCAAAGAGAAAAAAAAATCAACCTCCCTTAATTATTTTAGGCCTTTGTCTCTTCCTCCACCAAAAAATTTTGTTGGGGCTCTACATATTTAAAATTTCAGGGGTTAATCCATCTCATTTGCAAACATCATTTCATCAAGAAATGAAATGGGATAAGGAAATGGATTAATTTCCAAATAAATAATCCTTAGAGACTAAAGTACAACCAAAATACAAAACCCCAAGAACAAATCCCTTGATTGAAGATAGGCCAAAGAAGAAACTTAGGTCATCCCAACCAACCCAGTCTATATCTGAACATCTAGTTGAGAATGTCTCCTCACTAGAAGATCAAGAGGCCATAGGAAAACTTAGGAAATTTAACCAAACATCCCAAGCTTCTCCATATTCCTATTCAAGAAATCTAAACCATGTTTTAGAGGAATAGGATATGTAAACCATACTTATTACCGAGGACCCCTATTATTTGATAAAGGAACAAGTCCCATGATTGAAGGTGAGCCTAGCTCACCCATTGATGAAAAAACTCTTACCCCTCAAGTTCTGGAAATTTCTAAAGTAGAATATGAACTGCAACAAACCAAAGAGAGGCTAACAATTCTACAACTTGTCCTTCAAGGGAAGGATGAATATATCTCCCAGTTAAAAAATAGAAAAAGATCAAATAATTTAGCAACTCCAACAGACAGTAGAAGATAAAGATCAAATAATTCAACAACTCCAACAATCATTGGAGGGAAAAGATTAGAAAATTTAGGAAATACAACACACAATTGATAACCTAGCTATTGAAATTTCAATATTAAAATTTCAAAAGGAGAAAACATATCCCATAAGTAACATAGACCAAATGGCCCAAAAAAAAATTGTTTCCTCAAATTTTTATATTAAAGGGACTGGTCATGTGGACACAAAAATGCTATGAGTTGAGAAAAGTGGAAGATGAAAATAAATTATTGAAGGAAGAAGAGAAGTTCCTCCAAGATAATATGGAATTACTCAAGCCATTTATATGAGAAATCCCTTTCCTACAAACCACCTTCAAAATTTTATGCCTTATTATTAAAAGAAAAATATTACAAATGACATGTCTCTAGGGTTCTCTCATATTAATCTTTAGAGTTTGAAATAGATAGGAAATTTATGGCCACATATTCAGTATCAGATACAATTGGGAAGAATCTATTGTGTGAATTTTATGTTCACAAATTTTTATTACCTGAGTAGGTAGAGATCCCAATCAATTTATATGTAGGGGAGGTACAAATAAGGTCGTTAATCTCTACACTGGGACACCAAAAATTTGGAAGGATCAAATATGAGACTACACAAGGGAAGAAACTAATCCATGCCTCTAATGAGGCATGATCTTCCATCTCCGAGAGGTTCCTATGAAAAAATTTGCCCAAATACATTGTCTTTAACTAGTGGATAATATAAACAGAGTATCTCCACATGTGTATCAAATTTTAGGGCTATGTACTACCAATTTTAATATGGCATTCTTTTCTTTCCAATAAAGATATGAACTACTCCCTTAAATTTACAAAAGAAATATGTTATATCTCCAACTAACCTCTGGTGGTCAATGAAAAGATCTAAGGAGATATGTAGGATCATGTTGGAAATACAGAGAAGTGGGTAGGTATTCCTTTCAGATCGCCACTATATACTAACACCATTTCCAAGATGGAATAATACTCAAGATCAACCAATTCAGATTTATACTAAATGTAGAGACATTGTGATTGCATTTTGTCAATTAAACAATCCAAAAGAAGAAACATGGCTTACTTTTACTAATGAATATAATTTTACAAGGATTTTGAAATCCTTAAACAGAAATGGTTTAACCTATAGAAAGAGGACCTACTAATCCCTAATTCTAGGGGAGTGATGAGCTTTGACAATTCCCATTCCAAACCCCATTTTGTGTCATCACTTTGTATTAAACAAATGTTATCATTTTTATACATAATACTCTTATATACTTAAATATAAGTTTTGTTCATAAATAGTGTTCACATTCATATTGCATATGCTTCTTTGAATGGGTTGATATAGATTTATTTTCCCGCACTAACAAGTGTGAATGAAAACACTTTCATAAGCCTATCATATGACTCACATAAATATTAGTGCAGGACTCACGTAAGCTTAATGCAGGACTCACTTCAAGCCTAGCGCAAGAATCACACCATGGAGTGCAATACTCATAATGGAGCATAGGACTCACATTATGGAGAGAAGAAATCACACAATAGAGTGCAGGACTCACACAATACAACAAGAACTTATCTAGTTAGCATATGAGTTGCATGATTCAAGGAGCATCTAATTTGTATCATCATCCAGTCAACACATGACTTACACAATTAGTGGAATTCCTAATTAGCATCAGTTCAATTGGAAAATCAGATTATGTGAATGGAAAATATATTTGTAAATAAACAAGTTATCTCCTCTATCAAGAGTAAACTAATAGCCCTTTGACTATGTGAAAAACTCAAGTACATGAGTGTTTCAACTCTACCAATCTCCAATGTTTCAGTTGGTCATTGTTAACAAAGACTCCACTCATTATTAACAGAATAAATCTTATCAATATGTTACATGTAATTTTTACTTCAAACTTCTACCTCCCGATTACGTTTTTATTCTCATACGAACTGTTAGCTAACCTGATTAGATAACTTTTATATTATTATTAAAATAATAAGTTCTATTGAAGAGTAACTAGACTTCGCCTATTATAAAAGGAGTTTATATTAGAATTAGAAAAAGGGAATTCTTGAAGGAAATTATTGTAGTAATCTATTGATCAATAAAGTGCATGATTATGAGTTCAATTTTGTTTGTGTAATTTAAATGATGTAACCTAATCAAAGGTGAGGAGAAAGGGCTACTCCTCCCCAATGTGAAACGATGTATTAGATGTTTGTTTAATTTTCTAATTATATATCAATTGATTACTTTCATGAATTACAATATCTATAGCATTTAAAATTGTTATTTTGATTTGGTATGCTTTAATTCTTTTAATTCATAGATTTAGGAGTCTCTATTTTATTTCATCAATATTTAATCAGATAGAACAAGTTCTTAGGAATATTAGATGGTGAAAACTTTCATTTAATTTAGATACGTGAGCTTAATACAATTTCAACCATAATTTATTGCAAACAACCTCAAACATTGCCCTAATATTGAAAATTATTGAATGATTAAAGTATAAGTATAAACAACGCTCATCATTGATCCACTATATACTCTTTGGGAGTATGTTGGGTACATGTCTACTACCTATCCTTAAAATCACCCTCATCTCAAAATTCCTACTATTTTGCAAACCATTTTTATCATAGTTCTATATCCCTTGTGGTTAATATTTCTCTTTTTACATTTGATCCAAGTTGTCATAAAATGAAGAAACTATGTGAGGCATAAGAATGATATCCCTATCATGATCAAGGATTTCTATTGTCCTTAAAGATAAATTATTGTTCCTCTTTCTAAACCCTCCCCACCAATATCTATTAGGCATATCGTCACTGAATGGAGTAGTACTTGTCACACATATATATGCCACATGATATTTTAATGAGATTATTTATATAACATGACCCATATCAACCACATCTTTACAATATTATACGATTTCAAACTCTTCTTAATCTATTAAAATAGTTGGGGACCTTTATGTTTCATAATTATTATACCAATAAACCAATTTGATAATGAATACATTGAGACTCCCCATTTTTCCACAAAATCCCTAATATAAAATCCATTTTCTTCAACATATATTTTTTCTTGGCCATGTCTTGATCATCCACTTAGTTATGAAGAAAAAATATTAGATGTTGATTTATGCTATCCAATGACATTATTAGTTACCTCCATTTGTGGTGTTGGTTTTAACTCTATTTTGTTATGTGGACTGATTTGAAATTGGTTTTTTAATTTGCTTCGCTAACTCTTCCTCCGAGCCAAGGTATATAATAAATTTGGACACTCTTTTCTTTAGGGTAAATTTTTGAATCCCTTCTTCCCACTCTCCTCTTGAATACCATGTTGGCCTATAAATATTTAAGGAAAATTAACATGAATAAAAATGTGTTCAAATTTCATGTAAATAGTTCTATTGAAAACACATTTCAAATATGTGATGGTGGAGGATTTCCAAATGGAAAATTAAACAAGAACATGCACTAAAAATAATCAATATAGAATGAATATACATTTGTAATCCTAGTATTTTTTGTCAATGCACTCATTGCATGAAACTTGTAGAGAAAAGTTCTTAAAAAGAGCTAACTCATCTTCTCATTCCCTAGTGCACATTCCAAAATGCAAAGGGGATCAATTAATAACAGCATTAAATGTTGCATTGGCATGTGGTTCTTAATTATAGTGGAGGCTTGTGGACATATATGGGGTGAAGTGAAGTGAATTGAAAGCATTTTGGTTTAGTTATGGAGGAAATTTTATCTCGGCACCATTGGTTGTATAAACCTTTTTATGCGGGAAGCAATAATTATTGGTTCCCTATCAAATTTTCATTTTTTAATGTGACTAAGTATTTTGATGGGTTATTCAAAGTGCTCAATTTTTCACAAACTTATATTACATTCACATATTGCATATACATTGAAATTACTTAATATACATTGAATATACAAATTTGAAGGTTAATGTTAAATACATTGAATTTTTAGTTTTTGGTGATTTGAACATTGAATACACATACACACCAAAATTACTGAATATACATTGACTATATACCTGTAATTTTGTCATTTAATGCATTGTTTGAAATTACAAAATTATTGTCATATATTAAATATATATTCATTAATTCGATATATATATATATATATATATAAACAATAAATATAATATTAACTTGTAATCCTAGTATTACTTGCATATGTACTCATTGCATGAAAACCCTAAAGAGTAATTTAAAAATGTTGTAAATTCATATATCGCTTGATGACCAACTTGACTCTTCGAAATAGTCAACAATATATTCAGAGGTGTATATTCAATGTATGATTACATAGTAGAGGATGAAAAATTATACCATTGTATGTTGTTGTCTCTCGAATATGTTCCACACCCTTTAAGTTGATGAAGATAATATGAATGATGAGTTAGTTGTAGAAAAGGGAGGTCCATTCAACAAACTCGGTAATGGATTTAAGACGAAAAAATGTAAGAAGGAAGGTCATTGCTCTACTTCTTCCAAGTTATGCAAGGCTAGGGGAGACACCCTAATAATTCTTATCAAAAATGAGGCTAAAGACACACCAAATCTGGCTATAAATGCAACCTTCATGACTAAGCACCCAATTAAGTGTCACTTGTGACATAGCCACACATTTATAGTGAAATAAAAAGACATGGATTGCTTTATTAGATAGATATGAGGATATTCATAACTTGTTGGTTTTATAACATAGATATAAAGAACATCCAAGAAAGAATGAATCCAAATTTATAGAAAATATAATTTTAAAGATACTGAAGATGAAGCGAGATGTCTCAAAGGATTAGGCAAAAAAATAAGAAACAAGGGTTTGATCATTCCAAATTCATATGTGCCTTGTCCATTGGGCTAATATGCAAAGCTTAGATGAAGGAGTAAAAAATAATATAAGAGCAACATCAATTTACACAATTAGTGTAACTCCCCACAATTCATAAACCACATACATTAAGATTTAATGAATTATAAGACCATTGCAATTCATAAGCTAAAATGTAGCATATAAAAAGTTAAAGAGTACAAATGGAACCAAAATTCCATAAGATTTTATAATCAAATAGTATTGTAACTATACATTAGACCTTTACACCTAATAACCAAATGGATATCCTAATAATTATAGTGAATACACTTAAAAATATGATAATCATCGAGAGGACATTTTGGGTGTTTTAAAGTTCCCTAATTCTCTCTAAACAATTATGGTACGAAAGAGAACTTGATATCTTTCCAAATTTTATTGGAATGTGTGAATCAGACATGATATTTCTAGTCAAACTTCATGGTCAAAATGGGTCAATAGGGAATTATAGGTCAAATAGTACACTAGCTAATGCATAAATCCTATTTGTGTAATTCATAATTGATCGAGGCAAAAAAGTGACAGTTGATGGATTAATGATAAACTAAGGAAAAGTACAAAAATCATAAAATGACTAATTAAAAGAGTTTAAAGTGTGGAATTGATGTTTTGAGTTTCTAAAAGCTCCTGATTAGTTCTAAATCATTTTTAATCAGTTCTCAATTCATTTAAAATTGATAAATTGAGAATTTTAATAAGTATCCATTTTTAAAAACTATTTGATAGTAGGGGGTCTACTATAGTTTATGGATCAAGTTTGGTATTAGAGTAGTTAGTATGTTGGATTAGCTTCTGATTGTGTGGATTTGATATCAGTTTCAGATTGGTTTTCATTTAGTTTGTGCAGACATTTGGCCTTGTTTGATATTCTATTTGTAGTGTGTAGTTTTTGGGTATATAGGTTGTCATAGGAACAAGAAACCATGGGTAAAGCTTTGAAATAAATAAATCTTGATGAGCTCGAAGTGTATAACCGCCAAATCTAGGAAGAGAAATATTTCTTGAGAGCTAAGTTTTACTCCTTGGAAGAGGATATTGTGCACTTGAAATCTGATTTATAGGCCAAGGATGAGATCTTGGAATGAATACAAAATGGTGTACAAATGAAGGATTTTCCTTCCACTTCAAATGTATATACAATGACATATGAATGCACTATAATTTTTTCACCATATAATATGCACTTCCCTTCGGTTTTAGATATATAATTTTTGGTAATTTTGAACAATACACTAAGGGAATTGGATCTAAATCATTTTTAAAAATGGATTTGATGGAAGAGGCCTTGGTAAGAATGGCCAAGGTATTGCTAACCCAATACAGGTAGAGGATCGGCCTCGTAATGCAGGATTGGGTTACGCTAGTGAGAAAGTGGATATTGGAGAAAGTTCTAAAATTGCTGAAGGAAGACAAGCTTCTAACAACCAAGTTTCTACACCACTAGCATTGTAAGATTCCTCCATACAAAGGAATAAAGATTGGTGTAAGAAAATAGGAAGAAGAGGTAATGAGATTCCACCTCCTCTTACTTACACTAAAAATAACATTGATGGGAATTTGGATCCTAAAACTTCTAATGCACTCTTTCCATTTGAAAAATTTGGCTTTGATATACAGAAGATGTTGCATGCTTTTCCTTGCACATTTTTTGGGTTAAGTAATCATTTTTTGCTTATTGTTGGAAGAGGAAATATTTTCTAAAGAATTTGTCACCTTTTGTGAATAATAAGGCAGGTGCTAAATACCAATCTCATCATGTTGAAATGAGAAATGGAAAATAGGTAACCTCACCCAAATAGAGGAATTTTTGCACTCATTGTAATATGAGTGGACACATGGTTGAAACATGTTGGAAACTTCATCCATCACATGGTAAGAAATTGATGGTTCATACACCTCTTGATAAGGTTAAAATTAATGAAGTTATTAATTCACCAATAATTATTGAATCAACTCAAGATCTATTGATCGATATCCCACAGATGAGTCCATTCAATTTTGATTTAGAGGACACTTTATCTGATGGATAGATTTTTGCATAGCTGATATTGTTGATTAGCTTGCATTTTTCAAAGCATAATTTTGTGGGATTCCTGTTGTATGTAGAAAGGATATTTTCCCATATGATTTTAGCTTTGAATATGATTTTTAGAGTCACTTATAGGGAAGAGTTGAGTGATAGGTTTAACATGCTCATATTTATCTTCTCACATTTATGGTTGATAGATTTCATTGTGATTTAGACAACATTATACGTAAGTGGTTTTAGGGCATGTTACAATGTACATATTTCATACTTGCATTTTGAATAGTTGTTATGATGTGCCTCTATCTTGGGAATATATATGTTGGATGCATTTTTTAAGACCCATGTTTAGTAATGTTTATAATTGTAAACATCATTTAATTTTTTGTGTTGTTACCATACTTGTTTAGCAAATTTTGAGGACCCACACATGGGAAATGTTTTTCAAATATGGTCACAACATAGATTGCATTTTTTACACTAAAAACATGTTTATAATTTCATTAGTAGCCAATATCATAATTTTAAATGTAACATTGGGTAGACATGTTTATTTCTATCCTATTTACAACACAAAATGTGGGGATATATATTTTTTTCTTTCGAGTTTGTATTCAAAGATAACTCTCACCTCCCTATAAGCATTGTGTAGTTGAATTTGAATCATTTCCATGACATTTTGCAGGTGATATTTTTCATGATTGAAAGTTTCATAGGGTCAGTGGACACTCTCCTATGTTTCACATTTGGTTGTCTATTTCATACTAATATACTTAACAATATTTTGAAATTTCACAGTTCAATAGACATTCACCTATGTTTGGAATTTATTAATCTATTTCATATTAATCATTTTCAATAATATTTTGTAGAATTGGAAGTTTTATAAGGTCGGTGGACACCTACCTATTATTGGCATCTCGGTTGTCAAGTCATACTAATCTAATTTTGGAATTTATGTATTGGAAGAAAATCATATGGATTTAGTTATAAACTTGCTCATATTTGGCATTTTGTTGTCATTTCATACTAGTCCATTTATGTAATCAACATTTCAATATTATACAATATGTTTTAACCACTATTCTATATATTTTGTTTTATATGTTGGTGGAATGTAGAGATCCATTTATCATATTTAGTGGGTGACTACTCCTTTAGGGACCAAAAGGTTTTGATTGGGGGTGTGATCCAGAGGAAATTTTGGGTGGTTAGAAGTTCCTTAATTCTCACTAAACCATTACGATATGGAATATCACTCGATAGCTTTCAATTCCTATTGGAACACATAAATTAGACATTCAATGATCATGATATCATTGGTCAAATTTTATGGTCAAACTTGGTCAATAGGGAAGTGCATGTCAAACAATACCCTGGCTCGTGCACAAATCCTATTTTGTAATTTGGAGTTGATTCAAGAAAAAAATTCATCATGGATGTAATTTTTACCCCTATCTTCAATGAGCATATGTAAAAATTTGGTTTTCAATAGTGGGGTCCACTTTTGTTTCAAAAGGGGACCTAGCCACTATGGTATATTAGTGTAATTTTAATTTTCCCAATTACACTATATTTTTATGCCATATTATGTCATGTATTATAGTGTTGACACATGGTAGGATATGAGCCTAAATGATGTGGAGATTTAGAGAGGTCCACAAGGTGGGTCCTCAAGCCGCCACATGTCCTGCCACAACAATACAACTAAAACATAAGTCAACGATTTGTTCCACATATCATGCCTAGATGTTTCAACTAACACGGTCAAGACAAACCATACACACATCTCTAGGTCAACCACTCACTATTCTACCAACACCCAACTCATATGTACAACATTGCCATTGCATCTAACCTATTAAGTAGCCTAACTTACCAACAGATCGACAAGCTCAAGCAAGGATTTCACCCCCATAAACAAAAAAATAAATGTGGATGTGGTTATATCCAAGAGTAAACTAAATATTCACAAGATATATTAATCCTATACCTGTTCACCGCCAAAAGTATGTGGGATTAATCAAATCCCTTTTCTAAAACAAAACATATATTTATGGGGATCAAACCGATGACCTTAGAAAAAATGATAAGATTCTTTACCGATCCTCCTCCGACTTGAAAATATTATAAAAGGGGGAAATTGGTATTTGAAGGAGATTCAACTTTTGAATGTGTACATGTTAGGCCATTTTTGGCTTGTAAGGGTCATTCCAAAGGGAATTTTTAAACCTGTTTTTATTATCAAAGGAAAAAAATATGTAAGATACTAGAGGGGAGTTTTATTCATTCCTTATGGAATTTTGAGCCCAATTGAGAGGTTTTTAGTCACTTTCATTGGAGAGGAGTTCTTAGATGAACAAGGAAACTTGCGTTGTTGGATCCATTCATGGAGGATGTTTGTGGTTCAAATTTTTCAATTCCTTTAGGATTCATTGTAGGTTCAGATTCATTTTGTGTTGTGAGTTTTCATATTGTACTTGTAATATATTTTAAAATGGATGGTTCTTCATTTAAACGAACCCAAAAATGTAGCCATATTGGTTAACTCTATTAACAAGCTCCTTGACATTATTTATTTGAGTTTTTGGTGTTTTAATTAGTTTTAATTCAGTTGTGGATGGATTAATGATAAACTAAGGAAAATTACGAAAAATCATAAAATGACAAATTGGAAGAGTTTAAGTGCGAGAATTAATGTTATGAGATTCTAAAATATCCTAATAAGTTCTAATTCGATTCCTAATCGTTATCAATTCATTTAAAATTAGTAAAATTGAGAGTTTTAATAAGTATTAATTTTTAAAAACTATTTGATAGTAGGGGGTCTACTATAGTTTACGGATCAAATAATAGCTTCCTTCAAACTCCATTATTCTCATTTAAGACTAATTTTACACACAAAACTACTCTCGTAAACATGAATTTCAACATCCTTGAATTTATCACAATTATTCATTACTCCAAACCTAAAATAAATATGAATTAAACACCTACAAAATTTACTACCAAAATAATCAGAGATCTAGATCGAGAATGGCCAAGCTAGAAAATCCTCTAATGAGGTAACTACTTCATCAATTTATACAACGATAGAACATTCCAAAAGTAGAAATTGAGGGAGCTAAATAATGTAGAGAGCCAATGAGAGAAGATGAATAAACATGCAGAAATCACTTCAATGGCACCACCATGGATTAGATGACAATTAACACACATTAGTATCTCATAAAAGATCGAAAGGTCCCACTTAGATTATTTGAGAAGCATAGATCATCTAAAAATAAAAAAATAAGACCCCACACACATGTAAGATAAAGAAAAATAGAGAAAATGATGGGAAATTATATTAGAACTTCATTAAAAATACACTATAAATATATCATTAATTCACCACACATTTGTTCCCAATGTGTAGCTCTCTTCACAAGTTTTCCAACTATACCAATTTCATCCGATTTGGATATCTCAATCAAATGTTATGAGCACTTGTAGTCACAAAATCATGTACTTTAGGCATTATTTATCTCGGTCCCATACTATTATTTAGAAGGTTCTTGAGTGAAGAAAGTACTAATTAATCCCATCTTTTGGTCATCTTATTTTACCTTTTATTTCATCATTCCCACACATTTTTATATACATGCCCAGTTGTTTCGGTATTTTCCATCATTTTAGCCTAAACCGGGGCACCCATGCCTGTAATGGGGCACCCCAATCCTTTTTCCACTTTCCTGCCACTTTTTGGGCTCTTTCTAGCTATTTTCATCCTTATCTTTTTCCTAATTGGCCATGTCGAGGTTAATTACGAAATTAGATCAAGAGAACCCTATAAATATAAAGTTATGAGACCATAATGAGGGTCCTAGTCTCATCTACTATTATCGCTCCATATAGAGTTGCATCCATTGCATCACTTGCATCCATAGTTACGTGCATCAAGGCTAGAATATTTTCATCAACTCACACTTCATAAGGGGCGATTCTATTCTATTCCATGCACACATGTTATTACATTTTCTACATTTAGTTATTGCTCACTACTTCACATAGTGTGACTGGCACAAGATCACCTAGGGCACGACATGGACACGCACGCACGCACACACACACACACACACACACACACACACACACACACACACACACACACACACACACCAGAACTACATTTGGGTCTGAAATGTAGTGTAACACTCGATTTAGTAAGCCCACTTTTGATACATCCGAGGTCAATCTAACCCATTCATTTTACATCTTTATTTTTAGGTTTTTGATACTTTCTTTTCCTTTTGTAGGTCTTCATTTCATCTTCCATTATTTGATACATTCATTGTAATTCATCAAATACAATATGACAGTCAACGAAGGTCAAAGTCATCTTGACCCTAAAAGAATCAAGGTTTGATCTTTTCAGAGACCAGTGCCTATTTCTACATATCGGGGTGCCCGGTACCCTCATGGGTACTCCAATCTGCTTAGATCTTCTAGATCCACTCTTTTTCGGGACCTCTACATAGTCGTTTATGCTTTTGAAATTTCTAGTCAGACTTGCGATACATTACGATGGTACAATTAGTTGATTTCCTTCCTCACTTTACTCTTGCACATTAGGGTTTCATTTCTATTAGTTTAATTATTTAGCCAATTTATATTTCTTTAGAGTATTTATTTACAACATTTATGTCCTCCTAGATTAGATTAACTATCATTATACTTCCCATAATTTAGTTAATTTTAGTTAATCATTTTGGTGAACCCGATCATTTTTCATGGCACCTTCTAGGGCTTGCATTTATATTCTGTCATCATGACTATCTTTTCCTACCCCTTTCTTTCTCTTTTATCCCTACATCCTTCTTACTAGTAGATCCTTCATTCATTTGCTTCTTATTCATTCATCTTTCTTTCCTTAGTTATCTTAGAATTGATTCACCATGAACATATCTATTCACGCTTATCTACAAAATCATCCAGATTGCCTCAATGACCTTAGGAAATACTTAGCTACCCATTACATTCCTCCCCATACATCACCTAAATATGTATATCATAAGTTCATTTTGGCTCTATCCCTTAATGAGGATCAAATCACTTTCACATCCGATGATCTACCACCGCAAGCATTTTTAGAACATGACCCTCCCTTATATATCCAAGTTTTTATTAACAAAGTAGGTGTCAAGTGTGCCTTAGTCGACAATGGATCTAGCCTCAACATCTGTAACATCACTTTTCTTCAACATATAGGCATGTTAGAAGCATATCTCACTCCTTTGTCTATCTCTATTCATGGTTTTGATAATATCCCAAAGCGTGTTTTAGGCACTGTTCATTTACCCATCACTATCGACCCATGTACAATTAATATCCCATGTCATGTCATGCCCAATGACCTTAACTACAATCTTCTCCTTGGGAGACCTTGGATTCATGCTATGCATGTGGTCCCTTCTACACTACATGCATGACTTAAATTTCATTATCAGGGAATTTTTACGATGTGCCCACTAACCCATCACCTTTTGAGTATTGTAACTATGTTGAACACACTATTGATCTACTGTTTCCTCTGATATTAGTCTAGATATTTCTAGATATGGGTTAGGGTATGAATATTTATGTCATTTTTCTTCTCTGATCAACAAGAGCATAAATTCATGGAGCTTTGGGATCTCCCGCATGGACTCACAAGTTTGGGCTAGGATACCAACCTCCTTCTACATCCCCTTTGGATACTTATACCACCTATCATGTTACATCACTTTCCTTGTTACATCTAGAACTCATTAGTAATGATGCCTCCATCTTTTGGGACAACCTCAATACTTTCACTACTGATAATGCATTACTTGATTATATGGGTGTTTATGATCATCTTCCCTCTTTCCACCATAAATGGCATCACCCTTCCTTGCCCACTAATATGGTTTTCCTCGGAGAGTCTGATATCCCCACTAACAATTTCGATCCACTCGATACTATTCCAACTAATCCATATATTGAGGACCATTCCACCCTTATTAATGAAGAAATAATACAATACAATTTGGGCATGTCTGGAAAATCCATGCATAGTCTTACTAGTTGCCTCTCTTACCCCTGTTGAACAAAAGGATATCAAGAAATTCCTTCATGACTTCTCAGATATTTTTACATGGGATTATAGTGATATGTTAGGTATTGATACCTCTATCGCAATGCATAACATTTTCCTTAACCCGGTGCCAAACCCATCCAATAAAAATCCATAAGATGCATCCTAAATTAGCCCTCTTAGTCAAAGAAGAAATTCAAAAAACTTTTAGATGTTGGTTTTATCCGTGCTATCAACTATCCTGAATCCGTTTCCAATATAGTCTCTCGTAATGAAACTAGATGGTTGCATTCATTGTTGCATTGATTTCATGATTTAAATAAAGATTGCCCTAAGGATAGTTACCTTTCGCAACATATCGATGTTATCGTCAATTATACTTGCTGGGTATGACATCCTTTCTTTTATGGATGGATTTTTGGCTTACAATCAAATCAATATCAATCCAATCGACCAAGAAAAAACATCCTTCACCATGCAATAGGGTACATTATGTTATACAATTATGCCCCCGTGGCCTCAAAAATGCAGGGGCTACCTATCAATGTGCAATGACCCATTTAATTCAATGACTACATTCACAAGATCATCGAGGATTATGCGAGATGAAATCTTAGCAAAATCTAGGTGGCATTCTTCCCACACAAAGGATCTACTCATACTATTTGAACGATTACACCAATATCATGTAAATTTAAATACAAAAATGTGTTTTTGGGGTGACGACTAACAAGCTCTTTGGATATATTATCTCCCAACGTGGCAAAGAGATTGACCCTAAAAACTTAAATTCATTATCAAAAAGCCTTCACCTAATAACCTCCACCAACTTCATTCCCTACAAGTTAAAATCCAAGCTATCTGGCGTTTTATTGCACAACTTGCTTATAAGACACAATTGTTAACACGACTCATGAAGAAAGATACTATGTTTGTTTGGGATGAACAGTATCAACAAGCATTCGATCATATCAAAGCTTACTTGTTAAATCCACCCATTCTCATTCCTCCTATAGTTGATTGAAATTTTTTTATAAATATCCGCTATGCTTCATGTCTTAGGTGCATTATTGGCACAACATGATGATTCTCAATGTGAAAGAGCCATATATTATATCATCCATACTCTCCTCTCTTACGAAAGTAACTATAGCTATATTGAAAAATTGTGCCTCGGTCTTGTATTTTTACAAATAAATTATGCCATTATATCCTTAATAATGAGGTCCATATTATCACCAAAGTTAATCCCCTACATTATCTCCTATCCCGCACACACCTCTCAGGACGTTTGGCACATTAGGTCATGCTCCTCACAAAATTTTATTTTAAGGTCATTTGTGATCAATTAGCCACAAGATCCTCTCTCGATCCATCACCTACTTCTAATTCCTTTCATGATTATTTCACTATTTATACCATTGAATCCCATATATGGACCATTAACTTTGATGGTTTCATTATCAATCTAGCGTTGGAGATGGGATTTTCTTTATACCCCACATGGTGATCCACTCCCCTTCACATATCGATTAGGATTTTCTTACATAAACAATATTACTAAATATGAGGCTCTCATTTTAGGCTTACTACTCGAAGCTTATCATTTGCAACTTGTGCATCCATGGCAAAAAAACTTGCGTAAGTATAGGATATCCTTCTACACCCTTTCTCTCAACATGAATCAGGTGCACATGTTCCATTTACACTTTTCATTTAGCATAGTTTACATTCACGTATTTTACACACTTTCATATACATGTGTATTTTACATAGCATTTTTACATACATACATATTTGACTACTTGATCATTTTCTCCTTGCAGGTTCATCCATATGAGAAACAAGCAGTCAAATTAGGGGCAAAAACAACAACGATGATAACATCGACAACAACATTGTCTCGATAGCACATGATTTCCTAACCATGTAGGTACACTACACACTACAACAACTACACACGCGTTCCACCCTAGGTTCACTCTCATCACTTTTTATTTGTGCATTTTTCATCTTTAGATTTCATGCTCCTCCATCTTCTTTTTGTCATTCCACACTTGAGTCTAGTCCTTCGGCGCATTTCTACTACACTCTCCATGGATATTAGGTACACACTTCTATCTACTTTATGTTACCAAGCTTTCATCTCACCAACATAAAGTGGGGGTAAAATGTAGTCACAAAATCATGCACTTTAGGTATTATTTAGTTTGGTCTCATACTACTATTTAGAAGGTTCTTGAGTGAAGAAATTACTAATTAATCCCATCTTTTGGCCATCTTATTTTACCTTTTATTTTTTCATTCCCGCACATTTTTATATACATGCCCAATCTATTTCGGAAACTTTCCTATCATTTTAGCCTAAATCGGGTGCTCAGCTCAGTCTGGGTGCTCGGTCCCACCTGGGGCACCCCGATCCTTTTTCCACTTTCCCACCACTTTTTGGGCTCTTTCTAGCCATTTTTCATCCTTATCTTTTTCCTAGTCGGCCATGTCAGGGTTAATTATGAAATTATATCAAGATAACCCTATAAATATAAAGTTATGAGACCATAATGAGGGTCCTAACGTCATCTACTACTATCGCTCCATATATATTTACATCCATTACATCACTTACATCCACATAGTTCCATGCATCAAGGATAGGAGATCTACATCAAAACATACTTCATAGGGGAGGGATTACATTCTCTTACATGCACACATGATATTGATATTACATTTATTTATTTCTCGCTACTTCACATAGTGCAATTAGAACAAGAGCACCTAGGGCATGACATGCACACACACATGAGAACTACATTTGGTCCTAAAATTTAGTGTATCACTCAATTTAGTAAGCCCAATGTTGTGGAAGTTGAGGTTAGTCTGACCCATTCATTATGCATCTTTATTTTTAGGGTTTTGATACTTCCTTTTCCTTTTACAAGTATTCATTTCATCTTCCATTATTTGATACATTCGGTGTAGTTCACAAAATCTAATGCAATAGATAATAAGGTCACAGTCATCTTATGACCCCTCGAAAGAATTAGGTTCCAAGCTTTTCCAAGACTAGGGTACCTATTTCTACACCCCTGGGCACCCTAGTACCCTCCTAGGCACTCCAATCTACTCAAATCTTCTAGATCCACTCTTTTTAGACCTATGTGCATTCATTCCTACTTCTAAAATTTCCATTCAAACCTACGATACTCTACAAATAGTCATCTATGATCAATTGAGTTCCTTCCTCACTTTACTCTTACACATTAGGGCTTTATTTCTATTAATTTAATTATTTACAGCGTTTATGTCCTCCTAGATTAGATTAACTATCATTATACTTCCCTAATTTATTTCATTTTAGTTAATCAGACTTGAAATTCTATGATCCTTTTTGTAAATAAAATGGGCATGGGATGATCAAATTTTACCCCAAATCTGATTATGCCACGTGTCTCATCTTTATTAGTGACCCTTTTAAATGTTGTTTACTCGAGTTGAAGCCACGTGTCCACACCTTATTGGTTCTCGGGGTATTGGGCCATAGGTTTGTGGATTCAGCCTCTACACTATTAGGTCTCACATATTGGGAGCCTAAGGGACCCATGATTGGTACACGTAGACAAATCACGTGTCATTCAGTCTCTCACTTCTCTTATTACTTTTAACCTTGCCTTAATGTCTTTGGATATTTGTGATCACTTGGAATCTCCATTTTCAATGAATATTTTCAACCTATGGAACCATGAATTAATGTCATTAGTCCATGTGGACTAATCTATCATTTCACGTTCTTAAGACTTAGCCATCGCATGAATCTTCCCTGGATCATTCACCTTTGACCTCTCAAGTTCTTGGTAATTTGATTCATATGTGATTAGTCCACATGGACCAATCACATTTTTTCATCATTCTCATATTCATTTGGGGTCAAAAGTGGATTGTTAATCATGCCTTAGCTTAATCAGATCTGTCATAATTTCTCAAGATCTCGGGACTTCTCATAGTTTCGGGAATCCATGCCTTAGCCATTCCACTCTATCCCAAATATATGAGAACATGAATTTGCCTCATTGGTCCACATATACCAATCATGGCATTCCATTATCTTGAGCTCTTACACCTTCCTTTGAAATCTTCTCATCCAAATTGGTGCAATTCGATCCAAATTGAACTCAAGATCATTCAAATTAGGGAAATTTAGCCTTGGATCAACTCAATGACCAAATATTTAATGATAAATGATCCAATGACCACCATGTGTCCCTTATGTGACTTGATTAAATTTGATGTCACAAGACCTTAAGAAAACTATAAATTTAAATGTCATTATTCCATATGGAGCCAAAACATATGATTTTCATTGAGTTCTTCCCGATTTTGCTTGATTGGACTTAAATTCATCCCTGTGCAACTAACTATGATAATCTTATCACTATAATCCTCTAAAAACTTAGTTAATCATCATGAAATTATTTTAAACCGTGAAATTTAATCATAAGGATCCAAAATGGATTTGACAAAAATCGGTGCCAATATATGTTATATAAGTTCAGCCATTCTAGTGTAAACATGTATGTAATAGTTCAAAGCATGTGTGCATTAAAATATCCTATTTTATGACATTGATTACACTTTCTAGTTTATTTTGTGTCAAATGGAAGGTTAAATAAGAACATGTAAATAAGTAATTCAAAATGGACTTGAAATAGTATAGTTTATGGAAATTAGAAGGTTAAATAAGAACATGCACATAAATAATTCAAAGTAGACTAAAAATGTGTTTCTAATTCTAGTATTTTCTTACAAATGTGCACATATACAAAGGAACATAATTGTATTCAATATTTTTGTCATTTTAGTGTAAGGGTGGAGGTATTTTAGTTTATATTCAACAATTTCAGTTTTGGTGGGATGTAATTAGTTAACATATTTAAAGTGTATATTAAGTTATTTTAGTGCATACACGAAGTTTGAATGCACTTAGGTTGAGCTAAATACCATCAATATACACGGAAAATACCGAGTATACATTGTATAAATGTATGTAATTCTTTCCTTTGAACACATTATTTTCCATGGCATATTTACAGTGCATATATTCAATGTATATCCATTCTTTCAAGCTCTTATGCTAGAGATAATAGTTGGTAAGCATGGAATTGTTTAATTAATTTATATTAGGTGGGTTGTATGTAGTTTATGCATTCATTTATTGTATTCAAGATATATTCATATTTTTACCGATTGGAAAAAATCACAAAACATATGTATATTTAGATTATCTTTAGTTGTTATGTTGACAAACACATAATGTATTGTCACATATTTAATGTATATCCAAACATTTTTCATAAGAAAACACATTTGTCAAATTTTATGGTGATTTCTCAAAATTATATCCAAAAATATAAGTGTATATTCAATAACATCATTGTATTTAATTTAACAAAAATTAGTTTTAATGTTAATTGTTAAACCCTAACATATTTCAATGTCAAATATGATAAATAAATGCTATAGCATAGATTTAGACACAAGCAACGAGCTAATGGAAATTGAAACCCTAAGTGCAAGAGAGGTAACAATAGACTTAGTTGATTTTGTAATAAATCCCAAAGTGTGCTAGATTGGAAAATTGATGAGCAAGAGGAGGAAATTATTGCAATTATAGCTAGAAAATTTTGTAATTATCGAATGAACCAAGACTGTGGCACCTAGGATAGAGAAAGGGTTCCTAGGTGTCAAACCCTTCTGTAAGCCCATGTGACTGTGCAGAGGGTGCGAATCTAATTTTTCTTGTGTCACTGCGGTTTTTCTATCCTTCATTGTTAGTCACATGGTGTCGCACTATGTCCTGCAAAATTCACTGTAACTCCGCAAAACAAATGATCTCCTACAAAACCCCAAACACATCAAATACTAAAAATAAAAATATGCATATGGGGAGTTAGATTGACCTTGGTGGTTACCCAATAGAGTGAACTTACGATCGAGCATTGCACTACATCTCATACTCCATGTAGTTTTGTGTGCATGTGTGTAAAATCGTGCCCTAAGAAGCTCTTATGTAAGATGCACTTGATATCGAGTAATAACTAAATGTAGCAATGTAGATATATGTGTGTATGGAAAAATGAACTTCCCTCATATACATGTATATAGAAAATGCATTCCATTTTCCCTTGAGTGATAAATAGATGTATGCCTTGATGCTCTTATAGTGCCTTTAAATGCAACCTTAGGTGATGATAGTGGATGCTTAGAGCTTGGTATTTTATTTTGGTCACATGGATTTGTATTTATATGATTCCATTATTTGAATTTTGTAATTAAAAACTAAAACTTTGACCCAAAAGAAAATAAGATGCCCAAAAATCGAGTAAGATAGAAAGAGTTCAGTGGCACCCGAGAAGGATGAGGATGTTTGGGCGTTAACGTCTTGGTTAGGTGCTGGTGTCTAGAGTCATGAAAGATAAAGCAATAAATCATCGAATGGGTTATGGGGTGTGAAATACCCAAAGAGATCAAGAAAGAAAAGAAAGAGGCCAAAGACAGTATTCAATTACTAGTTTTCTTGCTTAGGAATCATATGAATAGTAGTATGTGATTAGGACCTAAAAATGTACCCAAGTGCGTGATTTAGTGTCTACATTTTCCCCCACTTTAGGTTGTTGAGTGAATACTCGATAACATAAAGTAGATAAGAAATGTGTACTCTATAACCATGTAGATCGATGGCAAAATCGTGACGAAGAGAGAAGAAAAAGCATAGAGTGATAAAATGAAGTGTGGAAGCTAAGGAAGAGGAAGTAACCCTATGGGTGAATCGTATGTGTTATGTCATGTTGTCATGTTGTACATGTTTTCATTATGTTTGATGTGTTTTTGGTGTGACTGCTTTTCATAAGGATGGACTTGTTGTGGTTGTGCTTTATGTGTTCATCGATGTGACTAGTACTTCTCATAAGGATGGACCTACAAAAATAAAGAGAAAAGAGTAGTCAAAGTTGTGTGTTATGAAAACTCTGTAAAAAGTGTGTCAAAGTATGTAAAAATATGAAAAAGTAGTAAAAGGAACATGTGCACTTGATCCGTGACGAGTGAAAAGGATAGAAAGTGTCTTGAAAATGTTGTAGAAGAAGAAAAAATTTTTGGTTGATCTCATGCCAAGAATGAGTTTTTTGGGAAATCTCATGCCAAGGACGAAGTTTTGGGGTGATCTCACGTCATGATAGAAGAGTGTTGGGGGAAGGTCTAGTTTTATTCTCCATCCCTAATTGCTTCCTCAATTTATACACCACTACAGATGGTGTGATCCTAATTTATTGTGTGTTCGATCCAATTTGATCCAGTTCGATCCAAATAGAAAAATAAGATAGAATGCATTATGCTTACTGGAGGACTATGCATATATTGTGTCTACTATGTGAAATGTTGAAAATTGCGTTGATCTAAGAAAGTATCTATAGTTCCCCTTAGTCATAGGCTCCCAGGAAAGGTTAGGAGTGACGAGGCACTAATGTATGTATCTAGGCACTGGTGTCTTTGCTAAATTGAAGACCCAAGTTAGAATCAGGTCGTTTCATAATTGTAGATTGTTGTATTCTTGTATTGTACATGGCTGAAATGTAACTTTGTACTATTATATGGGGTGATTGATTCACCCAATGTATGCCCCCTCGTTTGGTGTGCATGTGACATTGCTAGGAGAATGCAGCCCAAAGGAAGGACCGAATTTTGATCTCAAGCCGATACCTTACAAGTGGGGAGGGAGTTTGCATGGTAAAAACCAAGGCACGTGTAAACAAAGTGGCTAGGATATGTGTTAGTGAAAATAAGACAAATATGCATATAGAAGGCAATGTGTAATCTAGAAGTAAGAATATAATGGTAGACCATGAAAAGTGGGTTCAAAACATGGGACATTGCTCATAATGCCGTAAGACAATTAGGGTTGAAGTGGCTAAAAGCATACAAGAAATGAACAAGCTGAGACATATGGAAAATCCCATAAAGAATGGCATGCAATAAAAATAGTAGAAAATAAAGTATTAAATAACCATGGTGGCAAATAGTTCCTATAAAGCAAATGTTGCACATAAATCACCCATTATCATGTTAGAAAGATAATAAGTATGCTAAAAAGCATGTATGATCGGCTATAACATAATGTGTTAATAAGGATATGAACTAGTAAATAACTAAACAATAGCACCAAATATGTGTAAGAGTATAAATGTAGATGCCCCCAGGAGCATCATTGGGACTAGTAAGAGGTATAATGTCAAGCATCTAGGTTGCATGTAAGGATCTGTGTAAACTGCATTACAACTAGAGAACAAGTGAACGAAATGTGTATATAGAAAAATAATAATGACATACAAAATATTCATCTGCATGTGAAATAAAGTGTAAGTTTTTTATTAGATAAGGCAAAAAAATAGGGATCGGCTCCCAGGGGCCATACAAGAGAGAGGAGCAAAAAGAGAAAACCAACAGGAGTAACCAAACCAAAAGAGTCCTAGAAAATGAGTTAAAACATCTTAACTCTTACAATGCAAACTGGACCCCAGAGAGGAAACCCCTAGAGACGGAGAGAAAAAACAACTAAGAACCAAAAATTTCACCAAAGTTCCACCCATAGTTCAGAGAGGGCACCCACAACCTGCAAAACATGACCAAGAAGCACCAACCAAAACACAATAGACCAGGGTATCAGGACCTGCCATGACCACCATTATCCATCTCCTCCTCAGAGTTACTAATCTTGAGGTTGAATTTCCTTCTTTTGTTTCCTGATTCCATCATATCCACCCTGTCCAACAAAACCTTCACTTGATTTTCCAGCTCGTTAACTCTATGTTTAGTCTGAACTTGATCGGTGACCATTTTCTTGGAAATATTGATAATGTCCACCATAGAATCTCTTTGGCCAGCACTGGCAGCCTCCATGGCCTTCAGGACACCCTCCAGGTACAACATTTTCCTACTCCATTCATCAAAGACATTAGGATCACCCACACAAGCCGTATTCCTAGAAGCACTGGTCTCCCCAGGGTCACCATCTCTACTAACTTTTCCCAATCCTTTTCCACATCGATACCCTTTTGCCTTCATTTTTGTGAGGCAAACAAATGAGAGTGACATCGTCCTCCTCAGCATGCTCATTCATCACCAACCTCAAAGGAGGGACCAGGGTTGGAGTACCATTCTCGACTAGCAGGAGAATCAAACCTTCATGCAGGGGAAGCTCAGCCTTGTCCTTGCTGAAAGGCTAAAGAAGAATTTGAGAGAGGTAGCAAGGAAGAAAGGAATACTGATCATCACCTTGTGCCGAAACATGTTGAGTAGGGTCATATGGTGGGTATAGATCTTTCTATACTTTCCCTCCAGTGATGTATTTCATGAGTTGGAGGTAGATGTCCTTCCACACACCAGGGATGCAAGAGCGAGCAATACCATCCGTGAAAAACCGGCACCTCTCTTTGCCAACAAAAAACTGTCAATCTCCAAATCCCTACGTGTTTTCTATCCTTATAGAGCTTCAAACCTTCCATTTTCATTTCAGTAATCCTGGAAATGTTGGTCTCCGAGACCTCGACATCCATGCCATGAATATGAAAAACCCCCTCCTTCCAAGCAATGCCAAAATATTTTGACAGAATTGAGTCATGACCATGTAATTTGGTAATGAAATTGTTGAAACCCCTACCTTAAGCTTATTCCACAGACTCAGATTGTTCTCTTCAATGTTTTGGCTAAAGCAGGCTCCACCCTGATTCTGTCGCCTCCCATTTTAGCTTTACCAAACTTCCCTCTCAACCAGCAGCACCCCACATCCAACAACAAATTCACCCTTTCAAAAATGAGCAGCGAATATGATTAATTTGAAAGTTCCCAGGGTACTTGAAATACTTACGCCCGCTCGTGCCACCATTATGAAACTTAGTGCCCCTTTTCCTTAATGATTTCATCATTAATACTAGAGGGAAGCTTATCTCGACAACCCATATCTTGTACTCATGGCTTCGGACACCTATATTTTCCATCTTGTCCGCACAAATATTTCCATGTCTCCACGTGTGATTAATAGAAACTTTATCAAAATCCTTAAGCATTTCCTTGATGTCTTGGATGATGTTTCTTAAAGCCCAATTGATCTTGCACCTATTATTGAGAGCACTTATGATGATTAGGGAGTCACCTTCAATCTGTATATCCTTAATGCCTTTTTCCTTGGCTATTAAAATTCCCCATAGGAGGGCTCTGGCTTCCACCATATTGTTGGTTTGTTTGCCTAAAGGACCAGCATAGGCAAACAACCAATCTCCCTCTTTATTTCTTAAGATACCACCTCCCCCTGCTTGACCAGGATTTCCTTTGGAAGCCCCATCAAAGTTGATCTTGATAGTAGATCCCACCGGCTTGTTCCAGTTCACAATCTTGTCAGGGTTTTGATCATGACCGGACTATAGGTGAACTTTTCCAACACAGCCTAATAATTGTAAGTGTAACTAGTATAAGCAAGCAAGAATAAAGTGTAAGTGTAACTATTATAAGCAAGCAAGAATAATTGTAACCAAGATATGTGGTATGTTGTGAATGAGTGAGATAGAATGATTTACAATGTGAATGTGATAGGATCAGCATGCCCCCAAGTGGATGTGGATGAATATATATGAGATGAGGTTCATTTATAAAATACCCCTCGATAGTCAAGAATGAAATATAGAACAAGAGTGTGTCATCGAGAAATGGTTTGAACAATGTGTATGCTAGAAATATGTGATCATGAAGTGTAGAGCATGAAATGTAGAATGGTGTGAGTTTCAATTCATATTTAGACCCTCCACATTTGAGTATGAACCATGGAGCTAGAGTGTTTCATACGGTAGTGTGATGTATGAAAAGACAGTGCTAGAAATATGTATCATAAAGTGTAGAGCATGAAATGTGCAATGTGTGAGGTTCATGGATGTAGTGAGCCCTCAATAGTCAAGTGTGAACCATAGCACAAGAGTGCATCATAGGGTAATTATTTTTAATGAAAATTATTAAACCCTAAGATATTTCAATGTCACATATGAAAAATAAATGCTACAACATAGATTTGACACAAGTAATAAGATAATGGAAATTGAAACCCTAAGTGCAAGAGAGGGAATAATATACTTAGATGATTTATCGATAAATCCCTAAATGTGTTATCCTAGACTAGAAAACTCGGTGAACAAGAGGAGGAAATTGTCACAACCGTACCTATAAAAATTTTAATTACAGATGATCCTCGACTAGGATGCCTAGGCTAGGCGCGAGGGTGCCAGGTGCCAAAGACCTTTTGTAGGTGCTTGTGATTATGCAGAGGGTCGAATATAATTTTCTTATGTCACTAGGGTTTCACTATCGATTTCATTGTTTTTCGCCTATGTATCGGAATATGTCAAGTAGAATTCTCCTGTAACTTGTAAAACAAGTGATCTCTTCGCAAAACCCCAAAACACATCAAATACTAAAAATAAAAAGATGCAAATGGGGTGTCAGATTGACCTCGAGTCACTGGCAGAGTGAATTACGATTGAGAACTATTCTACATCTCATATTCCATGTAGTCATGTGTGTAGAATCATTCCCTAGGAATCTCTTGTACAATATGCACTTAATAGCGAGCAATAGCTAGATGTAGCAATGTAGATAAATGTGTGTATGGAAAAATGAACTTCCCTTATATGCATGTATGTAGAAAATGTAGTCCCTTGTCCCTTGAGTGATAGCTATATGGATTCCTTGATGCTCTTAGAATTCCTTTGGATGTAACCTTAGGTGATGATAGTGGATGTTTAAAGCTTAGTCCTTTATTTTGGTCACATAGCTTTATATTTATATGATTCCCTTGTTTGAATTTTTATCCCTTGTTTGAATTTTTAATTGAAACTAAAAGGTTGACCCATAAGAAAACAAGATGCCCAAAAGATAAAAAGAGGCCCAAAATAGGTGAGTAAAATACAAAGAGGTTGGGGCACCGAGAAGGATGAGGGCATCTAGGCGATAGCATCCTGGCTGGGCACTAGTGTCCTAGTTGGGCATTGGTGTCTAAAATCATGAAAGATAAAGCAATAAAGCATCGACTTGGCGATGGGTTGTGCAAGATCAAAGAGAGAGAGAGAGAGAAAGAGAACAAAGAGGATAAAGATAGTATTCAATTACTATTTTTCTCTCTTAGGAGTCATATGAATAGTAATATGTGATTAGGACCTAGAAATGTACCCAAGTGCATGATTTAGTGTGTACAATATTTTAAAATTATAAGACACATGCATGGAAAAAAATATAATTTTTGGACATCTACTACACCATATTACCAAATTTTGTGGCAAATTGAGGATTGAAAATTCACTAAAATAATTTAAGGTACATTAAAAATATTAGTTAAGCATGTATGCTTGAAAAAAATAGTTCAATATGCATACTTTAAAAAAATGATTCAAAATAGAACACATTTGTTAGTTTTTTTTGCTGAGGTTACCTATGGAGAGGACCTTAGCTGTGTGGCATCACTTTGCCCACACCGGTCGTAGAATCATATAAGGAAAAGTGGTATGGTTCCTCTCGTGGCAAAGTGTCGGGACATGCCTCGTCACATGAACACAAAGGTTTCATATTTTACCCCGACCTCCATCACATTGAACACCAAGTTGGTTTGGATCCATGCTAAGAGGCACCCTCTACCACCGAAATAATTGACCCATCCGACACTACCAAGCCGAGTAACAAAGAGCTATAGAGGTGGTCGGCCCAGGATTTGACCCCAAGACCCCAAAGACCTCCCACATAGGGTAAATCACATTCCCCCTCTCGTGATAGTAAATAAACGTCACATGAACAAAGTGATATGGCTCCATCTCACAAACCGGGATTAGCACCACACTAAGAGCCACCTATGCCTTGTCACACCCGCACGACACTACGAGTAATGACGAGCTATAGAGGTTCACCGGGCCTACCCCCGACCTCCATCACATAGGAAAACCAAACTAGATTAGCACCACATGGAAGAGCCACGTTACATTAAACCCATGTTTCATGCCTTCCCCCCGACTCTGTCGCATTGAACACCAAGCTAGCTTGGCACCACGCCGAGAGATACCTCTGCGGACCAAAGTATTTGACCCACTGACACTTCCTAATTGAGTAAATGTGAGCTATAGAGCTAGTCTGTGGATTTGACCTTGAGAGGTACATATAACACACATTCCCCACACCGAACGGCCTAAAAGTGGTATGACCCAGGTGTCAGACATGCCCCACACACAATAACACACATGAATCCCCGACCACTAGGGTAAACCAAATGGGCTAAAAGTGGTATGGTTCCCTCTCATGGAAGTTTCGTGATGGTAGACCTAAACTTACTCACACATATGAACCCGGGTTTCGAATATGCCCTCACCCTAACCTGCCTGCCCCTAACCTCTGTCGCATTGAACACCAAGTCGGTTTGGCACCACGCCAAGATCCACCTCCGCCATCGAAGTAGCTGACCCTCCCGGCACTTCCCAAGAAAGTAACGATGAGCTATAGAGGTGGCAATATGGGGATTTGACCCTAAGACCTCCCACATATAACACACATTCCCCACTACTAAGGTAAACCGAATGGGCTAACACATTTGTTAGTTGTTATGGTAATTGAACTCAAAAGCATATTTGTTAATATAATTGTATATTCAATAATACCATTGTACTTTTATAGAACCCACTTAAAAACTCAATATATACTAAATATAAGAACATGCACTCAATTAACTCAATGTATATCCAATAATTTCAGTTCACGTTAAAAGTTTGACTGCATAGTAGAAAATGACAAAGTAATAGTTGTATATTCAAATTTATGTTTAGTAATTCCTATTTTTAGCCAATCAATATAAATTTAACTATGTATATTTGAATATTAATTGCATAAACAAACAAAAAATATTTATATTCAAATATTTTTTTCTATTATGGTAATTTCTTCATATATGCATTGTTTATGTAGACATTATTCATATGGTAAACATTATGTACATTTTATGATGTTCTTCACCTATTCATACATTCTTTGAATATGAAAAAGGTAACTATAATTTACCTTCTCAATCTTTGGGTTCCCCTAGAAATCTAAAATTGATCTCTATTAAATTTGTTGTCTACCAAGTATGAGTTATGTTAATTGTTGAAACAAATAGCTTGATAACCTTATTCATTCAATATAAAATATGATCCCATTCGAATTCAAATTTTGATATTTTAGAGGGATTATTCATATTTTTTATTATTATCAAACAATTTTTTGAAAAGGACTATACCCTTATGACAAGAAGGCTCAAAATCTATATTTTATAATTATAAAAAAATAAAAATGATCAAAATCAAGAGAAAACATGAAATCCGAGTAGCCAAAAATAGCCTACTTAAAAAGAACAAAAATAGCAACTTATCAAAGACAAAATAGCTGATCACTACAAGTGACTAAACTACATCTACAACAACATCAAAGCAAGCAAGTTTTTGCCCATAAAAGATAAATGAGACAATAGGGAATAGTCGAATAGTGATAGGAAGCAAAATCATCTAGGTGGAGAAGTGGTATTCTTAGAAATATTTTTTTTTCTTTTTACGCACCATTACCCAACTTGTTGAAACCTCCTCCATTGGAAGAATGACCTCAATAGAAGGAGGAGTATTTTCCTTATCCGCATTGTCTCCAACTGGGACAACAATGTTGTTAGCCTTAGATAAAAAAATTTCCTTAGCCGCATTGACTCTAGCCAGAAAACAATGTTGTTAGCCTAAGATAAATCTTTTGCATTTTCCTTGCTACCAATAACAAGAATTTTAGATGAAGGGTTTATGATAGAATCGATTCAACTTCTATATCTGCATTTGAATCTAGATCCTCATTGGCTTCAAAAACTAGGTGTTCCAGGAGGGCATCTTTCCAACATTTATGTCTCTCATTTTGGCATTTTTCCATCCTGGTAAGTAGAGGTGTGGCCTAAATAGAAACACCTCCTACACCTAAATGGTAGGCCTTTATAATCTAAAGGTTGTGACCAAGTTCTGCTTTGTACTCTAAGATCAATGGTTGTGGGAAGGTTTTTAGAGGTGTCAAGTTCCACCAAGATCTTGACATAGGTAGTGTGGGTGTAATCAATAGTTTGAGAATCTATATAAATTATAGTTCCCAAGGTGTTTCCAATAGATATCAGACAATCATGACTCCAAAATTGTAGGGGTAAATGGGGTAGCTTGATCCATATGGGTTTGCAGGAGAATGACTTAGTGAGTGGGTTAAAGGAGGGGAACCAGGGTTTAATGACCAAGTACCTAGATTGGTAGACCCAGAGCTTGGATGCAATGGTGTTTTTATCAGCTATTGAAGAAAAATCCACAATAAAAATACATTTAGCACAAGGATACAAATATAACCTTCCATCCAAGTATCGGAGTCCATTGCTTAGAGATCCAAGTGTGAAGTGTAGGAAGGTTGGGCCATAGTCCCCAAAATCTACATATTAGCGCATGTTCCTTGTAGTATTTTTCAAAGGAAATGACCTCTTCCCCAAATGTAAAGCATGGGGCAATGTCAACAAGTTTCACGGGGGATCCCTTTCTATTAATTTCATCTTTGAAAGAAGGTAGATCGTGGCATAGGAACGCTTACCGGGTCCCACTAAGATTAGTTTTCCTCCTAGTAAAGTCTAAGAGGATTCAACATCAAATGCAAAATATGTGGTGAAATAGCCACCAGGATCTTTTCCAGCAACACCATCACCACTCCCAATATTTCTAGGGTTCACTTCTCTATTTCCTCCTTTGGATTTCCTAGAGAAAGCCAAGTTAATCCAATAAAGATCAACATCATTCTCATCATTTGAAGGTGGTTCGATCCTAATTTTTTTAATGGCCGAGAGCCTTGGTTGCTATGTGAGGAAATCTTCATTACCCGAGAGCCATGGCTGCCACCGAGGAACCAAAGCTAACCTTAATAAGAAGAAGCATGTTTAGGGTTTGCATGAATGGGTCATGACTAGGGTTCACGTAAGGAGGATACATCGCATTTTATTGAATTTTTAAAGTTACAAATTAGTTTTTATAGGGATAGCTAATACATTTTATTAAAGGAGAGGAGTGAATTGTGGAGCATAGACTAATAATGGTGAGGGTAGATGTAAATTCAAGGACTAGTACATGAAAAATTATCACTTAAAATTTGGAAAAAATTATTTAATCAAATGAGTCACATCAAACAATCACCCAATCAAATGGTGCCACATAAGTGGAAAAAATGCACGACATAATTCCCTATAAATGGTCCAAACTGAATTTCTTTGTATAGAAAACTCCTTGATTTAAATACCTTAAAATATAACTTTCCATACAATATAAATGCCCAAAAGAAAATATTTATATTAAAAATAACAAAATCTACTAAAGGGTATTTTTTTTTCAAATTTAATGATACTTATATGGTTGTATACACCACTCAACTTAGGGTGCACAACCATTGGTTCCTCTCCCTTAATTCAAAGCATTAATTTTGCATTTTTTGTGGAAATGGTGAGTCTAATAAAAATGTTTTATAGGTGTTGGCTTTATTGAGGTGAATGTGGAAAAAAGGTGCGTTATGAGCATAAAGTTAGATGTGTTAGAATGTTTCATGGAACTCTCTTTTGAGAAATTTCACATAAAACTTGCAGGATATAAGGGTGTTGTTCTTTCTCAATCCGGTAAATGTCTACTCATCAAGAGTACCCTCCATAACCTCCCCATATATCTTATGTATATTTTCAAGTCCCAAAGATTTTTATTGAGAAAATAGAACAAATCAAAAAAATATTTCTTTGGATGGGAGTGGAGGAGAATAACAAGATCCTCTTGTTGTTTGGGAAAAAGTATGTCTTCCAAAAAAATGGGGGTCTAGGAATTAATAACTTAAGGTGGATGAACAATCCTATGATAGATTAAATGGGATGGAGGCTAATAAAAGAGGATCTTCCTTGGACTTCTATCATCACAAACAAGTATCTCAGTGCTTCCAATGATCTCAATTGGCTCTCTAAAGATGACTTACCCTATGGTTCAAATTTCTGGAATGTTATTTTAAATTACAAACATCTTCTTATCAAAGGAAGTAAGTGGAAGATAGGGAATGGTAAATACATATTATTTTGGAAACATAAATGGTTATCCCATATTCATCTATGTGAATTAAATGGTGGGCAATGAATGTATGATCATTACAAAGTTCATTTTGGGGAAACATTTTGTGACTACATCAGAAAAAAATCTTGGGTCTAACTTCATAATGAGGATGTCCCACCACAGATATTTCAACATGTAACATGGATTCAAAAGTTTCTAAGCATTCATCATCCTTCCCATGTGGAGAATCAGGATGATTTTATATGGGAAAATACATTTGATAGCACATATTGGTAAGGTCTGGTTACCTCATCATCTTTAAAAGGTAAATCCCTCAATTTAATTGGAACAAAATATGGATGAAGGAATTAACACCCAAGATTAATCATTTATTTTGGATTGTGATGCATAATAAGATGCTAAAAATTGACAACTAGGTGAAGAGGGCCAACACTTCCCTAGTAGATGCATTCTATGCAAAAAATCGAGAAGAAAATGCTAACCATATGTTCTTGCATTGCTTATTTGCTTCCTTGATTTGGAAATTATTTTTCAACTACATGGGCATCACCTAGCTCTTCCCGATTCTTTAATCTCATATTGGAACCAATGGTTTTTCATTTCCAAAATTTTGGTGATTAAGAAATTGTGGAACATTTCCTTCCCTCATATTATTTGGTCCATCTGGAATGACTTTTTCCATCGGAATGACAAAAAAACATTTATACCTAGAATCTTGAATGACCTTATTGATAATATAAGATATAATTGTCACTTCCTTCAAACCTCCTACAAAGATGTCTCAAAGGAAAAATTGATGTAAAAGTTTATAAAAGTAGAAACTAAACATTTTCTCTAATAGCATTCAACATGAGGATGTTTCTAGTAGAGAGCATGTGAAATGGCACCCCCTCCTACTGGTTGGCTTAAGCTCAATTTCAATGGTTCCTCAAAGGGAAATATGAGTAGGTTCGGTGGTGGAGGATGTATTAGAAATGAAAAAGGGTAAAATAAGTATGATATATGTTGGCCCCATGGGATTCAACTCAAATCATTATTCTGAGGCTCGTGTTGCACTCTAGGGCCTAATGTTAACAAGAAGTGTTAACATCAACAACCTAGTCATTGAATGAGACTCTCTAAACATAGATAATTAACTCAATGGAACTAATCATGTCAATTGGAAAATTAAGTAGATTATAGAGGAATCAACATATGTTTTGTGAAGGAAATAAAGTGGCATATTTGATGGAAAATATAGGTGTTAACCTTAATGATTACCAAATCTGGGAAGTAGATGATAAAATTATACCTAATATCAAGGATTGTGTAAGAAATGAACAAGTCATTTAATTATCACATGATCCTAATTTCCTTCGTGTTAAGAATTTTGTTTTGGGATTTTAACCTTCATCTCCACTTTTTTACCTCGCCATTGTTAGAAGCAGACACAACATAACCATTTTTTTGAGATTCTTGACATGGGGGTAAAAGTGTCAGAGTGCTAAACATGTAAGATTTGAAGAGTGAAATAAAGATGGCGAGTTATGGAGCATTATGGGAAAATAAGGTTTCTCTACCTTCACCTTTCATTAGAATTCACCAAAAACTAAAAAAATAGGAGAGTAACATACAAAGGAATAGATTTTGACATTTCAAAGGATGTCATTGTTTGGGTCACCAGTCTCCACAGTAAAGGGTTTAAGGTTCTATAAAGTGTAATAAATTGTTGATACTTAATGCAGGAGCATCAAGTGCTAAAGTGTAATAAGGTCATATGAGACCAATAAGACATGTTAGTCTAGGTGTGAGTGGATGAGTGTTAAAGTTGAATATGTTGTAAAAGTTTGAATAAGTGCTTGTAAGAGGTTGTAGGAGTGAATTTGACTTAGTAAAAGAGTAATATAGGAAAATAGATTCATGTCATCTTGTAATAGTTGTCATGTACAGACTATATGAGTCTATTTGGATGATATCTACCTGATCTATATGATAAGAGGTTGTTGAGTCTTCTTTGGGAGTTGTTGAGTTAGTTTAGGAGTTTTCTTAGGAGTCTATACTTAGTCAATATACACCTATTCATAGGTGATTCAAATGTAATGATGAAGACCAGAGGTTCTTGAGGTTGGAGAATGAAGAATAAAGAATGTATGATGATTTGAAGATATAATATACCTCTGTTTGAAGGAATTTAGCATGTTTTCAATGGACTGTGATGAAAACCTGCCAAGAAAGTGAGGTACAAACCCTCAATAGCATTTATTTATTGATTTTTCTTGATTTGTTAATATGAAAAGGTTGCACAGGTGATAAGGAATATAATCACAATTTTTTATGAGTCTTGAAATTGCAGGATTTGATTGTTATAGCCAATTGTAGGCTCTCGGGCTCGATCTAGGGCTTAACATAACTTTTGTGTGCACAGATGAATTTGGCCTAAATTCTCAAATTATCTTTGTCCTAGGATGAATTAAATATCCTTGAAGTTTTAAGGTGATTGAATAATCATAGCTAGAGTTATCAATAACAATCATTTCAAGTTTTAATGGAGTAAATATAGTGTACAGTGGAGAGGGAAAATTAGATACATGCAAGTGATAATCAGTGAATTGATGATCCAAACTCATCAAGGAGCATCTTGAAGGAATTTATGAGGTATTCTAATGAAGTTTCAGGTGAGAATACAAACTTAGATATCTATTGTCACAGTTGTAGGGTCAAACTAGGCCTAATTTTCCTAGAAAACAGGGGTATATAGGTACAATTTTGTACAAAGGAACAAACATTGAAGCTTAAGTATGCTTAAGAAATCCTTGAAGTAAGTATATTATCCTTGGTTATATAGTTTCAGGTAAGACTGTGATAATTGAGCCTTTGGATGTAAGGAGGGCTAGTAGCTATTGAGGTCTAATAAAGGAAACTAGCATAAGATGCAAGGTACAGCTAAATGAAGGGTCAAATCATCTTGTCTCAGACTATATGAGGTGATTTAAGATTTCAAGGAGTGATTCATGATCTTGTGTAGGCCCTTGAGTACCTAAACCCAAAATACCTATCTAGGTCCAACCTTGGGGTATATAGAAGTTGCATGCATACTCTATTGCAGGAAGAACTCATAGTGTGGAGTGACCTTAAGGACTTGAGGAAAGTACTAAATGATGATGGAGGTTTTTAAATAATGGAGTTGTAACCAAAGGCCAAGGTATAGTAGATATCTCTCATTGATTGCCTTTCATATAGCTATGAGCACTAATCGAATAGGTATAAGGGATCAATGTACTTCAATGTGTTAGGAGCATAGGAAAAGGTTCTATAGAACCTCAAAGGGAGATCCTCAATGCAGGGGTTGGTATAAGTCAATTTGAGCAGGTTTGAGCTCTTGATATTGAGAGACCAACATTATGAATGATAAACCTTTAAAGAGGAATATATAGTTCAAGTTAAAGTTCAAGCTAGACCCTTACATCAATTGGTATCAGAGATGAGCTCTGTTAAGAGGATTATGAGTTGATCAAACATTACCTGCAGAGATTAAGACTTTTTAAAGCATTTAAGATTGTTTAACTAACAAGTATCTTGTGAAAACTTGAGAGGGTACATATTTTTGCACAGATGACTCCAAAGAGGCAAGAGAAAAATGAAATTGAGAAGAGAATGTAGTTTCAGTTCCAACAAGAGGTACAGTCTATAAAAGATGACCTTGAAAAGATAATGAAACATATGCAGGAAGGAATAAGAAGCCTTATCTGCAAGGCACAAGGGTGGAACCTTCACATGAGGAAGGTTGTTAAATGGCCAATATAGGAACTTGTAGAGAGAAGAAGAAGAAGGAGAGTAGTTGAGTGGAAGAAGAAGAATAAGAGAGAAGAAATGTTACCAGGGAGAGAGAAACATGGAGAGTTTCCTAGAGAGAAACCAAGAGGAAAGTAGCAAGAAATGCAACAAGGAAGAGAAGATGTGCCAAAGGAGGAGGCATCCATGGAGACCAAGGAGTCTCAATTAATTCTTTCTAATTGTTTCTCTGAGTGGGTGTTTGCAGGTACAAAGGCCATAGAGGAAGAATGTTAAGTTGAGGCACTTAGACTTAAAGGTGAAGAAGCACTAAATTTTCAGTTTGTGTACATGAGCTTGGAGCAGCTGCAAGATGAAATACAAGCCTTGGAGAGTAATATATTTGAAGACCAAATACATGAAGACAAATGGAATATGGAATCTCAGGATAAAGGAGAAGTAGTAGGGGCATCCTTAGCCTCTCTTGATGCTATAAAAACTACAATAAGCTACAAAAGAGTCATATTTCAGTTGAGGAACCTTATGAACCTTTAAAGCATGTAGAGAAGTTTAAATTCAATGTTGAATATTTCCATTTCATTGATCAAGTGAAACTAGCTTATAAAGAGACCAAAGATGAACATGAGAAGCAAATGGTGGTAGCACAAGTGAAGGAAGTCATCAAGTCTTATGAATTCATCTTTAGCAATGTTCAAGAAGCTTTGACTACATGCAATTATGAGAAACACAAGGCAAAGTTGACATTCATAGTGAAGGAGATAGAAGACCTACAAGAGACAAACTTGAAGGAAAAAACCATGACAAGGAAGATAGATCAAGAAGCAAGCAAGAAGACCAAAATTAAGAAGAGACAATGCAAGAGCAGCTGTAGAAGACAAAATATACAAGAAAAGGCAATGAGAATGAACTGGAAGTCAAGAAAGAAGAAGAGCTATTTGAGCAGGAGCTCAAATTTTCTTATAAGGGCACTCTAATGCAGGAACATCCAGTGCTAAAGTGTAATAAATTCATATGAGACCAATAAGACATGTTAGTCTAGGTGTGAGTGGATGAGTGTTAAAGTTGAATATGTTGTAAAAGTTTGAATGAGTGTGTATGAGAGGTTTTAGGAGTGAATTTTACTTAAGAAAAGAGTAATATATGCTTGAATATTGTCATTTAATCTTGTAATAGTTGTCATGTATGGACTATATGAGTCTATTTGGATGATATCTACCTGATATCTATGATAAGAGGCTATTGAGTATTCTTTGAGAGTTGTTGAGTTAGTTTAGGAGTTAGTTTAGGAGTTTATACTTAGTCAATATACACATATTCATAGGTGATTCAAATGTAATGATGAGACCAGAGGTCTCTATTTGAGAATGAAGAATGTTTTGTACGATGATTGAAGATGAAACCTCTGTTTAAAGGAATTTAGCATGTTTTCAAAGTGAGGTGAAAACCCCCTCAATAGAACCCTTAATAGAATTTATTTATTGAATTATTCTTGACTATTAATATGAAAAGGTTTCACAGTGACAAGGAAGGTATTCATGATTTTTATGAGTCTTGAAATTGCAGGATTTGATTGTTATATCCAATTGTAGGCTCTCGGGCTCGATCTAGGGCTTAGCAAAACTTTTGATTACGCATATTAATTTGGCCTAAATTCTCAAATTATCTTTGTCCTAGGATGAATTAAATATCCTTGAAGTTTCAAGGTGATTGGACAATCACAACTAGAGTTATCAATAACAGTCATTTTGAGTTTTAATGGAGTAAACACAATGTACAGTGGAGAGGGAAAATTAGATACATGCAAGTGATAATCAGTGAATTGATGATCCAAACTCATCAAGGATCATCTTAAAGGAAATTATGAGGTGTTCCAATGCAGCTTTAGATGATAATACAAACCTAGATATTTATTGTCACAGTTGTAGGGTCAAATTAGGCCTAATTTTCCTAGAAAAAAGGGGTATAGAGGTATAGATTTGTACAAAGGAACAAACCCTGAAGTTTAAGTATGCTTAAGAGCTCCTTGAATTAAGTATATTATCCTTTGTTGTATGCAGTTTCAGGTAAGACTATGGTAATTGAGCCTTTGGATCTAAGGAGTGCTAGTAGATATTGACGTCTAATAAGGAAACTAGCAGAAGATGTCAGGGAGTGATTCGTGATCATGTGTAGGCCCTCGAGTACCTAAACCCAAAATATTTATCTAGGTCCAACCTTGGGGTTTATAGAAGTTACATGTAGGCTCTATTCTAGGAAGAACACATTATGTGGAGTGACCTTAAGGACTTAAGGAGAGTACTGAAGGATGATGGAGGATTTTAAATAGTGGAGGTGTAACCAAAGGCCAAGGTATAGTATCTCTCTCTCATTGATTTTTTTCATATAGCTATGAGCACTAATATGAATAGGTATAAGGGAGAAATGTACTTCAAGGTGTTAGGAGCATAGGAAAAGGTGTTATAGAACCTCAAAGGGGATCCTAAATGCATGGGTTAGTATAAGTCAATTTGAGCAGGTTTGAGCTGATATTGAGAGACCAACATTGTGAATGGTAAACCTTCAAAGAGAAGGAAGATATAGTTCAAGTTCAAGTTCAAGTTATACCCTTGCATCAATACTACGGTGCTGGAGAAGAAGAAATTTCATGGTAAATATGACTCTATCAAGCATGTTAAGGGTGGATTCTATGAGACTATCTCCCACATCTTTTAAACACTATAGGATTGTTTCTATGAAGTACATTTCTCTTTAGGGAATTTTAGGTAATTTCATATTACCATTTGATTTTCCTCAAACATTTCAAGAGGAAATACCCTCTCAATTTTCCTTCTTTCCTTTTGTACTCCCTCGAGCACTCCATTAATCTTGTTAAGGGAGGGAAAAGTGTGTATCCACTTCATCATGTAGTGATTCTTCTTCTTTACAGGTTTATTAGTCTCTTTATTCCTCAACCCTAGCATTCTACTCTCCCTCCTTCATATTCCCATGTTTTTCACTCTTCTAAGACCTTTTACCTACTCCCTAGTTTCCTTTACTCATGTTTCTAACCTCCCCAATACTTCCTCTTCGAACCCGTTACCCATCTCTCCATTCCACCCACTTTTTCCCCCTCCACCTCCACTTTTCCTCCCTTGGTTCCTTCTTCCTCTAGCTCCCCTCTCACAAGAGATCTAGGGCTTAGAATAATCCCTTTATTGAGAAGACAGTCTCCCATTCCCAACCCATTCGGAGGGTGAAGTTGTTATTGGTCACTTATCTATGGGTAAAAAACCCTCTCAATATGCCTCCATTGATGATTTAGAAAGCAAGTTCAATTGTATTAGGGATGAATTCATGGATCTCAAAGAGATGTTGAAGAACTTTAACAATGTCAAAGGGAAGAAAAAATTAAGAAAGACCCTGGCTGAGGACATTGGTTTGAGCATCTCCAAGATTGAAAAGGAACTTGAAACCATAAGAGCAAGGCATTTTGATGTTTTATCAATCCTCAAATGTATTATTGACTCTCTTTCACTCATCACCAAGCATATTGAAGATCACAAAGGGAAAGAGAAGTTCAAGAAGGATGCAAGACTAAATGAGATCAACAAGGGACTTGCCTACATCAAAAATAATTTTCAGAAGCTAATGAAATAACAACTTTTATGGTGGTCCTCTTCTAGTTATTGGACTCTTTTGTGTTTTTGTGGCATTATGGCTGACTTTTTGCTATGATTTTCCTAACTTTGTGCTTACTTTGAGCTTGTTTCACGTTGTATTTTGGTCTCTTATTGACTATTTGATTAATACAATCTTATTTTTTTCTTTTGAGCTATGTAATGTTTTATTTGGGCTTTGGCCTCCAGTAAATGGGTAGGGTCCCCGTAAAAAAACCTTTATCCTAAATTTAAAAAAGAATGTTTTTTAATATAAATTTACTTTTAATTTGAACAAGAAAAGTTTAGAAGTTATGAATTTGTGTGCTTAAAGGTGTAGTTAATGCACTTAAATGGTAGGTAGATATTGTAAATGTGAACAATTATGTCCCTACAAATGAATCTTGACACTTGTAGTTATGTACATTTTAATATGTATGAAAAAGATGATGACATTTTAATTTTGTAAGATGGCTCTTAAATTGAAGCCTCAAACACTATTAAATATATGTTCATGTTCCCAATGTGTGACATCGTATGAATTAAGTGGAAAATGTATCATTTATGCAAATATTGTTAAATATATCCAATATATCAAATTAGTGCAAATCTATGCATTTACATGCTCCCTTAACTATATTAATGTAGGAAAAATATCCACTTAATGGACCCCACCCTCACAAATAAGTGTTGAGATTTTGGTGCATGTTCACCAACCAATACCTTTCCCCTTGTAAAAATACCCCAAAGGGCTTGATTTGAGCACCAATTTGGTGACGTGGCCGAATTTGATGGTGGGAACAAGATTCATTTACATCGATTCAGAACACCAATCATTGTACTCATCCCACCATTTTTCTAGTTTTTCAAATCTCCTCGTGATCCGAAAAGTTAATCACTTTGGTTCATTTACTAAATGTGTCGGACACAACAAGTCTTAACCGAGTGGGCCAATAGGATGAAATGGTTATTAGCATAAAAATGGAATACATGTACCTTCTAATAATTTAACCCCACTTGGGAGCATGATAAAAATATTATCTAAGGTAAAATATCATGGGTAAAGAAAGGATTTTACTAGCTTAACTAAAGACCAAATCGCATCACCTTCGATGCGAAACCGGTAGATGGAATATACACAAGGAGGATTGGGAAAGAACTTGTCTTTTCTACAACAAAGGGGTGGTAGAGATGGAATGGAACTTCATCATGGAGTGTTTAGCTTATGATGATATTCATATCAAATATGAGAAAAAATTAAGATGGACAAATTAAATGAGTTATTGAAGAAACAAGACTTGAAAATATTGCGGGTTTTGTGCGCAAGATTCATGAGAGAAGATCTTATATTGAAAAGAGTCTAAAATCATCTTAAAGTCTCAGTTTTTGGTTCCATAGACTCTTCAAATCTCATTGACATCATTAAAATTTTCCAAAAATACTGTGAGCACATAGAATTACTTGGAGCTACCAACATATAGCTTTATAATATACTTTCATTTATTATCCTTATTAGTATTATTAGTCACTTGGAAATATGTGTCACTACATGGATTTTGGAGATATATGGAGCAATCTATACATCATGCATCTACATGAATTAATTATTTTTAAATATCAAAAAAATTATGCCCTTTAATTGAAATTTCATATATTCTTATATAATGCCTCAATAATTTTTTGGGAAATATTAGTGAACGTGTGAAGAGGATACAACCATTGATTTTAGACATATGTGATTATTAACTAATGATCAAATTTTAAGGCCTAATTATTTCTTTCAAGTGGAAGGATATATATTCATACAACCCTTCCATGATGAAAAGTTTTAAGAAATAGTTGCACTTCACTTGATAAGAGTAAGTGAAGCATGTATTTAGTTTTTAAAATATATTAAATAAATGTTATGTTCTCTAATTTTTAGATAAACCGATTTATAGTAGAGGTTTGAATCCCTTAGAAGGAAAACTAAAACAAATTTTAAAATTCGATTATTTCATTAAATAAGAGAATATGTAGCTTTTTACATTCTTTATGAGACAAAATGAGAGGCATATCTTTGGAGGTACACAATCCTCAATTTCCTACCATTAAATTTTTTTGGATTTTGTCCTTTCATTCAAACAATGATATATTTTATCATTAAACTTAAATAGATTAAACAATTAAAATTATAACATACAATTGAATTCTTTTAATTACTAGTAAACTCTCTCCTTACTAATTACAATTGTATACTATTAAATTGAAATAAATTATTTCACAAATAGTACCATGTAAAATAACAAATCTAACATGAAAACAAAAACCTTTCAATACCCAAATCAATGAAAAAACAAAAAAATCAAGTTCAAAGATATCCTAGAAAATACTTCCATTCTCATTAACATTAGTACACCTGAAATGCAATATTGAATACATATAAACATTTACCATGCATTTAATAATATGACTAATATTAATGCATATAACAACAAAAAACTATTATATGTAACCTACAAGTACATTTTCATCACTTGATATATAACGTTAAATATTATAGGATTGATGATACATAGGTATTTAAGATATGAAGTTGTACAATTCAAGTAATTCACCATTATAGTCAATGAGAGTAGAATTTGATGAAATAGTCATCTCTAGATAATGTAATGATGTTGGTAGGTATAGACACTAAAATTTGGCAACTTATCCTTTGGCATTTGACAAGTTTGGCTTTGTTTCTATATTATGACTCATATGCATGTCTTAATCCCAATTGGCTTGTCTATCTACCTCCCCATGACTTATTTTACCTCAAACACTACTTAGTTATTTATATACTCAATTGTATTTTTCCAAAGTAGTATATGACTTTCGAGGCTTCTCTCCCATAATCTTGCTTAGATGTCATGAATTTTCTTTCCAAAACCATATGGAGTAGGACTAAATTATATTACATTTGGTTTGACTAGTACATTCCTACGTCCCACTCTTTAATGGATCTTTTATTGATTTGATATTTTTGGTTCATTAATTATCCTATGGGTCAAATGTAATGTGATAATTAACCTACATGATCCTATATGAACAAGTCTAATGTACCCATTTGAGTAATGTGGAATTCTCAAGCAATCCTATTACAAAATACACTCCTAAAACACTCAAAGATCTCCTAAATATTCCCAAAGTAGTAACACTTATCTAAGAGCCATTGTTCAAGTCTGAAACATTCAAACTAGGTTCAATAGTTTATATTTCCCATATAAAAGTATCTAAAGGTCCTAGAGCCATTTCATAGTAAGAGTAAGTCAATATGAAGTGTTTACAAAGTTATAATGGAAAAAGGGAATCAATCTAGAGTCTAAAGAACAACAAATTATATCACTACCATAAAATATTTGCATACAAAATTATACATAGATTAGGATAACTACATTCATTTTACTTTTATTTATAATTTTATTAGTGTAGCACTTGGTTTTGTTCAACGGTTTTTGAATTTCAAGATCGTATGACTCCACCACATGTGGATTTCCTTGTTTATTATCTAATCCTAATCTAGAAGTTATAGTGCATGCATCTAGGGTTTTATCCATTGCAATTCAATATATGAGGGTGTCCCATAAGTATGATCCCTAAGCAACTGAAAGTTAAGAAAATTTCTATGTCGCGAGGACACTATAATTTTTTTAACCCTAGCACCAACCTGGTCTAAGACCATATAACCCGAATCCAAATTATACTACACCCTATGAAAATATATACGCTTCTATATAGGCTCAGTTTGAGTCAAAATTCTAGAGATGAAGCACTTCTAGATCATTGATAGTTTATACACCCAAATCATCTATGTACCTCTTTGTTTAGTTGAGTACTCTTTCCTTCTCATTTTTAAAGTAATTGTTGCATTCTTTTTATATCGCACATTGTATTACAAGCTATATTATGTTTTTAATATTATTATTTTTTAATTAATTCATAATACACAACTTTTATGCATCTTTATTACATGAGGAAACAAATCCATACCAAACCCACCCTTATTTATTTAGGGTGTAAAAATTTGGTGAACTTGATCATTTATCAAACCCTAAGTGGCCCAGGACTTATTCTTCTTGGGTGTATAATCCTTTTTATAGCTATAATATTTTTATTATGTGTTTTATCATGACTCACCCATTATTTTTATTATATGGGTTGTACATTTTCATATAATTTTATATAATTTATCTTTTGGAGTTCTACCCTGTTTATCCTTTTATGAATCTATGAAGAAGAGTACCGGTGAGAAATATGAGACGTGAATTACACACAAGCAAGACTAATCACACACATACAAATCTGCAAGCTATGAAGAACAATGAGATACAATGAAAAAGGTAATAATGGCTCCAAATAAACTCAATGCTCGCTATTAGAATGATGCAAGTGATGTACATATAAGAGGTGAATGTGTAACCTCCTCCTAGAATAATAGAAACCTCCACCTAGAATAGTGGTAACCTCCATACCTGAAATAGCTAGTCAACAGAGAAATCATCAAGGGTAGTAACTACCACTAGCTAAAATAGTGTGGTCAAGTGTACACCTAAACAAGCATATCCTATGAGTTTAGGAAAGCTCCAAGTAAATAAACAAATATAAAGAACATGAATATCTTACACTAACACCCCCATAAGCACAAATTAGGTGGGAAGTGGAAAAGGAAAGTGGGTCCCGACAACAAGGCCTGATGAGGTACCCACATACAATGCATCTCTCACAAAGATAGAGTAAAGGAGAAAACCTAGTGGGAAAAAACTCCCCAAAAGAGAGACAAGAAACTCACTCAAGAAAATTGGAGAAGAAGAAGTGGGTCCCGTAACTTGGTTTGATGAGGTACCCACATACAATGATCATCCCCATATTAGAGAGAGAAATAAGTGAGGACAAGAAGGTACCCTAAGAATATTGTTGATGATGTGGTCCTCCACATAAGTATTGAAGAGAATTTGTCTGCACTAAACAATTTTCCTACCCTTGGGAAGGACAAAAAAGGAGCATTGAAATTTGGTTTGCTCCATAAAGGAAGAATAATAATGTAGTACTCTGATCTCTACATCTAGTATTTACCTAAAAGGTGGCATAGGTCTGGAAAAAGTGTGCACAAAAGACAATGGGAATGCCACTACAGTATACATGTCATAGAAAGAAAATGGTGGGGGCCCAATAACCCTCACAAAGGGATCCATAAGAAGAGGTGGATCATGAAACATCTCTGAAATTTGGAAGTGAAAAATTTCCCAAGGTGGGCACTCCTAATGAGAGAGATGAATGGGTCCTCTAGAATGTGTGATGGCTCAATCAGAGCATATTCCTATAATGAAACACAAGTGGAATATGCAAATAGACAACTTAGGTTGGGTAGATACTCATCCTAATGGGGTTTCTCAATGAGAGCATTGTCGACAAGAATATATTAGCATCACAACATGAAGTAGGAGGAGAATACTACTGCAAAGAGTTGTTGGAAGTCTAAGATGAAGCAACACTACACTCAAAGGTAGAAACCAGTGTATGTGGAGTGTCATCAATTGAGAAATCAAGATGTAATGGATCACGATAGGAAATGGTCACATTTGTCTCAAAGGAAGGTTATCCAATAGAAAACTGTTATAGAGAGTGAATGGAAGCATGAACATGGATGACAATGAGATCTGTGGAGGAAATAATAGGGAGAGTGTGCTCAATAGAAAGATCTTGTGGTGAATGGTCAACATGGGACTCATAAGTAGTAACATGTGCATAATAAAACCCAGAAATGAAATGGATGTGAGAAGCGGAGAATATATGGTGGCACTAGAGTGGTCTAGGGAAGTGTCACTCTCAGATGGTGAAACAATGTCACCATGCAATTGTCGGATAATGGTTCAGGAAGTGAAAGGGAACTCGGTGTGCTTGAACAAATGCAATATATCCCCAAAAATAGTAAGACCAAGAATTCCATAGACCTCATCATTGTGGTTAAACCACTCATCCTTCTGTAGAGGCTCATCAAGATCAAGAACAAGACCATGGAGGTAGGGAAACAAACCATGCATAGTGTAATGATTGATAATGCCTTCCTTCTAAGAAATAAATTTCCTAGAGTCAAGCATAACAACAAAATGGTGAAACTCCATAATTCAAATAAACCCCCAAAATTATTCCAAATGGCACTTTATAACTTAGTGTGAAAATTACAAGTTCCCATAGAGTTTTGCAAGAACCCCCCATAATGCGGCACTTTATGAAATAGTGCATTTACAAAAATAAATGGAACCCTCATGAAAAGTGCAAGAAAACATGCACTTTTGACCAAGACAACGCTCAAATCTGAACTACTGGTCAAAAGTTATAGCAAGAAATGTTTCCCATAGCTAATGGCTTATTTAATTAAAATTTTGCAAATTGGTTAAAAAACCCGAAATGAGAGGAAAGAGTGTCATGCGTATACTCGTTGGAACCAGAAAAGAATGAAGAATGTAATGGTTTAGCTTGTAAGGGGAATTGACCTCTTGCCAACCCAGGCCTCACCCTTCATCTTCTTCAAGCAAAGATATCAACAAATAAACTCTAAAAATTCCTACTTAAGGAAATTTCTCTCAAACCGACTTGCATCCAAAGCATAAAATGATAATTTTTGAAGCAATAAAGAGTCAAATTGAAAACTTAAGGCTATTTATTCACATTTTGGGCTAGAGGGGTCCATAAATTGGACACACTTGAGTTGATTCTAGGGTGAAAAACCCTAACTCGAATTATCCTTTGTTGGATATTGTTTAGTGCGCCACGAGCAAGATGAAAACATTATAGGAGAGTGAATGAAGACACAACATTGACATTATAAGGTGGAGGCATTGTAGGTTTGTTTGCAAGAAATTGTAGGTGTTTGAGAGAGAGGTCTAATCTTATTATAGGATCATTTTTAGGCTTGATCCCTTTGCAGAGGTTTGCAATGGACTTTGGGGTCCTTCTATCTCCCTATTAGTTCTTGCATATTGTGAATGATTCATCCCAACCAAGGAAGATATTGTAAGCTTTTTTTGGTGCCTATTTAAACAACTTTTAGACCTAAATCAATGTTGTACAGTGGTGTGAATGCATTCCATCATCCTTCTACTACATTATAGAAGTTGTATAAACCATCCAATGACCTTAAGGGGTATGAAAACTTCTATGTGAGTTGTATAAAACCTTCCAAAAGTATGAAAATACATGCAAGGTGTTGACACATGTTAAAAATTCCCTTCACAAGTTTGCAACTGCATGTATGGGCATGTAAAAAATAATCTCCATGTGTATATACCTCTATAAGGGCCTGCAAAAACTTTCTAGAGCCCGAACAAATAGGATGAACCAACACGAACCAAAAAAAATATTAAATATGAACACCCAGCACCAAAACTATAACAAATAATAATCTCATGTAAAACTAGTAGAAAAACAACTAGACGATCTCAATATTAATGACTCTAATACCATATCAAAAACAATAGGATCCATTGAATTGAAGAGTGCACTGGTGAGAAATGTGAGACGTGAATTGCACAAAGGCAAGACTAAGCACACACATACAAATCTGCAAGTTATGAAGAATAATGAGAAAAAAATGCAAAAGGAAAGAATGGATCCAAATCAACTCAATGCTCCATGTTAGAATGATGCAAGTGATGTACATATAAGAGGTGAATGTGTAACCTCCTCCTAGAATAATGACAACCTCCACCTAGAATAGTGGTAACCTCCATACCCAAAATAATAGTCAATAGAGAACTAGTCAAGGGTAGTAACTACCACTAGCTAAAATAGTGTGGTCAAGTGTACACCTAAGCAAGCATATCCCATGAGTGTAGGAAAGCTCCAAGTAAATAAACAAATACAAGGAAAATAAATATCCTACACTAACATTTATCATGTGTGTTATCATGACTCGCCCATTATTCATATGGGTTGTACTTGACCATATTTTAAGAGTTATACCCTTTTATTATAGTGTGTTAGATATTTTGAGTACCACATTTTCATATAATTTGATGTATAATAATATAAAAAAATTCCAAATTACTATTTTACATTATGATGGAAAATCAAACTATATATTAAATAATATATATAGAGAAATTGATATTGTTAATTAACAAATGATGGCATATAAGATGATGACATTTTACATGTACACGTAATTTGTATAAAATCAAGGTTTTTTTGCATCTAATTCAATACAATTATCCATTAACAATGTTATAATTAAATTTAGCAAATAATAAAGAGTAAAATCACACATACTTATCCACCCCCTCCTACTTTTCAAAAATTGAACTTTGACAGAGCTCTAAGGGTAATCCAGAAAATCATGGGTGGGGTGCTTAATTAGAGATGAAATTGGTTTCTTAATGATGTCGGTATCTTTTACATTACTTCTAGGATCATGTAATGAGGTGAAGGCCCAAGCACTTCTTGAAGGCATTAAAATGGCAGTCCACCGGGATGTGAAGCATTTGAAATTGAGATAGACTCTTAGGTAATCATAAATGATGTTCATAAAGGAAATTCCATGTCTTGGAAGTTAGATAATTTCCTTCACAATATTCTTTATTGGCTTAGTAAAATTCCTAAGTGGAATATCAAACATGTATTTAGAGAGGCTAATGGGGCAATGGACTATTTAGCTAATCAAGCTATCATTAAAAGTGAAGGGCCGATTGCTTCCGGGGTGGCTCAAGTATGGGAAGATCTCCTAGAAATCATTTTTCATGAAGCAAGTAAGGATACCATTAATTAGTTGTATAGCCAAGGGTCATTTCGTTCATTTTCATCGGTGTGCTCTCATGGTGTAGTTGTCGAGGTTTGGTAATGGCGAATCCTCCACTTCCGTTCATCTTTCTGTAGGGTTCCAAGAGGGAGATGGCCTTTGTGGGGAGAGTATCTAAGGCTCGCATCCATATAATATTCCGGGCCGAGGAGGAAGCGGTCTGTGATGTAATTTCTAGGGTACTGAATGAAGATTATCTAGGGGATTGTAATGGGTTTGTGTCAATTCTTAAGTGTCCTCGTGGTTTGTTTCTAGTCTCTTGCTAGTTTGACATAATGTGGAGGAGGTGAGGGTTATTTCAATGTTTTATATCAAGTTACAGCATAGGGTGAATCTTGTGGAAGCTCTAGCAGAATTTGGTAAGGGGCGTCCATTATCAGTGGCGGTGCATGAAGGGCTGGACATGGCTGAGGAAAATATGGGTATAGTTGAATTTTCAGCTCAGAACTCTACGTTGATGTGTTTTTCCATGGATAGTCATACAGTGGGTGAGATGGGGTCTGGCGAGGATCATCGTTTGGAGCGGCTGGAATTACCTACCCTATCGGCCCCAGTGGTTCCAACTTCAGCCAGAGTGGTGGGTATTCATCAGAAACTAGGATACCTTTGCCTTCCTGCTGTGGTCTGTGAGTGTTGGTGTTTCTTTAGGTGGGCATAAGGAGACGGTAGGGAGTGACTACACCGAATTGCCATTAGGTTATGGCTTCGGTATGGTTTTTAGTGTTTTGGTTGGTCATTGCATTTTGGGATAGTGGTTTTGGTTGTGCGTTTAGCACATTTTGAAGTTTTGTTGATTATTTTGTATTAGGTCGATTATTGAATATCTTCTAGTTATGTTGTAGGGTGGGAACCCATAAATCCCCGGGTTCTAATCTCCCGTTAAAAGAGTTTAAAAATCTAAAAAAATCACACATACTTATATAAATTGTTTGAATGATATGAATAGAAAAGAGAGTATGTAAAGAGAATATTAGATTTTGCGTAAATTTGGAAACATTTTTAGTAAACAACAAGATAATCAAGAATTTTGTAAATAGATAGAGAGAACCAAGAAAACTCACATCGAATGGAGGCAATGCCAAAAACATCAATACATTATTCTAGACATGTCAAGAAATAATTTTAGTAATTAGTACCTATATTTGATGTTGTTATCCATTATTATTTAACAACCAACTATTATAAATTTATCAACCATTATTCTCAATCTTTTAACAATAAAAATGTGTATTGGTTTGAATGTTTGATTTTTAAATTTTAATAATCTTGAAATAAATGGTTATTATCAAGATATTATTGCAAATTATATGTTAGTGCCATAATAACAAAACACTAAAAATTCTTACATTTTGCCTTCCTCATATAGTGTACACCCTCTTCAAGCCCAACAACTTCCCACTTGCATGTTATTTGAAAAATACTCCTCATTGTTTTCATGGCCACAAATGTCATATTTGATAGCTATGGTCTAAGAATTATTTAACCTACAACACACTCCTTCATTAATGTCATGATCTATACCTAGATCTATTTTGGAATTTTGGATAGCTTGTTCCTTAAGGCATAAGGAAGATTGGCTAACATCAATGTGTTGTTTATAAGTTAAGAGTAGGTTTTTAAACAATAGATCATCTAATATGTACCTACTTTTTTATATCTATCTCCTAAAGATATGTTCATGGATATAATATAATTAGTGCTATGTAAACCGTAACCAACTCCTCTTTGTCACAAGAGAAATGTATCTAGATTATATGATATTTATAAAAAAACAAAAGAAGGGGAATTGAGAAAATCACATTAATCTAAGTAATATATACCAAAACCATAAAAATAATCTTCTAAAACTACCTTGAATAGTTATAGTAACTAATGTCTTTATTTGATAGTCCACTCCACTATTCCTCAACTACCAATTAGTTTCAATTTATTAACTATTATTCTAATTATTTATGTAGATCAACACTAGAAAGGATTGTTTATTTGGATGTTTGGTTTTAACAAATGATAATGGAACTAAAAATATTAATAATATACTATCAAAAATTATATGTTAACCATAATAACAAAACACTAAAATCTACTCACATGTCACCATCTCCAGATGGTGTTCACCTTATCAAGGCCCGACCACTTCCCAATTGCCCACTATCTCGCAAAATATTCCTCGATGTTGTTATCACCACTAATTTTATATTTAAAAAGGTGGAGTTGTGGACCTAAAAGGAGTTCACATTGAGATTACCATTGATATTGTGGCTAACATCATGGGCTTATTGGCTAAAGGGTGGGAGGTGTACAAGTCAAAAAGGAGGCTATGGATGAACTGAATCTTTTCTTGTAAGGTAATGAAAAACTTACCACCCATTTTGCTAGTTTCTTACGCTCATCCTTACCCCACCCTTTTGATGAAGTGGCCTTAACCCTCATTTGTTTATTACCCTTAAAGGCCATCACAAATGCATCTATGCTTACCATTTTCCTATGCTTAATTATCTTAGACATGGCCATAGTTTTAGCTTTCCATATTTTTGTTCCGCTCTCTATGTGCATCGATTTCCCTAGTTTAAAAATAGTAGAGTTGATGTCCCACTTCACCAAGGTTTTATTCTATCCCTAGTCAAAAAAAGCGAGACTCGACATTGATAAAATTGGTACTCGTACTTAAGGCCCTTGAGGATTATGTCGAGGAGAAGAGGAGGAGGAGGAGGAGGAGGAGGAATCTAGTGAAGAATCAGAGTCTCGGGAAGGTGATGCTTCTGGGGATGAAAAGGATGTGGTGGAAATTGATGCGGCTCGAGAATCTCAAAGCCAAGCTTAAATTGAAGAATGTTCAAAGTTTATCTTTTAATACCAAAGGGGAGTTGAGCATGTAGGGGAATCAAGTTCCTGTGAATTCCCAATTGGAGCAAAAATTGAAGCGTTGGGTCAAATGGGACCCAAGAAGGGAGATAATCATCTTGCCAAAATGGCGATGGACATTGAAGAACTGAAAGGATACATGAGGCTAACAAAGAGCTCTATTTAGTTTCTCTTTAATGACTTGGAATTCTATGAAAATGCAGGTTGAATATGTGGCCAAAATCACTAGTGGGGGAAGTCTTGAAATTATGAAAGCTAACTGCAGCAACCTCTCCAATGATGTGGATCATATTAGAGCCATATTACATAGTTATATGGAATGGATTATTGTTACTATGAGATCCACTCTGCAACATCTTCAAACCCTTGGTCAGTTGGCTAATGCATACAGGTAAGTGGACGAGTATGGCAATCTGAAGAAAAGGAAAGGGGAAGTTGTTGAATGTGACTTGGCTTTATTGGGTGCCAATATTGAGTCTCTGTCAAAGGAATGGGCTAAAGTTTTAGACAGTTTGGAAAAATCTAAAAAGTAATGTTTTTCTGGGTGGTTGTTTGTTTACTATGTTGTTATTTTACTTTGTTGTTAGTAAGACTTTGGTTTAGTTAGTGTTGTTATTACTCTTTTTGTTGTGTTTTGTACTGGATTATATGCTCATAGAGGATCTCGATTCTATAGACCTTCTATATGTATCTTTTTGTATTCTTTGTAATGTTTTTATCTACTCACTTTGGAGCTCTGACATGTAAGGGGTAGGGTCCCCTCAACCCTATTTTACCTATTATAAAAAAAAACTAATGTCATCTTTGATATTTATGTTCTACAAATTACTTAATATATAACATGTTCCTCTATTAATTCTATGATGTTTAACTAGTTATATTTTGGTATTAATGTGATGACAATATTTTCATACAAAAGTATACATACATTAGGACAACTACATGCATTGTTCTCTTATTTATAAGGCAATGAAGTGTAGTTCTTATTTTGGTTCAATAGTGGTTGAATGTCAAGGTTAGTCCAACTCCACCACATGGGTTTCCTTGTTTATTATCTAATCCTAATCATGAGGTTTTAGTGCATGTATTTAGGATTTTATCCATCTGAAGTCAAAATATGAGGGTTTTGCATGAAGTTACGATCCCTAGCAATGGATAATTAATCACATTTCTACTCCACTTACGACACCAAAAAAATTATAACCCTAGCACCAACCGGTCCAAGACCATTTAACCAAAATACAAACTATACTACACCCTACAAATGTTTATATAGTTTCACACACTCAATTTTTAGTCACATTGCTGAGAGAAGAAGCACTTCCAAACCTTCAATAGTTTTCACATTCAAATTATATATGTACCTCTTTGTTAATTTAAGTACTCTTTCATTCTCATTTTAAATCAATTGTTATATTATTTTATATCGCATGTTGTATTAAAAGCTATATTATGTTGTGAATGTTAATTTTTATTAATTAATTCATAATATACAACCCTTACACAAATTTAATACATAAGAAAACAAAGCCATACCAAACCCTTATTCATTAATTTAGGGTGTAAAAAAATGGTGAAATTGATCATTTCTCAAACCTTAAGTGTCCCTAGGACTTCTCCTTCTTCTTGGGTGTATGATGCTTTTGCTAGCTATAAGCTTATGTTATCATGATTGACCCATTATTCATATTGGCTATGATTGAATCTATTTTCATGAGGTATTTTATCATATCATGTTAGATATTTTGAGTAGCACATTTTCATATAATTTGATGTTAATAATAAATCTTTTGTTCCAAATTACTATCTTACATTGTGATGTAAGATCAAATAATACATTAAAGATTATATAGATAGAGAAATTGACATCATTAATTAAGAAACAATGGCTTATAAGATGATGATATTTTACATGTACAAGACCTAATGTGTATAAAATCAAGGGATTTGTATCTAATTCAATGCATCTACCCATTAACAATGTTACTATTAGATTTAACAAATAATAAAGAGTAAAGTCACACATACTTGCATAAATGTTTTGAATGATATGAATAGGAAAGAGAGGGTGTAAGAATAATATTATATTTTGTGTAAATTTGGAAACAATATTTAGTATAAAATAAGAGAATCGGGAATTTTACACATAGATAGAGAGAACTAGGGAAACTCACATCAAGTGGAGGGCACCACCAAAACCATCAATACACTCTTATAGACATGTCAAGAAATAATATTATTATTTAGTTCCTATATTTAATAATGTCATCCATTATTTTCAACAACCAATTATTTTAAATTTATCAACTATTATTCTCAATTTTTATGTAGATTGATGATAAAAATGTGTATTGATTTGGATGTTTAGTTTTAAAAATATAATAATGTTGAAATAAATTCTAGTCAACAAGATATTATTACAAATTATATGTTAGTGTCATAATAACAAAACACTAAAATTTCCTCACATGCCACCTTCCCCATATAGTGTACACCCTCTTCAAGCCTAACCACTTCATTCGTGCTCACTATTTGAAAAATATCCCACATATTTGCCATCGCCACAAATGTAAAATTTCATAGCTATGTTTTTCAAATCATTTAGCCTACAACACGCTCCTTCATTAATGTCATGATTTGTATCTAGTTATATTTTGGCATTTTTGATAACTTATTCCTTATGGCATAAGACAATTGGCTACTAGCATCAAGGTGTTGCTTTAAGTTATAGTTTTTGTACAATACATCATCTATTATGTACCTATTTTGTTATATCCATCTCCTAAAGATATGTGTATGGATATAATATTATTAGTACTATGTAAACCAAAACAACCTCCTCATTGTCACAAGTAAAATGTATATAAATTATATGATATTTATAAAAACAAAAGAGATAACTAAGAAAACTCACATCGATCATAGTGATCTACTAAAACCATCAAAATAATCTTCTAAAACTATCATGAATCATTGTAGTAACTAATGCATTTATTTGATAGTCACCGCACTATTCCTCGCTACTAATTAGTATTACTTTATCAGCTATTATTCTAATTCTTTATGCATATCAACACTAAAAAGGTGTATTTATTTGAATGTTTTTTTAAATGATAATGGAATTAAAAAATTAATTAGGTATTATCGCAAATTATATGTTAGCCATAATAACAAAACATTAAAATATACTCACATGCCATTGTTTGTGGTGTACACCTTATCAAGGCCCAACCACTTCCCAATTTCCCACTATCTACAAAATATTCCTCAATGTTGTTATCTCCGCTAATTTCATCAATGATAGTTATGTTCTAAAAATTACTTAATATTAAACATGCTTCTCTATTAATGTCATGATATTTACCTAGTTTTATTTTGGTAGTGAACATTAATGCGTGAGGATAATTTCCTAGCATCGAGGTCTTTGAGTGAATTTGGAGTATATTTTTACAATGGATCGTGTATTATGCATCTACTATTTTATATCTATCTATTAAAGGTATCGTTATCCAAAATGCCCCTCCTAAGGCTATTTTGGTAACTTACATTTTCATTTGGAATTGAAGAGTATAAAATGATCAAAAGTGGAAAAAACTAGTGTTCATGGCATTCATTTCCTCCTTGTTAAGCCCCTCATTTCCATACTCATCCAAAAAATCGTAAAAATTGGGTCATTTGAGTAAAAATCAGCTAAATCGGGCTGTGAGGAACAGGAGGAATAGTTCCTTTGTTCCTCATGTTCCTTGTATTTTCGTATTATCCACATAAGGGGTTTTAGGACTTGAAATCAGACAATCGGGTCTATTTTGGAAAAATGGAACAATTCCACAAGATTTTCAGTTTTCCAATTAAGTGATGTGGTGACTAAGCAAGGAAGATAACAAGATAGAGCGTGTATTGTGGATAAATCAAGTTTTTCAAGAGCTACGGAATAGTTCCATAGGTCCATCAATTCTTTGCATGGATGAGTTAGCTAACTAAAAGGAAGGAGGAAAAAAGCTAAGAGGAAAATAATGTGGATGAAGTAGTTATAACATGCTCGGAGGGAACAGGTGGAGTTGTTCCACAGTTCCACCCAAATCTTGATTCTCTGAAAAACACAGGACCTGGGGTAAAGTGGCTATGACAGTCCCATGAAAACATCAGGAAATGTTCCCACATTCTCTTAGTTCTCTGACTAGCCAGTTCATCCACACCCAACACAGGTTTCATTAATGTGGACTGTGGGAGCCCACGTGGAACCCTATCCTCACCATCTCGAGTCCTTAAGCTAAGGGCCATAACTTTCACCCTGTTACTCCAAATTTCACAAACTTGGTACTATTGGAAAGGTCTCATCATGTACTACACCAAAATACTAGATTTATTAAATTGTGTGAGGTAAGGTTGGTGAAAAAGAGAAAATAAAATTCCATCATTAAAAGATGTAGTTCTAGGTAACTCAACCTATAAATTTGATGAGGTGTGGCATCCATTCTTCCTTCTACAAGCAAAGTATCATATGGGAATGGCCTCACAAGGTACCAGTGATTATTTTGAGACATTCAATTCATGTGGTTGGTGGTTGAAGGTGGAAATTCAAGATTCCCTCTCTTTTCTCTCCTCTCTCTCCCCCTTTTCTATATATTATAAAAGGATGCTCATTTGTAAAGGTTGGACCCTCTTAAAATGCAAGGGCATCACACAAGTGTTGTACAAGTGTTTTCTTTGAGTTACAGGCCTCATATTTAGATCTTTTCAATGGTTTTTTGCCTTCTTCCTCTAATGTAATGGAATGTGCATCCTTATGAAGCAATAAAATTCATGTTTTGTGACTATTATTGGTACTATCTTATGTTTATTGCATTATTTTGTCTCTTTATTGCATTTTTGGATTTGTTGTGTATTGTGCATGTTTCTTCTCCTTTTACAGGTTTATTTCTATTTTCTCCATGAAAATGAGAGTTTAAATTTTGTTTTGGACTATAGCACTCATGTCTTCCCTCTCTTCCTTCATCTTCCTTCCATTTTCACTCATCTAAGAGTGTATTTCCTCATCTTCTTGGTGTTATCACATCTCTTTAGCTTAGGATTTCCATTTCATGCATACCCCTCTCTCCTTGGTCCTTGTGGATGCTAGAGTAGAATTAGATAGCTGTATTTACTTCCCTAGGAGTAGTTTAGCATTAGGAATAGGTAGAGGAACCATCCTTTTCTCGGAGTTTTTCCTCAAGTATCAATTCCCACAACTTTGAGACAATCCTTGTTACCAAAAACACTAATTTCTCATCCATCCATTCATGACAAATCATAGGGTGTTATTTTTGGTGATAACGGGTATATATAGATTTAATATAATTAATGTTATGTAAACAAAACTAGATCCTTTTGGTAAAAATCATGTTATAAATTGGCCTTTTAAATTTTTAGTCATGTTTATTTGAGAAAATTTTGTTATTTTTGGTGACACAAAAGTGAAAAATGAAACAACTAAACAATTTTCTTTTTATTTTTCATATTATACCACGATGGTGTTATGGTAGTAAAACAATAACACCACCAAAATTGATGCGATAACCAACATTTGTACCACTACATGTTAATGTATATATCATTAATATATTTAACAATTTATTGAATATAATATGATCTTAGTGTGAGTGTACTTAAAAGTGTAATCGCATAAGTATCATTGGTCGTGACATGGAGTATAAGAGGCTTTCCATTATTACAAAACTCCCCATTGTAGTATGTGGTCATTGTTTATTTTTTTAAATTTCAGCTGAAAATATATACACCATCTCGACCATGAATCACAACCACCTATATCTCCACGCTTCATTGATGAATACATTTCATGTCCTTATCCACCAAAAATTTTTTTAATATAAGGTAAATAAAGTTTGGTTTTGAAGGGACTAAAAACCTTTACAAAAGTGAAGTAGGTCACAAAATCCAAACCAAAATTAAGAAAAGGGAGCCATGTAAAACAAGATTGACAAGAAGGCCACCCTGAACAAAGCCAAACTAGACAAGGGCCTACATTAGAAATTATTATTATTATTATTATTATATATAATAATAATAATAATATAATTTAATATATATATATATATAATATATATATATATATATTACAATAATAATAAAATAGAAGCCATGGCTAAGATTAGAGAAGACCGACACAAAGAATTGCCAAAAGGTCATACTAAGGTTCGCCTTCATTTCACTTTTGAAGGAGGGCATTTGCTTTGATTCTTGGTGCTCAAGCCACTTTCCTTAGAGCCTGCAACTTTAATTATAGCCATTTTTGGCCTTTTCAAAGTGTTTTCTTTAACCTCGGTGTCCATAGATTTTTTCATTTTCCTAGCTACTAAATACAAGCCTCATGTTCTATTTACCTCCCTCAACCTTAGAAACTTGGTCTTACAAGATTGAGATCCTTTGTTCTTGCATTACAATTTCAGCATTCAATCCCCCAATCCTTTTATTCTAGACCTCGATTTTGTGATGAAACTCCCCAATTCCTGGACAAGGTTCTTGTTAACAATAAAAATGATGTCCATCGTGGATTCCACCATCAATAATCGGCCTCCCAGTCCATGATATTTTCTCTCTATCTTTGCTACCAAAACATTCACCCCTTTCCTATACATCATGTTTCAAGTTGTAGATAATAGCTGCTATAACATCTGAGTTATCCTTCCCCCTTTATTAAGACGTTCCAGGGCCACAACAAGGGTTTCATTATCATATTTTGTTTCACCTTTGGTGGCCGGGGTTGGGTGGGAATTAAGGGTTTGTCACTTTGAAATAGTAATAGAATAATACATTGATGCGGGGAACATCCACTTTTTCATTTTTAAAGTCAAAATAGAAGTAGATAGGGGTCTAAAAAGGAAAAAGGGAAAACTCATGGCCTAATTTCTTCTCAGATAGTTGGGAATAGATAGGTGATAAGAGAATATCTTCTTGAACTTTCCTTCTAAATTGAGATACTTCATGACCACCAAATGACATCAGCCCAATGATCTAGAAGACAAATTCTTGCAATGTCATCATCATACATCAATATTCTCTCAAAAAAAAATGGTTATTTCATGTTTATGCCTAATTTTATCTTTTAATATTTTGAGACACTCAAGGATAACCCAAGAACATCAATTATGGTTTCTTCGTAATACTAATCTCTTAGTCCTTTAAATTAAAACACCTTTCTACCCAAGTATTACCAAAATTAATTGAGATATGTGGGTCATTACCTTTGAGACGTTGGATGTAACTCAAAAACCTCCTCTTTCAAAGCAAGATATCAAAGGTTGGCATCATTCTTGAGAAGAAGGAAAAAAATAAGTTCCGCCCTAATTTTGTCTCTTCCCATCCCGAGTTGAACACCCTACACTTTTTTTAAAAGAACCAATTTGGAGCCACAAGCCCAAGACAATAGGATTAAACACAAAAATTATTGATTCATTTCCCTTCTCGAGATATGAAGGGCCTTTTCACTGTATAAAGCATGTGATACCTAGGTGCCATCATTAAACAACCTCTGTAGTCTTATCATTATTAACCAAATTTAAAATGTTCAACCACAGAAAGAGATCCCTCGGCCACGTCATCATTTCTAACATAGTGTTTCCATAATTAGCAAGGCCATCAATGGGCTTATTTCCCAATCTATAATTATGGTGAATCTTCATGCTCTCAAATAATGTCAACAAAAGCTTGGCTTCCATAATGATATTATTTAATCTCCAGCCATTATTTCTCAATTTCTTAAGGGCTTTGACAACACATAGAGAGTCTCCTTCAATGATGAGGAATTTGATGTTCATTACTAAACATTTTTGTATGCCCCAAAGCATAGCCATAACCTTCGCATAATTCTTTGAGTAATTTCGAGGGACCCCGCATAAGCCCTTATACACCCCCTAAGTTATCATGAACAATACCTCCTCCCCCAAAAATCCCTCCTCCCGGTTTATGTGAACCATCAAAGTTTAGTTTGAAGGAGCCTTCAGGTGGGCATTCCAATTTAGCATTGTTTTTATTAATGCTCACATTTTTATTTTTATCCAAGCTTTGGGAACTCGAGATTCAAGAAATGTAGGATGGATTTTTCCAAAACATGGCATAACTTAGAGTATTTTATCTTAATCCACTAAGCATTATCCTTAAGAGTTTGGCATATTCTCCCAACAACTTTTTTATGTTGGAAGATTTATTTCGAAAGATATAGTTATTTCTCTATAGCCACATACCCCAGAGAATATGAGGTAGTGAATATTTCCAAATCTCTTTAGTAAGATCATGTTGAAAATTAAAACACCATTGTTTTGGTAGTAAAGAGACATCTCAGGAAGGACCATTTGTATCCTAAAAATATAAAGGACAATGAGAAGACTTGGAAAGAAAAGGTGCATTCCAAAAAGAGATGATTAGCAATTTCATCATGTTGTTTGCACAAACTGCATCTATTTATAATAATCATACCTTTCTTTATGAGTTTATCCACAGTCAAGATATTTTTGAACCACTTCCTAGAAAAATAAGTTAATTTTAGGAATAAGGTTTTATTCCATATCTTCTTCTAATAGCTATTTGATTCAATTTTCTCAAAGTTCATAAGGTAACCAGATTTTACCTCATAATCTCCAGAGTCCATATCCCGCCATATCAGTTCATCTCAAGCTCTTCTATGAGGTAAATGACATTCCTTAAGATCCTGATTAAGAAAATCAAAAGGATGTTGAGGACCTGTGTAGTTTAGAGGTGGAAAAATTTGAACCCACCTTATCTCCTCATTCCAATATTTGCACACCATCTCACCAAATTCAAAGATAAAGAAATGTCTTAAGTGGCTCCATGGATCTTCCATTTTTAGGGCTTTGTCCCTAATCCAAGGATCATCCCAAAATTTAATCTTTGTTCTCGTCCCCAAGATTCCATTTAGTCCCCCTCATCAGTAGTTTCCTAGCTTGACAGAGGTTGTTCCAAAAGATCAAACCTTTTGGGAGCTCCTATTCAGAAAAAAAAACCCAAAGTGCCGCCAACATTCTACAGATATTTCACTTTCAATATATTTTTCCAAGTGCCTTCTTCTTTGTGCATTCTCCATCCAACTTTAGCTATTAAGGCTTGATTCATGAGCTGTAGATTCTTCAATCCAAGACCCCCTCTATCCTTAGGTCGAGTGACCTTATCCCAAGCTATCAAAGGGATTATTGTCTTGTCTTCCGAGCCTGACCATAAAAATATCTTTTGAATACTCTCAATGGCTTTCCTAACTCTCGTGGGAATGATGAATATGAAATTATATAGATAGAAACTCCCTACAAGGAACTTTGAAGAAGTTGTGATTTTCCCACTTGTGTTAGCAAAGAGCCTTTCCATAATGCTAATTTTTATGGAACCTCTCAATCAATTTATTCCATCCCCCTTCTTCCATTTTTCTCCCACAAAGAGGCATACCTAGGTAGTTTTCGGAAGAGATTTAATATTACACCCCAAGATGTTAGCTAACTTGGTTTGTTGATCTTCCTTAACATTGATGAAGAAACAAAAGCTCTTTCAAAAATTTACTTGTTGGCCCATGAATTCTTCATATTGTTTAGTGATGTTTTTGAAAGAGCGGGCCTCTTGAACAAAAGCTTTCCCAAGAATCACCGTGTCATCCACAAATTATTGAAGGCTTTGGTTAACCACCCCATTAGCAACCTTGATTCCCTCCAATATTCCTTCATTTTGGGATTTTGAGCACAATCTACTCAATGCCTCCGCAACAATAATATAGAGAAAAGGGGAAATAGGGTTACATTACCTAAGACCTATTTCTAAGTTGAAGAAACCTTCTGGTTTATCGTTAATAATGACCGAGAAACTAGGGGTAGATGTACAGCTTGGATCATTTTGATAAAGTGTGGATGAAAACCCAGTTTATGTAAAAGGGAAAACATGAAATTCCATGATATACGGTCATAGGATTTTTGCATATCAAGTTTAACAATCATAGCCTCTCTATTATATTGCTCCACTGAATGAATCGTTTCATGGATGGATATGATGTTGTCGAGAATCTGTCTTCCCGGAACAAAGGCACCCTGATTTGGGGATATAAAATTGCATAGGACCTCCCTCATTCTGAAATCCATAATTTTTTAAATAAGTTTGTACATAGTGTTACAAATACTTATTGGTCTGAAATCCCCCAAATCCTTGGCTCCTAGATTTTCGGTATTCTCCACTAGAATTTTCATCACTTATTAAAACTATAATATTATTATCTTATGATAATTTTTAAAGTAGACACAAATGGAATAAGTGAGAGGTGTAATTCATTCTCTATGTCTCTCCCTACTTATATTTTTCTAGATAAATATTCTTGTTTACTATGAAGGATTTTTATATATAAAACTTATATTGTACAAAAAGATTCTACTACATTGATTCCACCTCTAAAGAGGCCATTAAAATTAGTAGTGTTCATGGAACATTGCTAGTATACCTTTTACCAATGGTCACATACATAATCTTCATATTTTTTATATTGAAATGCTCAAACATGGCCATGTATATAGGAAAAATAACATGTTTAACTCATATACTCGACCTCCTAAATTCGGGGTGAGATAGCCAAAAGTAAAGATCATGTGATGACAAAGGAATGTGGGTGATGAAAGTATGAAATGAGGATAGTATGGTTAATAGATATGTGAATGATATTGCTTAAGGTGAGGTAGATAGGTGAACCTTATCCAATGCACTCATGCAAGCACAACTTGTTTGTTAAGGACAATGAACCTTCTAGCTAGTTTTTTTAGCAAAGGAGGAAGTTGAGGATGATTATGTAATGCAACTCTTGGTCTATATCAATCAGATAAAATTAGATCTTTCATGGTTGAAGAACCCTTGGGAATTTTCTATTCTTTTCAATATGGCCTTCACTGAAATGTTTGTGTAGGGGATGGGTAATATGAATGAGATAATAGATGAGGGAGATGATAAAACTATGGGTTTGCATGCCTAGGAGGTTACACATAATCAAAACAAATCTCAAAAATTAAAGGTGTTCATTTAAAGTGTTGATTTGATCAATTATTAAAGGTGGAATAGGAGTAGAGATAAAGACCAACATGCACAACCCTAAGTCTATTTCTCCTTAATATGGCTCAAGTACCAAGTGGATTGACTATGGGTTTGAAAACCCTCTTATGAAGTTTATCCGGACCATAAATGGTCTTGTGTGGGAATCAACTCATGAGAATAGGAAGAATTCTAAGCTAAAGGAGATTCAAGGGGTAAGCACAAGTAGCATGAGCTGCTAATAATTATGTTTTCATTTTTTATGTTATTTTGTATTGTCTAAATATATAAACAAATGACAATTAAACAAAAGTTTAAATTCTTGGAAATTTACATTTTAATATCTTTAAATAAATAAATATACCCAAAATAACTATTTAATCTAAGTACATGTATTTTTCTAGAAATTCCTTTTAAATGAAATAAAGTAAAACAAGCAAACTATCTTGGATTTTCTAATATTTGGGAATACTAAAATGAGAATCACATAAAGTAAATAAACAAGTAAAAGTTAAAACTATTTCCTTTTCAAATAAAATAAACTAATGTACAAATACTAGCTAGATGTATCTATTCTTTTATTATATAGTGTATTAAAACTAAATAAAACAAGCATAAGCTTTTTTTTGTAATATAATATGAATCATGTTTTATAAATGAAATCAAGAAAATTATTCACCTCTAATTTTTTGGGAGGGGACAAAAACATTTATAAAACATTTATAGGTTACTTTCCTTTAAATGGGAATAAAACAACACAACCTTTTATCCTACTTCCAACATTTCCCTAAGCAAATCCATGGGAAGTGAACTAAGGATTGGTCATGGGAAGTGAACTAAGGATTGATTATTAGTAGTAGGATCTTTAAGGTTAAAAAAATGAAATAACATAGAAATGATTTTAAAAGGTAATTAGAGAACCTTGTGGGAAGAAACTTTACAAATCCTTATATTATAGAACCTTTCAGAGAAATAGGAGGAAGCTTATGGAAAAAGATTCTTCTAAATATATTGGGTGTGTTTGAGGAAAATAAATATTGAGAAAGATTAAATGGATATATCTAATTATTTGTAATAAAATCGGTAAGTGATAATCAGATTTATCCTTTATAATTTTAAAATGGAAACAAAATCTTTTTAGAAATCTTTTCAATAAACTACCAAAAAGCTCAAAAGAAAATTAATACACCTCAAACCTAGTTATTGTAATATTGTGGAAGCTTTGTTCCAATCTTGTTGGTGATGTTTTGATTATCTCCTCAAATTTTTCTCCTTCCAAATATAGAGCCCATATGATCCAAGTATGCAAGAAATGGATGAATAAACTATTAGCAGATAAAAGACTCAAACAAAGTTAACTTCCTTGATAGAGAGATATGCCTCAAATATGAATGGAGAAATGGTTTGGGACAGAGTATTGGCTATCTATTGGAAAATATCTCGAGTAATTTGGAACCATAATTTTTCAAAATCTCACAATCAACTAGTCCATGAACTTAATGTTCTAATATTTGTAGAGTCGACATAGTGTAAATGTATCTAAAAACTATGTAGAAGTTTATATAGGGCTAACATTTTGGGTCATACAACTATCTTATCTTTAATGCTTCAAGAGTGGAAAAATTATTGAGGTTATTTTTAGTAAGGACGAAAAAGTAAAGACAATCATAAAATTAATAGCAAGTATGGAAGAATGAATTTTGCGTTGAAAACACATGTTTTTGTTTTTGTTTTAATCATGGAGAAATTGTTGGTCTAATATCCTCCTTGTTTTATGATGCAATTTTGGGGAATATGTGAGGGGAACAAGTTTCTTCCATTAATGAGAGAGAATAGGATTCGTTAGCTTAGATGCTCTCTTATTAACTATGATGACTAAGATGTTCTATCACATAACAATATGTTATGTGACTTTTGACAATGGAACACACTGAGCATAGGAGAGATTTACTCATGCTAAAAACACATATGTGGAGAGTAGAAAATAATTTTGGAGGATGTTTATATGATCTTGGGAGTTTGAGCATTCAAACCACAAAGAAGGAAGTTAATGCTTCAAGGAGGCTAAAGCTCTAGCTCACTCGATGGCTTGTGTGTTGTAGTCACGACAGACATAGTAATAATACCACTGCTGTATAAGGCCCATACATAGATGACCTATTTGGAAACAAGCCCGAGAATAGGATTCGTTAGCTTAGAATGCTTATTAAAGGGCACTTGATGTGGGTGTGGAAGTAGGGATTTAAGATGACTGAAATGGAGGAGGGACCTATTTGAAAACTTATCGAAGTTCATTATTATTGTATAGAGATGACCTATTTTCAATGCAAGGCACTTTGTGGGTGTCAAGTAGGGATTTAAGATGACAGGAGGGACCTATACAAAACTTACAACATGTTTTGACAACATGTTTTTATATTGTTGGGATCTATCATGTAGAGTATTGAGGACTATGGTAGGGTATTTTCTTAGGGTCGAGATATCCTAACCGGGATCTACCATGGCTTACACCACTTTTTAAGACTACTTTCATTATATTGTACCCATCATAGTGTTGGGATGCCTTGTGTTTATGAGATATTTTTCCTCTATCATATAGGAATTACGATTATAAATCAAACCTGCTATTAGAGAATTGATATGGGTAGATGTGTGTTCCATCAAAGAAACAAACCAAAAACTAGTACTCTTACCACCTAATAATATGATAACAAAACCATATTATGCCATGGTTGGAATTTCGATGAGGAATGGTATTAAGGACCACATAGCTAGTTGATAAGATGGGACGGGAAAGGTACATCAAGTAGGATGGGTTCCCAATAGTTTTGGTATCCATATGTTGACCCCCTTCCAATTATGTTGATTTTTCTTAGAAGGACAAAGAATATTAGAGACAGTGAGAATTCATAGATTACCCCTGGCGACTCGTGGTACCTAGAGTTCGATAAGCAAACCACCATGAGCACATGATGATTTGGTAAGAGATCTCACAAAATTGCTCAATAAACTTAACAAGCAATTTAAGACTCTTTGTTCTTCTTCAATTACATTCCTATGTGAGATACATTACATTTATCAGTTATACCTCATTTACATAATATCTTATAATTACTCTCACCTATAAACTATTATGAGAGTTAATACAACAACTCTCATAACTCACACAAATACTAATTCACATACTTGTTTATGTTGAGTGAGTTGTTAAAACAACTCGCATAACCACTCTTGCGCTTATTTTATTATTCTCAACACATTATTATTTATTTTACTAACCAAATCAATTGTGTATGAGTACTTACACAATATTCCTAAAATTTCTCCCTTTATGCAAACATAATAGATGTAACCTGACTTTAAAAGTGTAGCATGTTGCCATGGAGTTTTCTCCTAATCTTGATCCACACATACACCACATTGGGCTTGCGCATCTAAAGTTACGAATGTGTAATTTTAGGTTTATATGCAACTCAACCTAAAAGAAGAGAAGGAACACATCTCCCATGCACAAGAAACCTCGTCATCCAAATCATAGGAACATCAAACTCTTATCTCACCAATAACCCAAGTATGAATAGGGATGGACACTCATTAGTTCATCTTATGCATATTAATGGTTTTATACATGATTACCAACAACCCATGCATTCATATGGTTTTATAGGACAACCAACAACGCATACATCCATATGGTTTTATAGGGAAACCAATAACCTACACATACAAGTACCATGATGTTATAGTATTCTACTCAAAATATCTTTTATTTTTACATTAGAGGAAAATATAGAAATTCCACACTCACAAGTTTTATTTTCCACAACACACAAAACATGAAAATACTAAAAAGGAAAGGATGAGGAATCAGTCCTCATTGTATTCATATTCAACGACAATTTTGGATCATTTCTACTATAATATCAAATGGCATAACTAGTTTCCACCGCCATTGGTTACCAATCTTGGCTTTAATCATTTTGGCTCGGCTTGGTTCTCACTAATGCAATTTCATGGCCCCATCACTAGTGGCTGAAAAGATGTCATTGATCAACCTTATCTTCTTATGAAATCTACTTGCACATCCATGTGTGATCATGAGGTTCATCTGCAAGTTATTTCTACAAAAGAATAATCCTACCCACAAGACTTACATACCTAATGAGCTACCGAAAATGCATTCATGAGACACACACACACACACACACACACACACACACACACACACACATGTATGTATGTATGTATGTATGTATGTATGTATGTATGTATGTATGTATATGTGTGTGTGTGTGTGTGTGTTTATTTAATATCATTATCAAGAATTGTGTGTCATTAAATAGTGTTATTTTCAAACTTATGTCTTAATATTATTTAACAATTCTTGACAATAACATTAAAAATCATTTGATGGAACTCTGAATAGAAATAGAATGAAAACGAACATGGTTTAACAGATCACAAAGAAAGAGGAGAACAAACAACCCAACAAAGTAGCTGCATGGATCTGCTAGTGAGGACGAAAGAGCATGGATAGAATAATAGGTGACGGTTGTAAATGAAGTTGAAATGAAATTAATTACATAATGTATTTATTAAACAACATGGTCAATACAACAATGAAGAAATTTTGTTGAACAGGAAGACAATGTACCAAAACCAAATCTGATTCCAATGCGATACAACGTGACTCTTGAGAGTATGGGTAAGTATTGGTTGAAAATTACAACGTAGAATTAGTTTTCTATCTTATGCACAAGAAACGGAGCTTAAAATGCATTTCAGAATTTCTTCACTATTCGCAGAACCTTGAAGTAAAACGAGTATCCTATCTCTCACACAAGTTAGCAGTTGACAGTATAGTCAACTGTTGTCAGAAATTGATATAAAAACAATGCAGCGCAGTGGTTGGGTGGGTGGCTTGCAAGGAGTTCAATTTTGTTCACTCCTCTACTAACTTACGGGACACTTATGAAATGTAATACAAGAGGCTAGAAGAGTGACATGCATGAAAGAACATGGTAACATACAAAATGTATAAATAGAAGAATCTAAAGTCAACAAAAAAACTTAGGAGTGAATAGAAATGAAAATCGAGAGGAAGACAAAGAAGAAATAAAAATTAGTGCTCACTTTAGATCATAGATCGCTGTCCCACTTTCAGAAAATGCTCCTCCAGTACTCTAGTTCATATCTCTAGTATAATAAAAGTGTTTACCATAAAAAGTTTTTCTCTTTTACGTTTTTTGTTCCTTACATTAGATCACCATCTATAATAGAGAGGAGATATGAACCGGTACCCAAACCCCAAACCTAACCCACTTCCTATTCATAGTGATGGCAGAGACACTTATTGAACGACTAGTTAGCCAAGGACACATCAGGATAGCAAAATTAGGTCCATTGTTTCAGATGTGAGGGAGACCGTGATACAGAGCATGAGGATGGGGTAAAAGGTGAAGGATAACTTATTGTATCATATTTCCCCCTCTTTTTATTGGTGATAACCATGGAGAATTTGCGGCATGTGGGTATTTTCTAGAGGAGGAACAATGCGGAACCAAGTTCTAGAAGCCTAGTTTTGGATTGAACATTGTTAGTGTGGGTGGGGATTTTATCCTGAAAATATCCTATTTCTTGGAAGATGTTAAGGGTGCTAGAAATGTTTTCTAACATGTTAAGCCCATGAAATAAGAAAAATCCACCCCTTCTGTAACTTTGGGAAGGATGCAATCAAAACATAATTTTATTCCCAGAGCCATGGCCCGATCTATCGCTTGAACAATTTTTGGCCTAGTTTGTCATTCCTTCATTCATGGATTTCAATGCATTGGTGGCCCTTAATGAAAGGTTAAATTTGATATTTTTCCTTGTGCTAAAGGCATTTTCAAAATAGTTTTTATTGAATTTGTGATAGAGATGTCATTTTCTACAAGCTCTGGGAATGTCAATCTCAGCATTTTCTTGTGAAACCCTGGTTCCCCTCTTTCAACCCAAATATGAAACATTATCTATCAATCCAATCTTGATTATAATTCATGATGTACCCCTACAATTTTGGAGTGAGGACTACTTTGTATCCATTCGAAATTCTTTTTGTGTACAATTTTGGTCACCGATCCAAAATTGAGAACAATACCCACACAACTTTTTTCCACATACTAGTAGATATGGATACTTCAATATATATCCTAGAAAATATTGAGCTCAAGGTTTAGGATAGAATTTGGATTCAACCTCTTGATTATGATTTAGGCTTCCATTCGATGATAAAGTGTTTTTCTTTGTGGCACATTGCTTGATTGGTCTATTTTGAAAAGTAAGTTGAATGGAAGAGTTTTTTGGTGTAAGGATGCCCTTCCCTATCATTTGGTTGTGAAAGGTAATACAACATTTGGTTCTTAATTTTATCTGGAGATGAAAAATGTAGAATATGTAGTATTTTCCATACAATTAGAGGAAAAGGTAGAGTTATTGAGGATAGCAAGAGAGGAAATGACTCCTTTAGTAAAGGAATTAGTTATTGTGGTCATTAGATCGAAGTTGTGAGTAGGGGCTTTGAATACAACATGAGTGTTAGGTTGTGGAGCCTATTTTCATGTGTGAAAGTGTTGAAGACTGTACACTAAGAGTAATGTACACTTTTCATGTATCCTCGTTGGGGTTCATGATTTTCTCATATGGGCGGGATTTTGACCCATAAGTTTATGGGACGGTTTTTGCCCATGGTTTTGATACCCACAATTTTGTAAAACTGCTTAAGCAATTGTCTATTTATATGGTTTTTGCATATGATAGACGTATGAAAAACATTGCAGATGTGCTTTGAATTCGGGTGTGAATTTTCAGAGAGTTTGTTGAGCATAGCTCCAAACAGATCTGGGTATTGTATTAAGAGAGTGGTGGCTTGGAATAAAATCGAGCAAGTGATTCTTTGTGGACGTAGCCCAAATTGGGTGAACCACGTTAAACACTTTGTCTCTTTGTGTTGTGTTATTTTATTCTACACTTTTATTTGAGGTCCAGTAATAATTTTCGCATATTTGTTTCTATTATTATTGCGATTCTGTGAGGGATTTTTCCACATATTTTATCTCTTATTTCCTAACAATTGGTATTAGAGCCTGGTTTGGTTTGTTGAAGTGTTGAATCACAGGGAAAGTTTTATATTGAGTGGGAGCTATGGTAGATGATGGAAGATCTAGGGTTAGTAAATTCAACGGGCAGAATTTTAGTCTTTGGAAGATGCGCAGATAGAAGATTACCTTTATCAAAAGGATCTTTATACTCCATTGTCTGAGAAGGTGAACAAACCCTCGAGCATGATAGATGCGGAATGGGATTTCTTTGGATAGGAAGGCACTTGGGAAAAGACTACAAAAGAACTGATGGATACATTAGGAAGTTGTATGAAAAACCTCGCCTCTAATAAGATATTTTTAATGAAAAAGTTGTTTAATATGAAGATGTCTGAGAATGGTTCAGTAGCAGATCATCTAAATGATTTTAATATGGTTGTAAATATGCTAGCTTCAGTTATAATAGAATTTGATGAAGAAGTTAGGGCTTTATTAGTTCTATGTTCTTTACCTGAGAGTTGGAATAGCCTAGTAATGGCGGTAAGAAACTTGGTTCCGCTAACTCAAAGTTGAAGTTTGAGGATGTTGTAGGGGTGATTCTAAGCAAGGAAATGCGAAGAAAAAGATCTGGTGAATCTTCTAATTCAGGGAATGCTTTGACAATGGAAACTAGAGGGAGACAAAAGAATAGAGGAAACCGTGGAAAATCAAAGGATCGGGCAAGGTCAAAATCAAAAGCAAGATAGTATGTTGGCACTGTGGAAAGTCTGGGCATGCAAAGAAGGACTATTGGGAACTTCGGGACAAGAAGAAACAACAGGAAGAAAACAAGGAGGAAAATGTGGCAACGGGTAATGTATGTCAGGATGCTTTGATTCTTTCTTTGCACAATATTACTAAATCTTGGGTTTTAGATTCGGGGCTTCTTTCCATGCTTCTCCACATAGGCATTATTTTGTTGATTATGTTCAAGGATATTTTGGGCATGTTTTTCTTGGTGATGATGAGCCTTGTAGCATAGTTGGAAAAGGTTCTGTTTGGGTTAAGATGTAGAATGGGAATACTTGACTATTGAAGGATATCAGACATGTGCCTACATTAAGACAAAAATTGATATCGGCAGGGAAGTTGGGAAGTGATGGTTGTATTGTGATATTTACAACAGACTCTTGGAAGGTTACCAAGGGTGCTCTTGTGGTGGAAAGAAGTAAGAAGGTTGGAACCTTGTATTTAACCACTTATAGCACTAATGTTTGTAATCTTGTGGCTTCAAAAGTAGATACAACATTGTGGCAATATAGGCTTGGTCATATGAGCCATAAGGGCATGGAGATCATAAAGAAGGATTTGTCTAGATATACAGAAACAGGTTTGGAGTTCTGTGAGGACTACATATATGGGAAATAAAAGTGAGTAAGGTTTCTCAAGGTTGGACCTACAAAGAAAGAGAGTAAGTTAGAGTTGGTGCATTTTGATGTGTGGGGGGTGGCTCAGGTATCATCTCTTGGGGGTTCAAATTATTATGTTACTTTGATTGATGATGCAACAAGGAAAGTTTGGGTATTGTATTAGAAACAAATCTGATGTATTTGACACTTTTGTTAAATGGAAAGCCTTGGTAGAGAATGAAATAGGTCTTAAGCTAAAATGTCTCAAGTCAGATAATGGAGGGAGTATTACAATAATGAATTTGATGATTACTATTCTAAGAATGGAATCATAGGCAAAAAAGGCAGTTCCAGAACTCCGCATGTGAGAATGGGGTATTAGAAAGGATGAACAGAACATTAATGGAACGTCTTAGAGAGCATGAGGTTACATGTAGGACTGCCTCTTTCTTTTTGGCATAAGCGGTGACCATAGTTGTGTAATTGATAAACAGAGGACCCTCAAGTGCCTTGGATGGAGGCATACCGAGGAGGCTTGGTATGGTAAGAAAGTTGATTATTCAATTTTTAGATTCTTTAGATGTGAGGTGTTTGTTCATATAGAGAAGGATTATAGGACCAAGCTAGAGGCTAAGTCAGAAAAATGTACTTTCATTGGTTATGGTGGTGATGACTTTGGATATAAATGTTGGAGTATTAAGGACAAGAAAATCATTCGATCTAAGGATGTGGTCTTTAATGAGAAAGTCATGTATAAGCAGTAGTTGCAGGAAAATAGGGAAGAATCCAAGAAAGAATATGCAGTGGTAGAGGATCTTCCGGATGGAAAAGTGACACATGAATCAGTTCAAGAACCTCCTCAATAGGAACCCCAAACTCCTATATTAAGGAGGTCTTCTAGGGTAAGAAGAGAACCTGAATGTTTTTCTCCTTCTCTTTATTATTTATTACTCACTGATAGTGGAGAACCAGAGAGCTTTGATGAAGCAATGTAGGTAGATGCCAAGAAGAAGTGGGAGCAAGCCATGGATGAGGAGCATCAGGCTCTCATGGAGAACCAGACATGGGATTTGGTGAAGCTACCCAAAGGCAAAAGAGCATTACAGAAAAAGTGGGTGTTTGAGTCAAAGAGGAAGAAGGAGGCAAGAAAGATATAAGGCCGGTTGGTGGTCAAGGGTTTTTGCACAGAAAAAAGGTATAGATTTTGATGAGATTTTTCTCCGTAGTAAAAATGACTTCTATTAGAACTATTCTAGGAATAGTTACAGCAGAAGACTTGCACTTAGAACAACTTGATGTAAAGACTGTATTTCTCCATGGTGATTTGGAGGAGGAACTATATATGCAGCAACTAGAGGGCTATGAGGTCAAAGGTAAAGAGGAGATGGTGTGCAAACTGAAGAAGAGCTTGTATGGCTTGAAATAAGCTCCATGTCAATGGTATAAGAAATTTGATAGCTTCATGATGGAGCAAGGTTATATTAGATGTCATTCTGACCATTGCGTGTATACAAAGAAATTTGAGGATGGAAGTTATATTATCATGTGTCTGTATGTGGATGACATGTTGGTTGTAGGTAAAAACATGTAGGAAATAAAAGTACTCAAGAAGCAACTAAGTGAATCCTTTGCTATGAAGGATTTGGGGGCAGCCAAACAAATCCTTGGTATGAGGATATCTCGAGATAGGAAGGAACAGAAGTTGACTTTATCTCAGGAAGAGTACATTAAGAAAGTCTTGGAGAGGTTTAATATGCAGGATGCTAAACCGGTTGGGACTCCTTTAGCAGAGCCATTTCAAGTTATCAAAGGAACAAAGTGTCCAAAGACAGAGCAGAGAGAAACCAAATGTCCAAGATACCTTACTCATTAGCGGTTGGTAGTTTGATGTATGCCATGGTGTGTACCAAGTTTGATATTGCCCATGCAGTGGGAGCGGTGAGTAGATTTATGAGTGATCCAGGAAGAGATCACTGGCAGGAAGTAAAGTGGATCCTTTGGTATTTTGAGAGGGACCATGGAGATAGTTTTTGTGCTACAGTGGATCAGACACCACTTTGTGTGGTTATGTAGATTCAAGATATGGTTGGAGATGTAGACAAAGGAGGAGCATGACAGGTTATGTTTACACTTTGTAGGTAGGATAAAGCGGTGAGCTGAATTTCACAACTACAGTTGGTGGCTTTGTCAACCACAGAGGTTGAGTATGTTACTGCCACAGAGGAAAGCAAAGAAATGATTTGGTTACAACAATTACTTGAGGAGTTGGGGCATAAGCAGGAGGAAGGAAAGCTACATAGTGATAGTCAAAGTGTTATACACCTAGCTAAGAACTTTGTTTTCCACTCTAGGATGAAGCATATATAGTTAAGGTACCATTTCATCAGGACAACTTTGGAGGAAGAGAAGTTGAAGCTAGAGAAGATTCATACCAATTAGAATCCTGTAGACATGATGACCAAGGTGGTCACAAGGGAAAAACTGAAGTTGTGTTTAGCTTTGGTTGGTCTTCATGGAAACTAGTGAAGGGTTGAGAAGTTTGCTCAAAGGAAAACTAGTCTCCAAGTGGGAGATTGTTAGGTTGTGGAGCCTATTTTCATGTGTGAAAGTGTTGAAGACTATACACTAAGAGTATTATACACTTTTCATGTATCCTTTCCGGGGTTCGGGCCGGGCCGGGCCCCGAGCAAGCTCTCAGGGCAGCGGTAAAAGAAAGCAGGCCCCTAAAAAAAAAAATTTGGGCCTAAAACGTGCTCGATATATCGGGAAACGTGATTTTCTCATATGGGTGGGATTTTGACCCATAGGTTTATGGGACGGTTTTTGCCCATGGTTTTGATACCCATGTTTTGTAAAACTACTTAAGTAGTTGTCTATTTATATGGTTTTATGCATATGATAGAAGTATGAAAAACATTGCAGATGTGCTTTGAATTTGGGTGTGAATTCTATAGAGTTTGTTGAGCATAGCTCCAAACAGATCTGGGTATTGTATTGAGAGAGTGGTGGCTTGTAATAAAATCTGAGCAAGTGATTCTTTGTGGACGTAGCCCAAATTGGGTGAACCACGTTAAATATTGTCTCTTTGTGTTGTGTTATTTTATTCTGCACTTTTATTTGAGATCTGTAATAATTTTTTACATATTAGTTTCTACTGTTGTGATTCTGTGAGGGATTTTTCCGCATATTTTATCTCTTATTTCCTAACAATGAGGGGCCTTGGATGGAATTCAGGAGTCTCCTCTACAAAAAGAGACAAGGGAAAAAATGAAAGGGAATATGAAATCTCGTGATGGAACTCATCTTATCATGAAGATCTAGAATTTCTTATTCCGGTCACCTTAGTGGAAGATGTTAAGGATTAGACGATTGTGGGTAAACGGGAAAACAAGTATGACCCTACATTCTCAAAAATATGGGTGACTATTGTGAAACATCAATAATTTATTGTTGACTTTTGGTGGTCTAGTTGTTGCTCTTGGATTATAAATGGGTTTTTATTTGTTTTAGGGTTCTTTCGGATGGATGTATGGGGTTTTGGACTCAAGTCCTAAAGTTTATGGATGGTTGTTTGGTGTGCTTCAAAGTTTTATTTTTTTAGTTGTACAAGGCTATGGGGAGCCTTTCAAAATTTCCAATTCATTTATCTAATCAAAAACTATATCAAAATAGTGCAAGAAGAAGATATCACAAAAATAAGAAAGTAGAGAAAGATGATATGGATACTAAGTTGTTTTATTGAAGCAATATGTATGATTACACCATAAATAAGAAAATAAGATCCTATTAGGTTTTAGTTCTAATTAGGATTGAAATGTTGAAATTACATTTATTCGTATAGTAAAGTACACATTTATATGTATCTATGGAAACACATGTGATTTAGGGAATCTATTTAATTATGACACATGTTAGAGCATAGTAAATTGACAAGAAGAAAATGCACTTCTTTTTTTGTGTTATAGAAACTAACTGGATGTGAAAATAGAGGGAATAAAATAGAAATATTTAATATTTTCATAATCCTTGAAACTATATTTATCTTCTTTAGAACATAATTTACCAATAGGACATGATCGAACCTTTCTATTTTTACATGAGAATGTTTAGGTGATTTTTAGATTTCTATTTTAGTTTGCAAGTCTTTGTCTAAGTTTTCTCTACCCTTTTCTAGTTTTGATCACTCCATATGTGTGCTAATGTTCCTACAATCTAAAATACTATTACGAAATGATATGGGAGAACAGGGGTTTTGGTGTATTTGAGTCAAGTACCCCTATCTTGATACATAGCCCCATGTGAATGAAAATGCCAATGTAGAAATCCTAGGTAGTGGAAGTGTAATTTTGCTCCTTTCAACTACATGTATGCAACTATAATTTGGCCCTTAATAATGTTTTCTTTAACTTGGCTTAGAATTCCATTGACATGACTCGGAATGTTATTGGATTTATTGAGATTACTTAAAATTTACATAGGGGCTTCTCTAGTGTAAGATCTTATAATATCGATGAATAAGGAAGATTTTCTTTCTTTTTAGAGATGAATACTATGTGTTTCAAAATTATTTCCAAGCGATGACTAAGTGGATACATGTGATTGAATGAGTGGGTTTTATATTTATTTATACTACTCCAAGGGTAATATATCTCACTAAGGATGACATAGAGGGAAAATAAACCCATAAAAATATGTCTATGTGAAAATTTGACCATTGGAAATCCTTTAAAAAGTTTGACTATAATGTATAGAATCAACCTATCAATATTATCCCTACTAGACAATTGTATCTAGTGTGATAAAAAGAATGCTCAACTTATGATCTATAATGGTCTTCATAGGGGACAAGATTTGTTCTTTACTAACAAGTTATTTGTGAAGGTTTCTAAGTAGTGGAATGAAATATTTCAAACATATGATAGTGTTTTGAGATATTTTTGTGTGTGTAAGTCATGTATACAACATATAATTCACAACTCACATTATTAAATGCCAAATTACCAAATTTCAGAATTTACAAGAATATGATATAAATGTTACCCTATGAACCTTTCTAATTTTCTATTTAGTGTCCCTATATCATCATAATATAGTCTTAAAATATATAGGAAGTGAAACTAAGGAGTTAGATGAATCACTAGTAGTATTTAAAAAGAAATAATCAGTTGGAAAGTAATCTTATTCCTTAACATTAGTAATGTAATTTTTATTTTCATGAGGTGTTATGGTGCTCTTGTTATAAGGAATGTTGTTTTGATCAATTAATTAAAATGTTTCTAGGTGATTTAGGATTGAAATATAAATTACGTTGTTAAACAAAGGTTTTTGTGAATGATAAGGTACTTGAACTTGAGATGATTTCACATGAGATTTTATGATTTTTTTCATATCCTTTTGGGTAATATCTCATACTGAGTTTGGAATTTTGACTCAAAATATGTGAATTGTATAGCAATCACTCTATAAATCATCATGTAAAAAAATTATACATTGTTGTATGTGGATGGGATAAATCACATTTGTTTAAGCCATGAGCATCCAAGTAATGTGTATCATATTTTCATCATCCAAGAAAATATGAAACCCCACAAGTAGTAATTACAACCTATGGTGACAAGTAATGTGATGCCCACAAGAGGTATCCATGTAAAATTTACATATCTAAAAATATGTATTTTTGTTCTACTAAACTATTTTTTATTATAGATCCACAAATAAAAAGGAATTGTATTATTAGTTGTTTCATGCGAATGTGAGTTAATAAAATATTGTTTGAATAATGTTCTACTTTTGGAATTATATGTTGGGATATTATTGTTTTGTAATATAATATGTGAAAAAAGTATGTGCATCATGTGAAATATATTGAGATGATTCAATTTCATGTGTATGAGGTAAAGTGATCATATTGCATTCAAGAAATCATTTAAGCACTTAGTGAGGAATCTCAACTAACATTGTGAATAGTCTTCACTATTGAGAATGAAGGAAAAACACGTTTGAACATCATAATGTCTCACTGAATAATTTATCATTCTTAGCTTCAAAATTTTAGTATCATCATCCTTACCCCTAAATGTTGATTTAGCTTGACATTTCACTTCACTATATATAGGAATATTATTTTCATATTTATGCATGTTTTCTCGAAGGATCTTTAGTTCCCAATCATATGATAAATTTCATAACAAGATTGATTTGTTTGAGATATGAATTAATGTTCAAGTGGTTAAAGTAACCTTTAAGAGAAAATATATTGTAATTTACTATCATGTGATACATATTTGCAAGCATTTTTTTATTTTGAGAACATGCTTGGTAATAAGATATTTATGTCCTTGTTTTAGTTGTAAAATATGTGAAAATGTGGTTATTCACTCTGTTATAAAGGTGGGACAGTGGAGGGTGACATTGCACCTCTAGAGCTTTGTGACATACTCTAGGGAAGACCATAATTGTATGAAAATGATACTAAGTGTTCTTAGGATTTATTCATTAATTATTTTCTCAATTATTATTCCACACTAATGGTACATAATATTATTTTTTAAGTTAAAATCTACAAAATAAAATAAAATTGGGGGTGTGGATTTAGGAGATTGAGACCTTGGAGAAAAAAACTTGAAATCAATATTCATTGTAGTTCAACATATAGTCTAATGTATAAAAGTGTGTCAACCTTCTTATTAAATGAATGCAATGAGTAATAAACTCTAGATTCTCCATATTATTTTATCATCAATTTGGCATAGGGATGCTCTTAAAATAAATAACTTTTATTCTCTTACACTTCAATATAGATGTTGAGCAATGTTTACTATACATGTAATTTTTTGTAAACCATGCACTAATAATCTTGTGTATTTACGTAATTTTGAATTTGCATAAGGACCCTATTATGCAAGTAGAAACACAATGAGAGGGAAGGGATGAAAAAGAGGAATACAATCCTAAAGGGACCTAAAAAGAGTTTAAGAGGCCCTTGAAATAAATAGTCAAAACCATATTGGTAAGGTTTTGGTATACCATAATCGTATAACTACAATTTTGGAAAATGCATAGAAAAGTGGGATAAAATGAGGAGAGAGAAATTGATGGAAGATTCTACTTCTAGAGCGAATTATGAGGAAAGAGAAGTAGACATGGAAGGAAGAAGGAAGAAATATTAGAACAACATGAATTTAATTATTAAAGAATACGGTGACACAAGGAATATCGCAAACACCAAAATTATGGAGCCCTAATTCTCATGTGTGTACGCACTCTAGGAAACTCCTTCATAGTCTCACATGGCTATTTTACCTATTCTATCAAGTTACATTTATCATTTTACACCCATAACCACATACAATACAACCATAGAATAAACAAAATAAAATAAAATAATAAAATAAATCAAACAAACCAAAATAGTCTTGTAGACACTATTTTATGTTGTTGAGTGAATGTTTGATAACATAAAGTAGATAAGAGATGTGTACCTGATAACCATGTAGATCGATGGCAAAAATCATGTCAAGGAGACAAGAAAAAGTGTGGAGTGATAAAAAGTGAAGCATGGAAGCTAGAGAAGAGGAAGTGAAAAAAATGACCTTAGGGGTGAAATCATGTGTGTTTATGTCGAATTGTACCTTTTCACAATGTCACTGATGCTTGATGATGTGACTGTTGCTTCCCATAAGGATGGACCTACAAAAGAGAAGAGAAAATGAGTATTCAAATATGTGTATATGAAAAATTTGATCCAAACGAGTAAAAAGTGTGTAAAAAAATGAAAAAGGAACATGTGCACATGATCCATGATGAGTGAAAGAGATAGAAAGGATCCTGAAGATGTTGTAGAAGAATGATTTTTTTGGGTGATCTCACACCAATTGCTCCAAGTGTAATTTTTTGGGTGATCTCACACCAAGTGCAGAATAAGTGTAGGGAGAAATTTTTAGTGTTATATTCCAACCTTTGACTTCTTCCCAAAGTATAAACACTGTTGCAGATGGTGTGTTCAAATCTGATCTATTTCGATCCAATTTGATCCAACAAAAAAATAGAAAAAGTGGCAGAATGCATGCATGCCTAGTGCTAAAGGACTATGCTTGTCCCGTAAAAGACATTGTGTAAACTCTTTGTAAACTATGTCAAATTGAGAAAACCTGTGTAGCTTCCCCTTGGTCATAGGCACCCATGAAGGATCAAGGGTGCTCGTGTACTATTTTCTATGTCCGGGCGATGGCGTATGTGATATGCTGAGGACCCAAGTCAAATTTTGGTCCATTGTTATTACTGAGTACTATGTTGTATCGGTAATGAACTATGTTGTACTATGATTGTGAATTGTTGAATGGGGTGACTAATTCACGCAATGATTCCCCCCCATTTGGGGTGCATGCAATGTCACAAGGATTATTCATCCCAAAGGAGGACTAAACATTGATATGAAAATGAAGCCCTATAAGGGGAGGACAAAATGTGCTTGGTAGAAACCAATGCACACGCAAACAAAGTAGCTAAGAAACAAGTCGGTCTGAAACAAGACTAATGCACATGTAGATGACAATATGTAAACCAACAAGAAGGAAGACAAATGTGTAATCTATCATGAAAGAAAATAATATAGACCGAAAAAAGTGGGTTGTAAACATGGGACATCACTCATGATGTCGCAAGACAATCAAGGCGAAAATGGCCAAAATTATATAGTGTGCACACAAGACAAAGGGCATATCCCACAAGCAATGGAAAAAAATGACAGACAAATAGTAAGAAAAAGTAATAGATAACTATGGTGGCAAAGAGTTCCCTGCAAAACAAATGTTGCACATGAAGCACTCATTATCATGTTAGAAAGATAAAAAAATTCAAAGTGTGTAGAATCTGATATGATGTAGTGTTCTAGTATGAATAGGAAGTAGTATAAAATAAAACAATAACACCTGTGATGTGTATGAAAGTGGATGCCCCTAGGAGCCTATTGCAAGACTGGTAAGAGGTACAATGCCAAGCATCCATGCTACATGTAATGGTCTATGTAAAGTTTGCGATCATAGTAGAAGAAAGTGAACATACATGTGTAGATAGAAAAGATAATGACATACAAAGTATATTTCTAAAATAGTAAGCAATGTGTACATACGAGAATAAGTAAGAAAGACCAATGTGCAACCAAGATATGCAGTGTGCTATGAATGTGAAATGGAATGGAATGCAATGTCAGTGTGATAGGATTAGTGTGCCCCTCGAGCGAATGTGAATGAGTATGCATGAGATGAGGTAGTTAATAAATGTTCCCTCAATAATCAAGAATGAACCATAGAACAAGAGTGTGGCATTGGGTAATGATGATACAAGTGTATCAAAGGGTTTGAAAGCACTAAGAAATATGAATCATGAAGCACAAAGCGTTAAGTATGGTAGGACATGGTAGAAATAATTGATAGTGCTAGAAGGGGGAAGAGTAAGCATGATGCCCCCAAGTGTATTATGATGAATATCTATGTGGTGACGTGAGAGGTACCATGCCATTATGGGAGAGTGTCATTTGTATCATGATAAGAGAGAGGGCCAACACAATGGTAGGCAGAAGCAACAATAGGACCATCGCATGGTGGTGAAGTTTGAAATGGGTCTTGAGGATCAAAATAAGGAATAGTTTCTTTGACAAAAATGATTGATCTGCTAAAGTTTTGGATTATTGGTATCATTGTAGTAGACTCGGTAAGAGGGAGTGTTGAACTGATTTTTAGAGGAGGTTATTTAGGTTGATTTGATAGTGTTGTAGATGACTTGAGAGGAGGTAGAGTGAGACTAATTTTGACAGGTGGTTTCTTAACTTGAGTAGATTGTTGTTTGTAAGAAAACATTTGGGTAGAAAAATTGATGGGTATCTTGTCAACGCTCTAGGACTCTAGGTCCCTCTTCTTGAATGGTGCATCTCCATTTATTATGAGTGAACTAAAAGGAAATTTTTTGTTGGCCTATGAGGTCGGGGATCCAACAAGCCTTTGTCCATTGTACATGCGACGAAAATGCTTGTAATTGCTTACAAGGGATGAATTTTCTAGAAAGTGGGGAAAAGGGAGTGAAAAATTATGGGGGAGAGATTAACTCTGCAAGTAGAAAATCATATTCTTGCCAAAGCTAACCAAAATTTTCACATACACAATTGGGGGAAGAAACAACTATGCTTATAACATCAACGATGAGAGGAAACCATGCACACAAGGTTGCACACATTCATACATATGAGAAAGAAGAAACTCTTTCCTTGATTGATATCTCCACAAGTTATACAATGAAACAGAAAAGAGGAAAGTATTCCAAGAAAATGGAAGAATGTTATCTCTTTTATATTTCTCCAAGTAGTAATCTCCTTCAATACAAACTTGATCACACTTTGAGCATACAAAATTGACAACCCCTAAGAATGAGGGTGTCATTACATTATATAGACCAAGAAATGACTCTTCTCGTACCCCTATGTGACCTTTCATTTGTCCTCAAAACTTGTGACTTTTAACATTCCTTGGAAAGGACATTAAGTCCCCTTTTATATTTTTTAATTAAGGGTCAAAGAGGGTTGAGGGGTCCCTTCCCAGTTACAATAAGCATTATTAGATACAAAAGTATAACAATGAGGAACGCATAGGGCTGTCTCTACCATTGGCAAAGAGGGTCAAAAAAACACAAACAAACCAACAACATGACCAACCACAATAGTAAACAAACCAAAAGACTAACCATGAGACTCCTTCCCATGGGATCTAAGATGCATCTTAAGGGATTCATTGACTTTCCCTTTCTTCCTTCTACTCACAAGTAGACCAACCATCACCGGTGTTGGGATTTACATTTTCATTTGTATGAACTAGTATGCAAATATCAATAGTATTTATATCCTCCTGATTAAGGGTCTACGAGGAACAAGATGGAGGGACAAATTCCCGATCTCGAGAATTAGAGGTAGGAGCCTTCTCTATAGGGGTAGAGAAAGGGATGACTGCCACATTCATAGGCAAAATTCCTCATCCATGGACCCATCTTGATTCACTATCTCGAATGATTGTTAACAACCAAATGACTAGAATCAGCATTCTTCCACCAAGAAGTACGGCTACTAGCATGTTTCTTCCCATACTTGCAATTCGTAGCTAAATGACCAAGGGAAAAGTAGGTTTGACATCTAAAGGGGAAGCCTTCATAGTCTAAGTTTTGAGTCCATATTTTGTCCTCAACCTTAAGATCAATAGAAGTAGGAAAATACATTGAAGTGTTCATGTTGACCAAGATGTGAGCATATGTAGTATACTCATATAAGGTCGTTTTTGTGTCAATAGCAAGGGTTTTACCCAAAGTGTCCCCAATGGAGATTAAACATTTCTCACCCCAAAACTAGAGAGGCAGATATGGAAAATGAACCCAAATAGGTCTGACTTGGAAAGTTTTAGTAATAGGATTGAAAAGGGGGAACCATGGCTTCAAAGAAGAAAATGGGATTGAAAATCCCATAGTCTATCAAATATGATATCTCTATCAGAGGTATTATCAAAGACAATAATGAAAAAACCTCTAGTTTTTGGGTAAATGTCTACTTTACCTTCCATTAACATCTTCCAAAAAGAGGAGATCCATTCGTGGAGTGTAAAGGCACCAGATAGATATGGTTAAATCTGCATATAATGCCATTTTCCTTGAAATATGCCTTTGATTTCAAGACATCCACACCAAAGATAACTATGGGGGATGACTTAGCATGTAGCATTGGCTTGGCAAGTGGGCGAGTAGATGTTTTACCCACATCTAAGAAACTTTGAAACCTATTTCACCCCAAATCCACGTCCTCCCAACCCAACAAAGTAACCACAAACCCCGTATTACGACCAAGGACAACTTGGAAGCAGAGATGGGGACATTGTAGAAGAATGGCAAGATGGGGTGCATCCCAAAACAAGGGACCCAAAGCAATCAGCATCTAACTACCCCGAATCACAAAAAATAACCCCCGAAGAGTCGTCATGCAACGAACCATCAACACGAGCACCGCCACCACCCAAAATTTGTTGCAGGAAACTATTCTCACTATCGAATACCCTGGTTAGGTAAAAATGGGACATCATTGCTAGAGTGGGGATTTCCAATGCCGAGGATAGAGCCCACAGTCTCTCCATGGATGCCCAATGTCCTTCTTCCGCTACCTCTATCAAAAGATGAGGCAGAGCCACCACCATAGATACTAGGGTTAGGGTACACGAAATTCTCCATATCAATTAAGGGCAACTTATTACATTTTTTGGACTGTAGTCACATTAATAAATAGGACGAATGTCATGATTGCTTACAACGAAGAATTAGAAAGGGTTATAGAAGAGGGGAAAGAATGAGGAAGGAGGGGAAAGAAGAGATGCTCCCAAGAATTAATATACCTCCTTCATTGATGAATATCTTGTTGATGATGACCACAATTCTTTGCATGATGCACAAACACACTGGACCATGAAATGAGTGCTTAGAAACATTGTTTTGAGACCTCCCAATGTGAACAAGGGATGAACACATGCAATGCTCATGATGATCCTCTTTGACACTTGCTTGATGAAATTCCTTAGCTCATTGAGCTCAGCCTTGACCAAATTACTTCAAATCACTCAACCCACCTGAGTGATGGTGAAGGATCCACCTGCTACATTTTGTGATGTTATGCCTTACTTATGTACATAATTAAACTTAGGATGATGCTTCCAAGACCCTTGTGAAGTTATCATTCCTTTGTTTGATCCACAAAGTCAACTTAGAATCTGTAAAGAGTCAAAAAATAGAAATATGAATGAAAACAAAGCCATCTATAACTTTTTGTGCCCAAAACTAAAACTTTCTATTTTTAGAATGTGAGACCAGAACTTGCTATTTTGAGACATATCACTCATTATTCTCTAATTTCACCTTCTAAACATTCTGGCATATTCCATACTCTTCCATTGTTGAGGCATTTCTATTTTTAGCATATTTCTATTTTTAGTAGGTTACTTTTTGGAGACCTACTATTTTAGGAAAGTTATCATTTTTGCCTTGCTTTCCATTTCAAACTTGTAATTCGGAGGATTTACTATTTTTTGCAAGTGGTGGAGAATAGAATATGTTATTTTTAGTAAGTGTCCGAAATGGCCTCGCTTTTTTTACGGGGATGGAATTTTTAGATTCAGCTCGTCGTCACGATCTCGTGCTCTAAATTTCATTGTGTTTCACTCACTGGAAAGCTCAAAATTAAAAAAACATTTTTTTCCTAATGAGGATTTGGGCACGGAGCTACCATGGTAGAAATTAATGGAGTCACCAAGATTTTTGACTGATTATTTTCCCACCTTTGATTAGAATGAAATCAATTCCATCGGGATAGGTTTTTCATTTAGAGTTTATGCTCACAATTTTAGCTTCGCCCGCTCTCTAGATTGGTGGGAAAAGCTGAAAAATGAAAGCTAACACACAAAAATGGATTTTTATCACATTTAATAATATAGGAGTCATTTTATATTCTATGAATTTCTTCTTGATGTCCTCTAAAAATTAGGAAGTCTTAAAAAAAATCTACCTCAATCTGTGCTCCAAATTGTGAGATATGAGCATTTCACCGTTTTCGTTACGAAGTAATTCTGGAAATGAACAGACATGGTGTCTTCTACAAAAAAGGTTTTTTTGATATAGTATAAAATTAGGAAGAGGAATGGATTCTTGGTGTAATGATGAAGTGAAAGAAGCAACAATAATGGAAGAAAATGGAAATTTCCAAAGACTTAAAACCAAAAACTTAGTTTTATCTTCAACTTGGGCATGGGCGTACTTTTTGTCACAACCATCCCAAACATTTGGGATATCTAGTGCAAAAAAATTCCCCTCCCTCATTGGTCCAAGTTTTATTCATAGATTAGTTGTTGGGAAAATGTGAGAAAAACACTTAAAGCACCTAGGGCCAAAGCCTCAGGTCATATGGGTGACACTGGGAAGGGGATGAGCATGAGTTGAGAAACGTTTCCCAAATGTTTTTGGTATGGTTGGTGAAAAAAATTACACCCCTCTCCTATTGGTCCACATGGTGAGAGGTGATTTTTAAGGTAGAAGGGTGAGGGAGCTATGAAAATGGTGTATGGGGGCTTAACTAGGCTATTTGGGCTCTAAGAATGTCATATCATGGTCAGGAGATTATCTCGAGGATGAGGGGAGTTTTATGTCCCAACCATCCCAAAATTTTGGGACAGTTGGTGCAAAAAAGTGTGCCACCACCTACAAGTGACACGTGTCCACCCAAAAATTTGACTAACTCTTCAATCTTACCTTGCGGAACAACTTGACGAAGGCATGACTTGAGCTCCCAGATGACTTTTCCCACACTTATTTATATGAAATTGATTAGAAATTACATTTAAAAATAATGGGATGGGTATCATACCTCTATTATTCCTACAACATCCTAGAAATAGGATTTTTCTTTGGGCTCATAGGTTGTGCATGTTGAAATCAGGATGTGGGCAGAATATATTGAATCTTGTAAAAAATGTTAGACCACCATACTCTAAATTTCTAAATTACCTTTCCAAAGATTATTTTTTTACCTCCAACTCTTCACAGAGCTCCCAAAATCACTCCCAGAAGCTTACTCAAAGACCTATTTTTGCTAAAATGATGATTATTGTGAGAATAATTGTGAGAGAGAGAATTCTTGGAGAAGAAGCAAAAGCTTGAGTGAAAGAAAGTATTATACATCTGAGAGGTGTGGAAGATTGTAAATCTTCATTGTATATCTTGTGAAAGCTTTGGATAATAGATTGGCTTGTTTCTTGGTGGATGTAGCCCACACTGGGTGAACCACGTTAAATATGGTGTTGATTTATATCTCTTGTTTTGTATATTTTCTTGGTAGAATATCCACTTTATTTGCATGTATGTTTAGATCTGATATATTATCTGTACAACCTTGTGTGCTAACCCCAACAACTGGTATCAGAGCTTTGTTTGAGGGTTTTTGTGTGTTGACAGATTTACTCACAGAGGGTTTTTGATTGAGTGGGAGCTACAACAATGGTAGAAGAAAACAAATACAAGGTAGAGAAGTTTGATGGCTGAAATTATCAATTATGGAAGATGTAGATTGAGGATTATTTGTATCAAAGAGATTTGTATTTACCGTTGGATGAGAATTCTAGACCTACGAAGATGACTGATGAAGAATGGAAGATTCTTGATAGAAAGGCTTTGGGATCTATAAGATTGAGCTGGCAGCATCGTGGCTTCAATATTATAAAGTGACTTCTACGGTAGAGTTAATGAAATCTCTTGCTAATTTATATGAAAAACCTAGTGCTTCAAATAAAGTTTATTTGATGAAGAAACTATTTAGTTCTAAGATGCATGAAGGTGGATCTGCATCTAGTCATTTGAATGATTTTGATCTATTGTAAATCAGTTAAAATCGGTTGATATACCATTTGATGATGAAGTGAAAGCACTTTTATTCTTATGTTCTTTTCTGATAGTTGGGATAACTTGGTAATGGTTGTTAGTAATACAACATCTGCTAATAATATTTTGAAGTTTGATGATGTGGTTAGTATAATCTTGAATGAAGAAATTCGTAGGAAGAGTATAGAGGAATCATCATCTGGGAATGCTTTGAATGTAGAAAAAAGGGGGCAAGAGAAGGAGAGATCCAAGAGTAAGAGTAATGGGAAATCAAAGTCAAGGGATAGCAGATCTAAATCCAGAGGTAAGGGAATTACTTGTTGGAAATGTGGAAAGAAAGGACATGTAAAGAAATATTGTTGGTCAAAGGATAAAGAGAACCAACAACAGACAAAGGTAAAAAGAAGCAAATCTTGTTGCAGCAGAGGTAATGCAAGATGCTCTTATTCTTTCTTTAGATAATAGAATTGAATCATGGGTTTTAGATTAGGAGCTTCTTTCCATACTGACCCCTAATAAGGGTTATTTAGAAATTATGTCAGGGAAATTTTGGGCATGTTTATTTGGGTGATGATGAACCTTGCAGTATTACTTGGTAAAGGGAAGTTCATCTAAAATTGTAGAATGGAAATACATGGGTATTGAAAGATGTGAGGCATGTGCCAAGCCTCAGGAGAATCTTATTTTTAGGGAAACTAGGTGAATCTGGTTGCATGGTTACATTTACAAGAGACTCTTGGAAAGTCACCAAGGGTTCTTTTTTGTGGTAAGAGGTAAGAAGGTAGGAATGTTATATTTATCTACCTATGTTATTGATTCCTTTTCTACATTATCTACTTTAGATTCAGATGCATGCATGTGGCATAATCGGTTGGGCCATATGAGTCAAAAAGGAATGTAAATCTTAAAGGCTAAGGGTAAGTTATCATATTTGAAAGATTTAGATCTTGATTTTGTGAGCATTGTGTCTTTGGAAAGAAAAAAAGAGAGTGAGATTTCTCAAAGTTGGGGCAACTAAAGAAGGAAAAAATTGGAGCTTGTACACTAGATGTGTGGGGACAAAGCTCGGGTAGCTTCTCATGGAGGATCCTAGTATTATGTTACTTTCATTGATGATGCTACAAGAAAGGTATGGGTTTATTGTATTAAACGTAAATATGATGTTTTTGAGACTTTTAAAAGATGGAAAGCCCTTGTTGAGAATGAATCAAATTCAAAGTTAAAGTGCCTTAGATATGACAATGGTGGTGAATATTGTAGTAAGGCTTTCAATGATTATTGTTCAGTGAATGGGATACGTAGAGAAAGAATGGTTCCAAGAACACCACAAGAGAATGGTGTTGCAGAAAGAATGAACAAGACAATCATGGAACGTGCTAGAAGTATGAGGATACATTTTGGATTGCCCTTGTAGTTTTGGGTAGAAGTAGTTGATATAATGGTTTATTTGATTAACCGTGGGCCTTCAAGTTCACTAGATGGAGGAATACCAGAGGAAGCTTGGACCGGAAAAGAGGTAGATCTTTCTTTTCTTAAAGTTTTTGGTTTAGAAGCTTTTGTGCATATTGATAAGGAAAATAGGAAAAAGTTGGATGTAAAATCCAAGAGATGCACTTTCATTGGTTATGGATCTGGTGATTTGGATTCCATTTTTGGGATTTAGAATTCTAAAATTATTAGGAGTCGTGATATTGAATGGAATGAAAAGAGAATGTACATGGATCAAATTTTGGTACCCAAGGATGAACCGGTTGAGAAGTTTGTGAATGAAAATGAACTCTCGGATTTAAAAGTAATATCGATAGGGTTACAATGCGGTGTCGGTTGACCCCTGACCGACATCATCGTCAACAGAACGAGTATCGGTTATGAAAGATCCAAACCGACATCGGTTTAGAAGAATCGATTACGCGTGTGATATAGGTGGTGGTGATCGCGTCGGTCATTGAATAGATTTGGATACAAATGTCAGGAGGTCAGAATGAGCCTCGGTACCCCAAACTCATGTGAGAAGGTCATAAAGGGTAAGTAAACCTCCAGAAATATTTACACCTTCTCTATTTTATTTATTATTGACTGATAATGGTGAACAGAGAGTTTTGAAGAAGCAATACAGGATAAGACCCACGTCTAGTGGGAGCATGGCATGGATGAGGAGATGGACTCCTTGGAATAGAACCAGACTTGGGATTTGGTTAAGTTTCCAGTAGGTAAGAGGACATTGTAGAACAAGTGGGTTTACAGGATCAAGGAAGAAGAGGGTGGACAAAAGAAAAGTATAAGGCAAGGCTTGTAGTAAAGGGATTTGCACAGAAAGTAGGTATTGACTTTGGTGAAATATTTTCTCTTGTTGTAAAGATGACTTCTATTCATATTGTATTGAGTTTAGTTGCGTAGTAGATGATTTGCATTTAGAGAAACTAGATGTGAAGACAACTTTCCTTCATGGTGATTTGGATGAAGAGATTTATATGTAGTGGTCACTTGGGTATGAAGTCAAGGGTAAGGAGAAATTAGTGTGTAGGTTGAAAAAGAGCCTATATGGGCTCAAAAAGCTCAAGGAAATGGTACATGAGGTTTGATAGTTTTATGCATGAGCATGGTTACTTGAGATGTGAATCTGACCATTGTGTTTATTTCAAGAAGCTTGAAAATGGGAGCTATATTATTTTGTTATTGTATGTGGATGATATGCTTATTGTAGGATCTAGTATGCAGGACATTGGTGAGCTTAAGGAAAGCTAGCTCACACATTTTCTATGAAGGATTTAGGAGCTGCAAAAAGAATCCTTGGCATGAATAAATATACGAGAGAGCAGGAAGAACAAGAAATTGTATTTGTCTCAGGAGGATTATATCTACAGGGTGTTAGAAAGGTTCAAGATGTAGAATGTAAAACTTATTAGTACACCTATGGCTGGACACTTCAAATTGAGAAAAGATCAGTGTCCTTCATCACATGAGGAGGTCAAATACATGACATGAGTGCCATATGCTTCAGTAGTTGGGAGTCTCATGTATGTTATGGTTTTACTAGACCAGACATTAGACATTGCACAGGTAGTGGGAGTTGTGAGTAGATATATGGCCAATCTAGGTAAAGAGCATTGGAAAGTAGTCAATGGATACTCAGGTATTTGAAAGGGACATCTAGCATGCAGTTATGTTATGGAGGTTTGATATTTCATTATGTGGCTATGTTGATTTGGATATGGCTAGAGATCTGGATGGTAGGAGGAGCACTACTGGATATATTTTCATAGTAGGTGGGATGGAAGTTAGCTGGATTTCAAGATTGCAGAAGGTTGTGGCTTTGTCTACTCTAGAGGTAGAGTATGTTGCAGCTACAGAGGCTAGCAAGGAGATGATATGGATGAGTAGGTTCATGAAAGAGTTGGGAAAGGAGCAAGATGATTACAAATTGTTCAGTGATAGTCAGAGTGTAATTCATTTGGAAAAAACTCAGTGTTTCATTCGAGAATGAAACACATTCAGTTGAGGTATCACTTCATATGGAAGGTATTGGAGGATGGGTAGTTGAATCTGGAAAATATTCATATGAGTGAGAACCCTATGGATATGCTAACAAAGCCATTAAAAAGGAGAAGTTGGAGCTACACTCCACTTATTTATTGGTCTTGAGTTTGAGACTTGAAGAGGAAGAAACAAAGCTAAGGAAGGATCCAAGAATGACGTTGTATAGGTATGGTGTAGTAATTAATCTCCAAGTGGGAGATTGTTGAGTTGTGGAGCTCAATTACTTTAGATTAGCATGTAATATGAAACTTGCTAGAAAACACAGTAACCGACATCGGTTATGGAGGGACCGGCATCGGTCACCTATGACCGGCATCGGTCAGAAAGGAGGAACCGACATCGGTTAGGGCTAACGGCGTCGGTTACTGTGTGGGAGTGTTTTAATTAACTCTCAAGAATTAGATCTATTTTTAGTATTAAAGCAGATCTATTGATTGTAATTGCATGGCTAAGTGCCCTAAGTTTGTATATGCCTATATAAGCATGAAAGCTAGGGTTTAGAAGTAAGAATTAAGAAGAACTTGCAAAAGTTGATGATTATTGTGAGAATAATTGTGAGAGAGAGAATTCTTAGAGAAGAAGCAAAAGCTTGAGTGAAAGAAAGTATTGTACATCTGAGAGGTGTGGAAGATTGTAAATCTTAATTGTATATCTTGTTTCTTGGTGGAAAGCTTTGGATAATAAGATTGTATCTCTTGCTTGTTTCTTGGTGGAGATCGTAGCCAACCTTGTCTAAGGTGAACCACGATTTTAAATCTCTGGTGGTGGTGTTGATTTATATCTCTTGATCTTTGTATAATTCTTATAGATGAATCAGATTTAGGAACCCAATGGGATGTAATAATTGGAGATGGCCATGTAACACAATGTCATGTAGTGAATGAGATAAAACCTTGACACTCAAGATGTTTGATTCTTTTTGTAAAGAATATAAATCATTATCATTATGTCCATTGATCGATGATAATTGCAATATGGAATACCTTGATATTTTACAAGTTGATAAGGAGGATAAGCAATGAGTAGATGACAAGTTGATTAATTGATGAGTTATGAGTTGCAGAAGAATATCTTGTTGCTTAGCATTGAGTGCAAACTTGAGAGGCATAGGGGAGCAGAAATATTTGAGGTTCATTAATATGAGCACATGTAGAATACATAGAATGAGGATGAGATGTAGAAGGAGAACAAACATGAGTCTGAGAAGCATCCTTAAGATGTTGTATTTTAGATTTAAGAGATATAATTATGGATTCCATAGCTTGAAATTTATCTTAAAATAACAAATGAAGAGCTTGAATGGATGTGTAAATAGATTGATTGGAATTAGAACCAATAGATTCATCAGAAATACTATCAAAGATAGCAATGAATTGAGCGAGTGGCATATCTTTAGGAAGATACATGGTGTCTAGATATTTTTGAAGAACATCTTTGCAAGGTGGATGCATTTGAAGTAATTCATGCAAAGAGATTTGTGAACCTAAGAAAAATGAGGATCCAGAGAGTGTCGAATCGGGTGGGTTCACAAATGATTTAACAAATATTGAAAATTATTGTTGAATTCTAATTACATAATAACAACGCAATGATATGGAAATGAAGTACATATTTGACCAAATGAGATAGGTTCACAAAATCATTTAACAAATATTGAAATATAAACATTAAATTCTAAGTAAGTTACTGTGTAGTAGATATGTAATAAAATACAGATTTTAACACAAGAAAGCAAGCTAATAAATTTGAAACCCTAAGTGCAAGAGAGAGGATAAGATACTTTATCCGATTCGAAATAAGTTTGAAGTTGTGCCTAAATGAAAAAATGATGAAACAGAAAGCAAAGTGTCGTAAATGAGCACGGAAAAATTGTGTGAATGTTGGAAATTTTGGGACTAGTGTGCTTATGTAGATCGGGGGCACCTAGGTCTCAAACCTCCTTTACGCACTTGTGACTACTTAGAACCTTAAAAACTCGGTTTCACAAGATGTTCATTGGATTTCACCTTTTTTCACCTATAATTCATTACTTGATTGTCAATTCATATGAAAACAGTAAATAGAAAGAGTACCTACACAACCCCAAAAAAACATCAAATCCTAAAAAAGAAAAAGATACAAATGAGGAGTCATAGTATCGACCCCGATGGTCACTTTCTTGAGTGAACTTATGATTTGGGCACTACACTACATTTCAAACTCCATGTAGTTATATGCATGTGTGTAGAATTGTGCCCTAGGTGGCTCTTGTGTTAGACACACTTAAATAGTGAGAAATATCTAGATGTAAAAGATATAGATAGATGTGTGCATGTAAAAATGAACTTCCCCTCCTATGAAGTGTATGTAGAAGAATGTATTCCCTTGTCCCTTGAATGGTAGCTATATGGATGCTTTGATGCTCTTAGAATGATCTTGAATGCAACCTTAGGTGATGATAGTAGATGTTTAGTATTTGGTCCTTTATTATGATCACATAGCTTTGTATTTATATGAGTCCCTTAGTTGAATTTCATAATTAACCTCTAAAAGGTCGAATAGTAAGAAATAAGATGCCCAAAATGGCTATAAAAGACCCAAAATATGTGAGAAAGATACAAAGAGGTTGGGGGTGCCCAAAGGGGATGGGGGTGCGTGGGAAATCGTGTCCTAGTTGGGCACTCATGTCTAAAGTCAAGAAAATCCAAAGTATCAAAAGAACAACTCTGCAAGAAGGTGTGTAAGACTAAGAAGGGAAGCGAGAAAGAAAGCAAGTAAAGAAGCCAAAGACAATGATCAATTACTAATTTTCTCACTTATGAATCATATGAATAGTGGTATGTGATCAGGACTAGAAATATACCCAAAGTTACATTTACCATTTTACACCCATAACCACATGCAACCACAAAATAAACCAAAAAAGTAAAAAACAAAATAAATCAAACAAACCAAAATAGTCATGTAGGCAAAATGGTGCATTTCAACAAAGATTGTAGATCTAAGAAGGTATAAAATGGTTAATCATATGACAATGATGTATCTTTAGATATGAAACCCTCTAATAAAGACTCTTGATATTTCTTCTTGGCAACTTCCAGCTCACATGTATGTGATAGTGCATGGTTGATTGACTCAGGTGCCTCTTTGCATATGTATCCACACAAGGAGTGGCTCTGTGAATATGAAAGTTATAATGGAGGTGATGTCTTTTTGTGAGATAAATCCAAACTACAAGATCATAGGTCAAAGTAGATTCAAGTTAAGGTTCAAATATGGAAGAATTAAAACCCTCCCAAGTGTTTTACGCATTCTAGGTTTGACAAAAACATAATAATATGATTGATGTGGGTGTGCATGTAGCATTTAGTAAAGATATTTGTAAGAGGGTTTGGGGTGTAATGGTATTGGTGAAAGGAAATTGTATGGGAAAATTGTTCAATCTTAAGGAAAACATTGTTATTGGTGAGTGTAATAGCTTTGTGGTTTTAGAGGATAAGAAATATTCATATCTAACTCATGTATCTATTGTAATGAAGATTATGTTGTGGCATTAAAGGATGGGACATATTGGAGAGAAAATACTTTGTAATTTAAAAGAAAATGGTATCGTTGAAGGAATTTTGAGTTCCTTTGGATTTTGATTTTTGTGAGCATTGTTTGTTTAGAAATCAAATTAGAGCAAAGTTTCCTAGTAATACTACAAGATCAATAGGCATTCTACATTCGTTACATAGTGATGTGTTTGGACTGTAAAATTTCCATCACTAGAAAAATTTATATTTTATGTTATTTTTATATATTATTTCTCAAGAAATACTTGGGTATATTTTATCTAAAATAAGTATGAGGTTTTGAATAAATTCAAAGAGTTTAATTCTTTTGTATAAAATTAGATAGAAAGGAAAAAAATTGATAAGCGGCAATGGAGGGAATATTGCTCTAATGCCTTTGATAATGGAGGGGAATCTATTAGACATCAATTTGATGATAATGTGCATCATTTTGAAATCCCGATTCTACGAAGAAAAAAATTATTCAAAAAATAAGCTTTATCTCATTGAAATTTTTTTAGGGATTCATCTGCATTTTGATTTCCTTTGTAAATGGGTTGTTTAGAAATGGAGGCCTAAATGTATTTTGGAGATTTCTACGATGTCCAAAGGTTTCTTTTTAATTTTTTTCAATAATAAAGAGGATTTTTCTAAATATTTGATGGGTGGGCCCTATTTTCTTAGTTCAAATGGTCTCATTCTTCATCAATGGAAACCTTATTTTGATCTACATAAGGAAAATATCAATGTAATGCCCATTTTGGTTAGAATCCTAGATCTTCCACTTGAATTTTAGGACCAGGAGATCCTAATAAGTATTGATAATTCTTTTGGTATCTTTATTTCTTTTGATGGTGTCACTAAATATTATTTATGATTAACACATGCTAGATTTTTGTCAATGCATTTATTAACATTTTACTTAATGATTTTATTACCTTGCATTTTATATTTAGAACTAAGATCCAAAATATTGAGTATGAGGGGTCAATGCCTAAATGTAAATCATACCACAAGTTGAGACATGAGAACTAGTTATGCCCCATCATAATGACCAATCGATTAATAAGGTGGATAATAAGCAAAGCCAACTTTAGAAAAGGAAGGTCTCTAAATGAATCACACTAAGTAATGATTCCCTCCACTTACCTATAATAATGGATCATAATAGTAATTTTTACCCATGAAGAAACCTAGTAAAGTCTTAACAAACAATTTGTTAGTTGTTTTTAGCTCAAAGGTTGTGCTTTAGAAGCATCCCAAGAGAAACAAAATTTGATTATGGAGGCTCATTTTTTGGATGTTGGGGTTGTTCAAGGAGAAGGGAAGTTAGTTGGTACTAGGAATTATGTGAGAAGTGAGAACAATGATCTTGTAGCAAGGGAAGAAGGGGAAATTCTTGAGGGGAGGTGGAATACTTAGGAAGAAGAAGAATAAGAAGATATAGAAGAGGCGAAGTACAAATAATAAAGGATCAAAAAGAAGATAAAGAAGATGAAACATTGATAAAAGAGATTTAGGAATTTGAAGATCCAAAGGATGAATTCATATCAAAAGATCATAATTGTGAGGATCAAGAAGATCTTTAGTTGAAGGAATATGTAATTAAAAAAGCATAGAGGAAAGAGTTTATAGAGTATGATGTGTATAGAGGCCTGAAAAATAAAATAGATATTTTTCACCATGAGGAGGAAGAGGTGAATAAGGAAAGATTTTTCCAGGATATAATAGAGGAATAACCTTTTTACATTGGATCTACTCTTATTTCCTTTGAGAACAAAGATAGATGGATGATAGTTTTGAACTTTTTGGATGGTCCTTTTTTAAGAACAGAGAAACTCCTAAGGAGGATAAATGGACTCAAGTAGTTTGAAAATGTGGAATAAAATTGTATGGAGGAGTTTTCCTTTTATAACAAGAAGTTCCTATAACAATTGAATTGTTACTCTTGAAGTGAGATTTTCTCTATTTCAGTTGTTATTTTTATGTAGTTATGTTGTACTTTGATTCTTTCTTATTAGATGATATTTTGTTTTTGTTCTTTGGTGCTTTATATTGGTTTTATAGTTATATCTAGGTGTTGACACCTCTTGAGTTTTTTTGTAACAATTTCGGGCCCTTGATAATTTTTCCCCTTTTACCAATAACTAAAAAATTATGTAAAGAGTGTGGAATAGAAAGGAAAAATAAAAATCCATATACACCACAACAGAATGGGGTTACAAAAAGGATGAATAGAAAATTGATGGATAAGTGTAGTATTATACTAAATGGTGTCAATTTAGACAGAAAATTCTTGGCATAAGCAATGAAAATTATATGTTATTTTATCAATAGATCACTAATATCCACACTTGAAGATAAAATCCACATGAAGAATGGACTAGTAAGAGACCCTTCATTCAAAATTTACATTTTTTTCTATTGCTTATATGTATATTCCAAAAGATAATATAACCAAGTTAGATAATAAATCTACTAAGTACATATTTATTGGATACTTTAATGGTGTAAAAGGATACAAGCTATGGAATCTAGAAACACATAAGGCTATTTTTAGCCATAATGTAATCTTTAAAAGGTTAAACAAATTCCATATTAGGAAGCAAAACTAGAGGAATATCATGTTAAAATTGAGGAAGGTGTATATGTGTGCGAATTCAATGTGATTGTAGAAGATGAACCACAAAGAGATTTATAAGAGGAAGATTTATATGAAGAAAACTAGAACTAAAAGATATTGAACCAAAAACTCATGTCTTAAGAAGATCAAATCGGATGAAAAGGGTACGAGAGGTATATCCCTCCTTATTTCTATTTTTCTTATGCTTTATAAGTTTTTTTACATCGATTATGAACCCAAGACTATGAAGGATGATTTTAGATAAAAATAAAGTAAGTATTTGGAAAAGGCTATGGAGGAAGAAATGGAGTCCTTATACAAAAATTACCTCTTGATTCAACAAGAATGATAGACCATGTGATATTCTATATGAGTTACATAGTTAAGGATTAATCGATTTACTACCTAATAACTCTTATCCACTTTATCAACTTGATAAGATTAAAAGGAAACCATTTTTGCAATTATCATGGAATTAAAAGATATCATGATAATGATTGTCATGATTTAAAATGAAGATACAAAAATTGAGTGTAAGTGTGTTATTTCATTTGACACATGATATTCTAATAGATATCCCTCTCCTTTTTTAAGGAATCACCCACGAGGGTCCTTTTTTAGGATGTATTGGTTTCTTTGTCTCTTACAAATGATGTTTCTCATAGAGTAGTTTCTCCCATTCAGTTTTCTCACATACCTAATTCTAAATGGGTCCCTATAGCTAACACGACTCTATCGAGAAAATCATAATACAATACTAAATAAAATAACTTTATCTATTATATAAGGTCAATCTATCCACGAAGAGCATATGAAAGCACTACATCCTTGAGAAAATTCAATCTCGGCGTAAGAACTACATTATGTTAATTTGCAGAAAAAAGGAAATAATATGCATTAAATAAGATAAAATTATACGTGCTAACATAACGATTTGATCGTATACAAGTATATTTAGGGAATGACATAGAGATGAATAATTAGGATATTCCCAATTTACCATAGCAAGTCACTACAGAGAAACATGATGGATCAAATATTGATTACCATGATAGTGATTATGAGTAATTGATATGTCATATGAGCATCTATGATAAATAAATTTCAACCCTATTGATTAATTGGACACCACTTCCATAGAAGAATTTTTGAGAATGTGGGTAAAGATCAAGCACTAATAAAATATGAATGTATATAGAGATTATTATTGTGGGAGAGAGGAACCAAACATGAGCTAAAATATAGCGTGTATTTTTAATGCATAATAATTTTTACAAGAGGTGTATAAATAGGAAGTGGAGAAGTGTAACCACCACCTAAAAAGGTAGAGAAGTGTGTAGACACAAAATCTATTCACTTCGGTACATTTCTAGGTCCTAAAACATACTAATGTATACATGATTCATAAGAAAGAAAACTAATGGTTGATAAATCCTTTTAGTATTTTGGTTGTTTTATCTCTTACACTTTACTAGCTTTTACACATCTTACAGCTCTGTCAACACTTGATTGATTTATCTTTTGATGACCTCATACACTAGTTCCAAGCTAGGACAAAAGTGCTCGGAGTTCTCTTGTCCCTCATGGGTGCTCATGTCCCTCTCTTTCTTCTTCTTACTCTTTTTGGTCCTTTTCACCTTTTGGTCACCTTTTAAAACTTTGGGTCATCCTTTCAGTTGTCAATTACAAAATTCAAACAAGGAATCATATATATACTTAGTTACTTCTCTCAAATAAAGGGGAAAGCACTATAAGCATTATCTATCACCACCTAAGCTTGCACAAAGGCACAAGAGCACTAGAAAGCATACATTTAGCACATTCATATAATGGATAATGGCTATATTGATTTGCATACACAACATAGGAGGGGAATTTATTCTATTCCATCACAAACATTTTGCATACTGATACAATCTATACCTAGCCCACTATCACCATGCACGACTTGCACAAGGAAACCTAGGGCACCTTTGAAAAATATACACACACACACATACACAAATAACTAAATGGAGTATGGGATGTAGTGCAACACTTGGTTATAATTTTACTCATCAGTGACCATTGGGGTCGAGTATGACTCCACATTCAACATCTTTTTTATTGGATTTGATGTGGTTTGTGGACATGTGGAGACAGACATCTATTTTTACGGAGTTACATGTGCAATCGGTGATCTAATAGAAAAACCAAAGTGACAAAGAGTGAGTAGAAGCAAACATCCACTAACCTGAGAAAAACCGGACTCCAAGCATCTAAGTAGACCAAACTTCAAACATCCATAGGCACCCAGTTGGTCACTAACACCTAGGGCGCTCCTTTCCTCCCTTGGGTGCCTCCTATACCTTGGTTTTAAAAACCTCATCGAGCCTATGTGACACCATTCCTAGCTTTTCCAATAGATACATAGTTTAGATCACTCCCAGGTTGCATGGAATCAACTAATTCATCATCCATCTCTCATTTTCTTAGGGTTTTACATTGTTGAATGCTTATTTCTTGGACATTATTGTACTTTATCATCTTAATATCATTTTTATAGTAGTTACTCTATAATTAAGATTTAATACAAATTATATTAAATCATTTGGTGAACCCCACTTCTCCTCAAGCATTCTTTCCGATATACTTTCATGGCTGAGATTATTGACCCCTTCAATGACACTAATATTCATGATCTCAATGACCATCTTTCTAAACACCCTCAAGACCTAGATATCTTATTTTTGTTGTCCGTGATGAAGCCAAGTGGTTAGATGAGCTAAACCCTCCGGTCTCCAATGATGCTTCCATTCCTATTGTCACACTTACACCTCCTCCCGCCACCACTCTTCCACCTATATCTATTGTCCCCATTTCTATGCCCTATGTTATAACTCACTTTACCCCCTTTACTTCTCACACATGACATGGCTCCTCTTCAAGAACTCCTAACCTAGATTCTTTATACCATGATTTACAAACCCAAATTCACCAATTACAACAAGCCATTTCATATTCCTCTCTGTCTCTAGATTTTGATTAAGCTAAATATGGAAATATGTGCCTAATCTAATTCCTATTGTAGTAGTAAATAAATAATCAATTAAATATAGAAATTAACCCAAGAAAACTAAGCCAAATTATATGAAACCTGATTAACTAAAATGTGGAATTATGGTAGTTAATCTAACTAGGAACAATAGTAAATAAAAGTAGTAAATAAATATAGAAAGTGACCCAAGCAACTAGGCTAATGAAAATAGAAACCCTAATATGCAAAGAAGGGTTAGAAGGATCTTATTTGATTTGGAGAACTTGATGGATTGTGTTTTAGAGTTGACTGGAGAAATAGGAGGAGGAAAAAACTATTCTAAGATCCAAACTTGTAGATCGAGTAATCTAAGTAGAATGGGGCACTTGAGAAAGGATCAAGGTGCATGTGGGCACCCTAGTCTAAGTTTTAGGTGCCCTGGTATGTGCAGGAGGTCCAAAAACTATATTTTTAGGTTGTAAGGTGATGTCAAGCCCTCGAAGTCTGTCACACTAATGTATCTCGAACTACGTTGGATTTTGCTAGTAGTCAATGATGAAGAAAAGACCTATAAAACCCCAAAACAAACATCAAACCCTAAAAAATAAATATGTATATGAAGGGGTTGGTCGACCTCCTGCTATCACAATGGTGGACTTACTAACTGGGTGTTGCACTACATCTTAGACCTTATGTATTTTTATGTGCAAGTGTGTGCAATCATTCCCTAGGTGCTCTTGTGCCAGTCGCACTTGTGAAAGTAGTGAGTAATAACTATGTGTAGAAAATGTAATAGAATGGTGGATGGAATAGAATAAACTTCCCTCCTATGCTTATGTGATGTAGATGAACCAGCATTGTGCCTTGTGATGGAGCTAGATGGATGTAAATGATCTCTAGATGGATGCAACCTTAGATGATGATAGTAGTTCCTAGTGCTTGGTCCCTCATTATGGCCACATAAATTTATATTTATATGGTTCTCTTGTTATAATTTCGTAATTAACCCTACGAAAAGGCCGACCACAAGAGATATGAAATGTTCAACCGGCTAGAAAGTACCCATAAAGTGGCGGGAAAGTGGGAAATAGATCGGGGTGCCCGACTAGGACCATGACACCTATCGGTAGGTGCCCCAGTACTAGCTTGGGTGCCCTAGTCAAATGTAAATAAGCATGGAATGACAAAGTAGGCGAGAAAGTATGTGTGAGAGGTCAAAGCGGTGACAATGAAAGCAAAGTAAAATGGTCAAAAGATGGGGTTAATTAGTACTTTCTTCACTCAAAAACCATATGAATAGTAGTATAAGACCAGGACTAAATAATGTCTAAAGTGCATGATTTTGTGACTACATTTCCCCCACTTTATGTTTGTGAGTGAAAATCTTGGTAACATAAAGTAGATAGAGATGTATACCTGATAATCCATGTAGAGTGATGTAGAAACATGTTGAAGGAATAGACAAAGCATGGAGTGATAAAAAGATGATGGAGCATGGAAACTAAAGATGCAAAAGTGCAAAAAAAGTGATGAGAGTGAACCTAGGGCGAAAATGTGTGTGTAGTTTCGATGTGTGTGATGTACCTACATGGTTAGTATGGTGTGTGTTGCTGCAAAATGTCATTGTTGTTGCCCCCATTGTTGTGTGTAGTTGTTATTGTTGATTTGCTTGTTTCTCATAAGGATGGGTTTACAAGAAGAAGCTGATCAAGTAGTCAAATACGTTTGTATATGTAAAAATGCATGTATATGTATGTGAAAGCATGTAAATGTAAAGTACGTAAATGAAAAATGGAACATTTGCACCTGATCCATGTTGAAAAAAAAAGTGTAGAAAGAGGATATCCTACCCGGGATTTTGGGAAATCTAATGCCATAGGCCGAAGAAGTGTAGGGAGAAAATTACATTATTCTCAACCTGTAACTACTTCCCTGAAATTTTATGAAGAGATCTTTGTCACGCCTATTTTTAGGGTGATCCGGTGCCACTGGATGAAGTAGTGTAGATAGGAAGTCCATTGTATCCTCTGACTTGTAATTGCTCCCCTGAATGTTAAGGACTACCATGTCCTATAAAATCCTTTGTGTATGGGATTTGTAGATTGGTTTGAACCCACTCATTGTATAACCCACAATTCAAGGCATAAACTCAACTAAAGCCGAGGCTAGTGTAGAATCGTTATATAGTATGTAAACCCCAAATGATGCCCCCTCTTTGGGGGCACATGTGATGTTGTTGATAGGAGAATACGTCCCAAAAGAGGACCAATTTCATGAACTCTGTAACTTTACCTATAGGAGGAAGGGAAACGTGCTTGGCGAAAACCAAGGCACTCACAAATAAGAGGTTAGCTCATTACAAGTGTTAGTATGAACAAGCATGCATGTATAATACAATGTATAAGCTACAAAGAAATATAGTAGTGTAAACACACAAGAAGACAAAGTAAGCCACGCAAAGTAGAGTGCAAGATAATGCAAACATGGGACATCACCCACGATGCCGCAAGACATGCAAGGACATTATGTGGCATACAACAAACAAGTGTACATACCAAACATAAGGAAATTCCTACATACATGTAGTGAAAGAAACAAGTAAGTACAAACAACATATAGCCATGGAAGCAAGTATATCATGATGTTATGAAAAAATGTATACATGAAGCACCCATTAGCATGTTATAAAGATAACTCATATGTCAAAAGCATGTATATGCAAGTAATGTAAATTATTAAGTATAGAATGAAACAAAGCACTGTGAAGAGAGGAATGTGGATGCCCCCAAGTGACCAATGTAGGATGGGTAGAAGGAAGGCATCAAATGATCAAAATTATGTGCAAAAGACATGTATCGTGATCACAACTAAGTAAAAATACATGAATGCACATGTGTGCATGGTATAGATAAATGACATACAAGATATCTAATTAGCATGCATAATAAAGCTAGCCATATACAAGTTAAATGTAAACAAGAATAAAAGCAACCAAAATATGCAACATTTTTTGAATGGATGGAATGGAATGCAAGATATATGATAGGAGTTATGTGCCCCCCGAATGAATGGATATGTATGTAATGAGGTTCATTTGGTTTGTCCCCTCATCAGTCAAGAATGAGCGTAAATGAGAGTGTTTCATTGGGAAATGATCAAAATGTGTGTTGTGTCTAGCATAATGCTAAGTGATGGATTTGTATGTGTGAGGATATGAGGCGTAGAAAGCGATGTGGCATCAACCCTATAGCTGAATCATATATGATGACAAGATGATTGAAAGAGTGATAATGTAGTGTAAAGGGTATATCAATACTAGATGAATAGAGGAGTGGTGATGTAGCTTAAAGCATATACCACTACAAGATGAAGGGATAGGTGACCATTTATCCTAAATCGTATGTCACTAACCTAAGAATGTCATGTGAAGAAAGATCAAATGATGAACGTGTGATGAAGATAAGGTCCATTTGATTTGATAAACCTCGATAGTCAATTATAGACCAAGGAACTAAATTACATCATAGGGTAGTGAGTGTAGCACATAGAAGATGTAGTGCACATGATAATAGATAACCATATAATACGTGAGATGTGTACGTGATGAAATATTATGTAATGCAATGTGTGTAAATAGACTAGGAGTGTAAAGATGCACACTACGTAGTATGGAAGATGAGTAGTATATGATGTTAGACACGTAGATCATAGAAGTATGACACATGTATGATGAAGGATAATATGATATATGATGTATAGATGTGCAAGTGTTGAAATAATGTAGGATAAATGGAGAATGTAGAATGTATGACACAAGATGTATGAATAAATGCGACTTAGTGTGTAATACCTATTGTGTAGTGTGTATTATTCCCTCAACGGTGAGTGTGAACCAAAGCACAAAAATGTGTCATCGTGTAGTAGTGACGATCACTGGTATAAGTGTGATGAGTGCGTAATTTGATGAGGATGTGAGATGCATATGCTAGAAGTATTTTATGTTGTGATCTACGATGTTACTAGGTTGTAATACGTGGTCATGTGTTATATGTTATGCCTCCCTAGTGTGCTTAAATGAAAGAACTATCCAATAACATTTAAGGAAGAATGTTCTCCATCTAATGTATGTGGTTCTCCATCTAATGTATGTGGTGCTAAAAGCACATGACCCTACTCTAATAGTGGTGGTAGATGAGATAGATGGTGCATTAGTGAATGAATTCTATGTGCATGCAATGGATGAATTTATGATGAGCGTTGTGGCGGAGCAAAATGTTTTGGTGATGATGAACAATGTGATGTCGAGATGTAGTAACTATGTTAGGAATGGATCTATACCTATGTGTAAGAATTGTGGAGCGGTGAGGCCATGTAGACAATGCACGAGTAGGTGAATTGGGATTAGATTGTGCTTTGAGTAACATAGAGTGTGATGTGTTAGACGATGTAGGTGGTGTGTTAACTGATGTACGAGGATATGATGACCATGGAGCAGATGGAGGGACACCATCAATAGAAATAATGTGATTGTTATGGATGAATTTTAGTCACAAATAGTTCATAGAGATAATAGATTGAGACTACCGAATCCAATTGAGACCAATAAACATGTCACACCCATCAACTGTGTTTCCAACAAGGAAAGGCACAAGCATAGTAAGAGGACCAACTGTAACATGTAGTTAGATGACACCAAAGGGATTGTTCATATGGTATTCAATTTACGATAGAGGATAGTTGATAGCCTTAAGGAGTGGAATGGAACATGCACTAATGGGCCATGATGGGTCAACCTTAGTGTTATTGATAGGGACCGAATCAATAGATGCCTTAATATGTAAGTTATTAGATGTGAAATTCACATGATAATCATGGTTAGAGAAGGAGATGATTGGTGGCGAAGCATTAGTATGTGCAACTAAGAAATCAAGAGCCCCTAATGTAGGAGGAGCCATTGCGTGATATGCATGATTAGCGAGAAGATTGAATGTTTTCTTATCACATTGTTGGGATTGATTATTACATAATTTGATTTTACCCTTATCATTGATCGTAGTGCAAAATTTGTGGGTTCCGTAAATTCAATCTTATTATTATCAAGAAGATATTGAATGATTGTGCGGAGCTTGAAACATAATTTTTGGAATGTCTCACACATCTATGATAATCACATTAAAAAAATCATTGTAATTCCTACCTTTTGGTCATGATGGATCTAATTCAAGTGGTGGAGGGAGCGTCATAAGGTTTCTCTCAAGAAGTTGTAGTATGAGATGTGGGGCCATAGGAAAGTTATTAAACACTCACCTAGGTAGTTGTGATTAAACTTCTTTAGGAGTAGTGACTCTATTAACAGTAACTTTGGCGTCGAAAGGCTTAGTTGTAGATGGTTTGAATGGTGCCTTATTTTGAAAATGATTAGATGAGGAAGTGTGCTCTTGATACTTAAGTTTGTCTATGGACAAAAATTTAGTTTCATGAAGCTTGAGAATGTGACAAAGTTGGTTAAAAGATGGAGAGGTCTCAAAGAGAACACTTTCTTGGAGTGGTGGTAAGAGACTCTGAATAAACAAATCCTGAATTTTGGAGTCCGCTAACACATTAGACATCTTAGCTAGATTTTTTTATATCTTAATATGTAGTTGGCTAGGTGTTCATTGGGTCCATGTTTCAGTTGTGCTAACTGAGAATAGGAAATCTTGGAGCCGATATTGATATAAAAATGAGTAAGAAAATCATCGGCTAGATGCATAAAGGAAGTTACCGAGTGAACATGTAAGTCGTAAAACCAATGCATCGCATAATCATGAAGACTACGGGGAAATATTTTAGCTAAAATAACATGATCATCAGCAAAATCAAGAAAACAACATGACATGCTCTAAGATGTTCTTGCATGGTCACCATGCCCATTGAAAATGGGAATCTTAGGGGTGAGAAAACTAGGAGGAAACAAAAAATTGTAGATGGTAGGGGAAAATAGAGTATTCAATAACAAGGTGGAATCTAAAGATGGCGGCGCATGTGAAGTGGCATCTTACAAATTACTTAATTTGAGCTTGAATGCCCTAATAAAGAGAAGTTAAGTCTTGATTACCAATGGATGAAACCTTTCATATATATGATAAAATAAATGTGGTCTAAAGTGATTAGTATGAGTAGTGGCTAAAAGTGGCTAAAACAGAATGGTAGAAATAGGCAAAAGAGTAGAAGTGAGTGATTGAGTAGCAACAGAGGTGGGTATGGCCACGGAAGTAGTGAGATATGCCAAATTAGTATCTTCCTCACAAGAAACATGTAAAAGTAAATCTAGATCTTGTATATGTTTAGCAATATGATCATTAATGGCCTTAAGATTAGCTTCAGTAAAGGCTTCATGAGATTAAGTCGTGGCGAAAGGAGACTAAAACCCTAAACTGAAAGTGGATTCAAAGGTCAGGTTCACCAAAATGATTAACGAAAATGTGGAATTGTGGTAGTTAATCTAACTAAGAACAATAGTAAATAATAACAAATAAAAAGCAATAAATAAATATAGAAAGTGACCCAAGGAACTAGGCTAATGAAAATATAAACTCTAATGTGCAGAGAAGGGTTGGAAGGAGCTTAGTTGATTCAGAGAACTTACTAGACCGAGTCACAAAGTCGACTAGAGAAACAAGAGAAAACAAGCTGTGTCGAGGTCTGGAAACTTGCGCAGATCTAGAAATCTGAGTGGAATGGGGCATTGTGCACGTACTTGAAATTATAGGGTACTACACCACCGAAATGATGTTACACATGCCCTAATGATGATACAGGTCTCCTTGCAAGGTGTTCGGAATCCAAAAAGGCTCACCAAGTATACGCTTGTATCCCACATGCCCCGCTCAACCTCCGCATGCTTTTTTTCCCCTTTTTCCCTTTTCTTCTTGCATTTTTTTCTTCAAGGACAAAACCACCACCCCGCCCGGTGGCAGTCCCGTGACCGCCACCCAAGACAGGCGTGGTCCCAGTAACACCACCCGCACAGGCGGCCAGGCGGCGGTCCTATACACATTTTCTAGATCCTTCGACGATTGCGTCAAATGTAAATCTTGGATTTTACATGCTTTCTTCAACCACTTTGGCTTACATTAATGTTTTTGGTCCCTGGTAATAGTGTTTTTCCTTTGTTTATAGTAAAAGAGATCAAATGGGAGTTACCCTCTGGTAAATGCATTGGTTATAAATAGCCAGCTTGTTTTCAAGCAAATGGCCCCTCATCCTCTCAATTCTCTTGTTCAGTTTTCAATTTCTTGCTTAGAATTATGTTAGTTTCATGTTTTGCTTCCATTGTTGGTATTTTAGAGGTCATATGATCTTCTTGTTTCAGTCTTGTTTCATTGTTCATTGTGTACAATCAGTTTAACATAGAATAGCTTCATTTCTAGACTAGAATCCATTAAAGTTACAAGTTTTGTTTTATCACAAGGATAGTTTCTGAAACTCTCGGTACACTTGTGTTGTATTCTCAATAAATCCCACTAGGAATTACATATTCAAGCTCTGTTCACTTGCACTATCTCTCTCCTACTCGCATTATATTTGGTTTATATCCAAAGTTTCCATTATTCGAATACCATCCTCTGTTGATATGATCATATACATACTTTTTGGATTCACGAGACACGAAGGAATGAGGAGATCATGCGCCGAGGGGAAAAATCACACACAACTAGATTTACCATTATTCCGTAAATGCCATGTTTGAGCTATTGAAGTTCTAGTTACGACATATCAAATAGAGTAGTGAATGATTTCATTTCAGTTAAAAGTTCACTCTCGATATCACCGGGGAAGATGTGGGGATTGATAGTTTATGAGAAACTACAATTCATTCCTCACATCCGAGGTAGGATCGAGAGCCTTTCAATTCAAAATATATAGTTTTTTAGATATTTAGGATAAAATCACAATCGCACAAGTGAATAGCCATACCTGAGCTATTGCTTGTTTTTATTCTCATTACTTAGATTAGTTGTTCATTTTATAAATATACTAGAGTAGTTTCTCCTCGATTTCATTGAAAACGCGTCATTGAAAATACAAAAATAGAAGAATGCTTGCATAGTGTAAATATACTAATCAGTTTATTAAATGTTAGTTAAAAGTTGAATCATTTTGTATGACAATCATAGGACCTAGAGATCCTAGAGAGTATATATTTGAACCCATAGTGCCTCAGCCAAATCTACCCACAACATTAGCTGATATAGATCAGGACCTCAGGATACAGGTCTTTCAAGCAACAACAAATTTACAAGCAATTAGTGAGCAACTAAGAGGATTAAACATCGAAGATGACAAAGCTTACACATTTTGGTCAAACCATCCAAACTATAGATTGCCTTGATAAAACATCTGAATGACTATGCAAGGATTCGAATGAGAGAAAACATTTGGTTACAATCCTTTGGTTCCACAACCCGACGCAGGAGACCTCCTCGTTGACATAGATACTAGCTTACGTATTCAAGTTGTCAGAACACCTGTTAGGTACTCAGAAAATCATACAACTTCTAGTTCTAAACATAGAGGCTGAAAAGGCATACGATTATTGGATAGTTGGGAGAAGGGATTGATTCTTCACATGACCATAATAGGTCCACAACAACCACGAACTCATGGTTGTGATCCCCAAGTCCCATAACCCAACGGGCCTACAAGTCAATTAAGTATTGACATCGGCTTACAAACACTAGTATTTAGATCTTCACCACTCCTACCAGATATTATAGTACAATTCTCCGTATTAAACATAGAAGCCAATCAATCTAATATTTTCTAGGCTAGACCAGAAAACCACCCATAGTTAACTATAAACCCACTAAATCACCCATCACCATTTTTATGACCTTGTCTGGAGATATATACGAAGCTCCCATAGGTCACTTCCCATGTATCCAACAACCAAGAAACAGGATCTCGGCAGAGCTCGACATTGATTGGAGCCTCCGAGAAGCCATTATATCCGAACAAACCATTACACCAATTCAAGTTAGAAGGGCCTTCTTCGCCTTAGATTCACATATTCCATTGTTGCGTATTGAGGATATAAGATTACCCGATTAGCTTTTTTGTATCTATTCACATCCAAACATTCACCGAGCTGTCTCGACACGACCTCGGGAGGTCAGGTACGAGGAAGAGGTACTTGTAGATTCCCATGCTCGCATGTCACTTTTCCATCGTACATGCACCTAGGAGAGGATCAAGGTGCATGTGGGTGCCCTATTCTACGTTTAGGGTGCCCTAGTCGATGCAGGAGGTCCAAAAACCAGATTTACGGGGTTGCAAGGTGATGTCAAGCCCTCATTGTTTGTCACACTAATGTATCTCGAACCGCATTAGATGTCATTGGTAGTTAGTAATGAAGAAAATACCTACAAAACCCCAAGACAAGCATCAAACCCTAAAAAATAAAGATGCATATGAAGGGGTTGAACTGACCTTAGCTACCACAATAGTGTACTTACTAATTGAGCGTTGCACTACATCTCAGACCGATGTAGTTCTATGTGCAAGTGTGTGCAATCATGCCCTATATGCTCTTGTGTCAGTCGACTTTGTGAAAGTAATGAGCAATAACTATGTGTAGAAAATGTAATAGAATGGTGGATGGAATAAAATAAACTTCACTCCTATGTTTGTGTGATGCAAATGAACCAGACTTGTGCCTTGAGTTAGAGCTAGATGGATGCAAATGAACTCTAGATGGATGTAACCTTAGATGATCATAGTAGTGCATAGTGTTTGGTCCCTCATTATGGTCACATAACTTTATATTTATATGGTTCTCTTATTCTAATTTTGTAATTAACCCTGAAAAGGCTGGCCACAAGAAATATGAAATGTCCAAACGGATAGAAAGTTCCCAAAAAGTGGCGGGAAAGTAGGAAAAGGAGCATGACACCCCGAATAGGACCACGGAACTGCTTTTGGCGCCCAAGATTATCCTAAGCACCCCAGGTCAAATGTAAAATAACATGAAACAATAGAAGAAAACTGGGAGAATATGTACGAGAGGTTGGTAGTGACAACAGAAAGAAAAGTAGAATGGCCAAAAGATAGGGGTTAATTAGTATTTTCTTCACTCAAAACCATATGAATAGTAGTATAAGACCAAGACTAAATAATGTCTAAAGTGCGTGATTTTGTGACTACAAAACCCTAAGTGTGAAGAAGAGGTAAGATGAATTCATTGTTTCATAATTATTTTTAGACTATGTCAAAGTGTTGAGAAGATGAACAGAGAGTGAGAAGTGTCACACGAGCCTGAAAAGTGTGCAAGCTGGCAATCTACCTAGATTGGGGTGCCTGGATAGGGATAGGGGCATCTATGGACACCCTAGACTTTTTTCTAGGAACCTATGTCTGTGGAAATGCTCATGAAACATACTCGAGTGGTTGTAAGGTATTCATTGTTGTTTTCCTTTGGTCGCTATGAGGTCACACAATGATTTTGAAGTCGCTAGAAACCTGCAATGAAATAATGACCTACAAAACCCTCAAAGAGACATCAAATCCTAAAAAAGAAAGATACAAAATGATGGGTTGGACTATCCTCACTGTCACAATGGTGATCTAAAAACTAAGTGCTTTACTATATCTCGAACCAAGGTACTTCTATGTGTGTGTGTGGAATCATGCCCTACTTGCTCTTGTGCATGTCGTGACTTGATAACGAGCAAAGTAACTAGATGTAAAGAAATGTAATAGATGTGTGCATGGAATAGAATGAAATTCCATCCTATGAAGTGTATACAAAATAAATAGCCCTTGTGTCCCTTGGATGGTGTTATATGTATGTGTTCAAAGAATTTTTTACTTTTCTAATTTAAATTAATGAAGGGAAATAACAAAAACAAAACTGACCTCAGAAGACAAAAGGGTTTACTAATACCTGCAAGGATAGATGTCTATGTTGATGGTTTATTGAAACTACCAAGCTCAAATGAGTGTAGAAATCTGCATGTCCCGAAAAGAAATATGTGATCAAAGACATTAAAGAGAAAGGATTAGATAAATTGATAAACGAGTTTCTCAAGCATAAAGGCCGATTCCAAGAATCCAAAGGGACTTCCTTAGAGGATGTCATCTCACTTTCTAACAATTAAGTGAATTGATAAAGATAACGATAATAATAGATAACAATAGACAAATGATAAATGGATGTAGAGATCTAAAATTTACGTTGAAAGGAATATCATTTGTGGCTTCAAAGGTGTCCAAGCAAGTGTAGATGTGATATGAATGAACTTAAAGTAGTTGTACCAAAAGTCCTTAGTCTCTTCTAGATATAATATAAGAACTCGATTTGATCCTCAATTATTTGTTCATCAATGGAAAATCAGATTGCAAGAAGTGTAATTGTGTAGGATGTTGTTTTGTTCCCAAAAAAAGGGGTGTTGGACTATGGGGAGATCATAAATGCTTATAATCGAGTGTGAATGGCTAGGAACTTCCATCTAACAAATAACCATGCTTGGAAACAACATGTTAAATGCATAGAGTTTAATGAAAATTATGTAAAAACTCATAAATTGATAAAAAGATAAATTTTGACAGGAATTGTTGATGATTTAGGCTAATCATTGGTGATTAGAGTGAATCACTAGCGATTAATGTGGAAATTGACAATTTTGCTAAAAATGATGATTGGAGCTCTAAAATGATGTTTTGATTGCTTTTAATACTTCTTATGAATTGTAAATGATAAAAAATGCAATAATACCTTTGAGTGCATAGTGAGCTTAAATATGCCTCAGATATTTCAGTGGGAATGATCGTGAGTTGTTTTGTTGTCTCGTCACACTTCTCTTGGAGGTGAATGATGGAAATGGTTACAAAAACTATGTTAAATGATTGATATTGATGCATGATGATATCCGAGTATGTATTAGATGTTGAGAAGTCTAAGAGCTAAGTGTGGTAATGAATGACAAAATTTTGAAGATCCTGAGAGATAGAGCACAAAGGTTCTATTTATAATTGCTCGCGATTAGGTACAATCATCGATGATATGCTTTTTTGAGGGAAAGTGCTTGGGAAGTGGTTAAAACCACTTATAAATAAAGTTTTTGGTTTGTGATGAGGGTAAATGGTTAAGGGGGGGTTGGGGACGAGGTGTAGAGGTTAAAATGTATTAAGAAAATAGGTTTGAATGGTTTTGAAATGGTTAGGATAGATTTTGGATAGTTATGTGGTGTTTAAGAGGGATAAAATAAGATTTTACAGTTATAAAGTAGTATTTATGGGGTGTTGGAAGATATTTACAAGGGGTAAATATTGTGAAATATTTTATACATAGGATAAGTTTTATAGATTAAGTAATGTGACTAAATGACTTGATTTTGATTTAATATTATTACAAAGATAGTGTGTGGTTAGGGAAATAAGCGGTGCTAATTTTAAGGGTAGCCTTTAGAATTATGGAGAAGTCAAGTTGATTTGATGTTAATGGGGGCCAAAAGGTGCATGTCCCAAAGACAAGGATGACATTTTTGTACTAAGTTGATTTTGAGTTTCAAGTATGGGGGGGTCTAAAGGAGAGTGATAGGGGACCAAAGGGTTTAAAAATGTGATAAAATGATTTTTAGATGTTGTCAAAAAAATTGATAGGTACATATATGATTAAAAGAGTGAAAAATCATTTTTGTAGCGATTTATGATCGAAAATGTGATTAGGGTAAAAAAGTGAATCACTAGAATTCAATGAGTGAATGAATCACTAGTTGGTCATTTGATTCCTTGAAATTTTTGGGAGGGTATAAAAGGCCGAGTTTAATGATGAATAGTTCATTTATGTGACGTGTTTTTGTGAGTTTGAGAGATGAATTGAGTGAGAAATCAATATTGGAAGCAATGACATCATCAAGCAGACAAAGGAAGCCCACACAAGCAGAGGTAGGCACTTAATTTTATTGTTTTTGTTTGGTTTTAGCTAGTTTTTGAGTTTTTTTTGTTAGGGCATGTACGGAGGGTTTATTTTTAAATTAAATCGTTCGGTGATTCAGGTGGATCGCCAGTGATTCATGTGAATGTTGGTGATTTTTCTATTTTATCTACAACAGGTTTATTTTGTTGGTGACGGTTTGTTTGATGAATTTTTGATGAAAAGTGTGATGAGGATGGATTTTAATATGTATTTTTTGTTTTTTTGGTTGCAGGTGAATGATTAGATTGACTATCCGAGATAGGATTCCATTGATCCTAGTGGAGGTATGAGAGGATATGTCAGATGATGATTGGAGACATGTGGAGGTGTGGGGTTTATAGGGATGTGTGATTATAGACACATTCATATATCTTGAGGATTATTGTTGGCTTTGATGGAGAGATGGGATCTAGCCACTGTACATTTTGGTTACCGATAGGTGAGATTATGATTATTGTGGAGGATGTACATAGGATTACGAGGCTTCCAGTCTGGGGAGGGCATCTTATTGTATTGATGAGACAGAGAGAGAGGATGTTATGAGGAGGTTATATGGGAATGATGGTACAGAGATGTGAGATATACTTAGGTGGTTTTTATTATCAATCTTTGTATTCTTGAGAGAGAGAGGGTCATACACTGAGATGACGATGTTGATGATGGGGATTTCATGTTTTTTTTTCCTGATTCTGGAGGTGGTATATTTCCATGGATGATGACTGGAGTAGTTGTAGAGATGATGGAGCATCATACTATCTTTTTGTGGGCCCCTGCACTACTCTTGGCATAACATACATAAGAGAGTTGGCTTGGAGAGTCCATAAGAGATTTGGGATAGATGTTGCATTTTGTTACAATGTTGGGTGTTTGAGCATATTTATGTGGCTCATTTGTATGGTTTACCATGGGGGTGTGGACATGATTGATAGATTTCTGATTTTGTGAGATGGCAGAGTGATGTAGATGATCAGAGAGGGGTGAAGAAGGAGGCTCATTATAGAGAGCTCCTTATAGGTTTATAGGTGGGAGATGTATTATGGAGACCATATGTTGATTTTCTAGTGTGGTCGGGGTTAGAGCATGAGCTTGATGTTATAACAAGAGAGATGTGGGTGTAGGGAGATGAGGGGAGAGTGGGAGCTTGTTCAGATTTGGTCATGTTAGATGGAAATTTGGTTTGATAGGATGTGCCGATGCCCTAGTACCATATAGATGAGATGAGGGAGATTTGGATACTCCCAAGGTAGTTGTGGGACCACCTCTTATTATACCTGATGAGAGGGAGCTATGGGTATAGATGAGCATGATGAACAAGTGCCTATAGATGATGTTGGAGTGACTATCGAGTTATAGCAGTGGTGGTGGGTGGTGCTTATGAGTTTGAGAGAGGACATTGATTTTGAGAGAGGGAGGAGGGTGTGTGCCCAAGTAGAGGAGGCATAAGATATTGTTGATGTTAGTGATGATGAGGAGGATGATGGAGATGGGGAGATCTAGAGGTTATTATTTACAGTTGATTGATGATGAGAAGGTATAATGGAGACTGAGAGAGATGGTTTTTTAGGGGAGAGAGAGATGATTTGATTGTGAGTGGGATACCTTGATTGGTGAGAGGGATGGTCTTATAGCTGAGCATGATGGTCTTAGAAAAGTAGTTGGCATAGGCCACATGATGACCGAGATAGGTATAGATAACAAGTGAGAGACCCTGAAAAAGGGCTCTCAGTATTACAGGGACATCAGTGTTAGGTGAGGAGTTGGTAGCCTATGAGCCCAAGCCTAGCTGCAGTAGTTAGATGGGTGCACATGGCATGGTTAGCTATGCCCACTATCATTCTTTATGAGAGGAGTTGGCTATTATGAGGACTTAGTGATATGGGGTTTTCCCAATGTATTTTTTATGGGATCATTTAGCTGCGGTGAGGGGAAGCTCCTAGTGTTAGCACAATGAGTGTGGGCCAGCCACCTTGAGGACCTAGATGGAGAGAGAGGTGATGGAGGTGTCAGGTGAGGTGATGGTCAGGGGAGAGTTTGTTTGTGTAGTGCATTTCTTTGGAGGTGTCTAGTTTACTAGATAGTTATGATATGTATTGTATTTTGATATATGGATCTTTTATGAAGCCTTGATATATATATTTTGATATACAGGAGTGAGGGGACTCTTGATGATGTATTGAGACTTTGATCATGTATATATATATGATGACATGGTTTGACTTATGATTCATGTGTTGGCCTTATTATGATATTATTTTTATGACTATGTTTATTTTGATGAATGTTAATGTTTTTTTTTTTATGATGATTATGTGATTTGAATGTGGAATGTTTATATGATTTGAATTTGAATGGTGATGTATTAATATTATTGTGACTTAGATGTGATCCAAATTTTATCAAAATGTATTCTAACTTTTTTTAAGATGGAGTAAAAATGGAATGATTGCTTTGATATTAGATTTGATTCATATGTGATGGGTATAAAGATGGTGAAAGCACTTGCACTTTTGGCCTTAACAATAAATGTTAACATGAGACTATTAGTAGGTAGTTACACATGGGATCTTAGATATAGAGATGAAGTGATAAGATGTACCTTCCTAGAATGTGAAAGGGGTAATATATGTAGGTTGTGTGGGGAAAAGGTTCTCCTTTCAATAGTTTCATAGAGAGATGCCCCAACTTTACATATTTTTTTTTTTGATGCAAAACTGATCGATGTGGGAAGTTTTCTTTGATGGGAAAGTTGATCGATCAATGGGAATATTTCCTAGGATGATTTTTGATATTTGATTTTTTTTGAAGGTTGATTGATGTGGGAACCTTTTTACATGGGTATCCATCCTTCGAGGGAGTGGTCTACAATTTTTTTTTTTTTTTTTGATTTTTATAGATAGTCATCCTTTGAGGGATCGGTCTATAATTTTGATGGGTAGTTGTCCTTGAGGGATCAATCTACTTTTTTTTTTGATAATATGATTTGAATTTTGAATAGTTTTCCTTTGAGGGATCAGTCTATTATTTTTTATAAGATGCATCCATAGATATTTTTGACTTTTTTTAAGTTGAGGGAAAAACCCTAATAGACCATTTGAGGAGGGAAGAAATGTGTACAAACTACACATATATGCCCCATGACACATTTTTGGTTAGTAGATAAGGTTGGATGAATGTAATGATTATGGGGTTCCCAAGGGGGAACTTGTCTAATTGAAAGATGTGATGAATAAATCATGGTGCTCATCTTTAAGGCTATTAAAGGATAGTGATGGAGAAACCACATACTTTCAAATCATTATGATGATAAGATGGATATTGGTTGATGGTGGAATAAGATATTTGATGTAACTACTATCATGATGATCAAAGGTTAATAGTAGAAAGGCCACAAGTGCAAGGAATTCAAAGGTTCCTTTTTAGGTGTACCATCAAGGGAGGCTAGGTGATACGCTCCCAACCCATACTTGTGAGTAATGATGTATGGACCGATCCAGTTGGGGAAAACTTTCCACGTTTACTCCTTTCTAAAGTAGTGACATTTTGATTTTCTTTGAGAATGAGATCACCTATTTTGAAGTCACATTATTTTTTTACATGTTTATTGTATGCATGTGTTTGATGTGGTCTTGGTAGACATGATGATGTTCAAGAGTTGTCAAATTTTTCATCTAATAATTCTAATTGTGTTAAATGATCTTGTCAATATTCTTCATCAGGGATAAAGTATTTGAGAGATACATAGAGTGATGGGATTTGAACTTCAAGGGGAAGAACCACCTCAGATCCATAGACTAGTGAGAAGGGTGTAACACTTGTAGGAGTATAGATGCTAGTTTGATAAGCCAAAAGAGAAAAATGGGATCTAGAGATGTCAGTTCCTCCTGCTTCCTACATCATCTACTATTTTCATGAGGATTTTGTTAAGTGTTTTGTTAGAAGCTTCAGCTTTTCCATTTTCTTGAGGATAGTATGGTGATGAAAAGCTAAGTTTGATGTTGAAGGTGTCATAGAGTTTCTTAACATCCTTGTTTTTGAAGGATTTTCCATTATCTGTGACAAGTTTGTGAGGAATACCAAAGTGACATATGATGTGTTGATAGATAAAGTTGATGATTTTTTTTCTTTAGTTAAGGTTAAGGGGAATGGATTCAACCCATTTTGTAAAAGTATTTAGTGGTTGTGATGATAGAGTGATGTTGTTGTGATGAGCGAGGATTGATAGTGCCAATGAGGTCTAACCCCCATTGTGAGAAAGGCCATAAGTCTTGAGATGGATGTAAAGCTTGACTAGGAACATGGATGAGGTCTAAATGTTGTTGACATTTGACACATTTCTTAACATATGCACAAAATCTTGGTTGATGGTAGGCTAGTAATAGCCTAATTCGTAAGACATGTTTAGCATGACATAATGGTACCATTAAAGTGTCCACCACATATACCATCATGGACTTCTTGGATGGATTTAATGATTCATGGGATTTAAGACATCTTAGTAAGAGGCCATCAAATCCACATTTTATAAAGGATACCACCTATAATGACGTAGTGGGTAGCATGTTGAAGAAAATATCATTTAGCATTTTAGGATAGATCGGATGGGATTTTAGATTTGAAAGGTAGTCAAATATTTGTGTGTACCAAAGATTAGTTGAATTATTTTTGATGACGTTGATAGAGGGAGTTCATTTTTATGAGATGGTTCATCTAATATGTGAAACAAACAAAAAAAATTTTGGAATTATTAGTTGATTCTTAGTTGATAAAGGAATGAGGGATCCTAAAGAAGCCATGGTGTCTACAAATTTATTAGAGGATTGTGGAATTGTTGAATGGTGTAATGATCAAAGGCTTTGAGGAGAAATTCAACATTGCTTTATATTTTTGTAGATTTCATTTTTACATTGATAATCTCCTTTGATTTGATTAATGATGAGTTGTGAGTCTCCATAGATTTCTAATATTTGAATGCCCTAACATGATGGTGGTTTGAAGACCCATTATTAAAGCTTCGTATTGGCCATGTTATTAGTACATTCAAAGTTAAGTTTGAATGATAGAGGAATAGAGTCCCCCAGGGAGGTATGATGATGATACCACCCCCCCCCTTTGTTGGCATTTAGATCCATGAAGAAGAGGGTCATTTTGATAGGAGTGAATTCATGATTTCATTGATAGTGTTGATAGATTCATTGAGAAATTGTTCATGAGGAAGTTGAGTGTCAGGAAGGGGTGCTTCAACAAGTTGATATGTGATGGCTTGACCTTTAATGGATTTTTGTGATATGAATTCTAGGTCAAACTTGGTCATAAGCATAAGCCACCAAGTTATGTGGTCACTATGATATGGTTTAGAGTGCATGGTTTTGAGTGGATTAAAACTGGTGACAACGTAAGTTTTTTGATTGAGTAGATAGTGGTGTAGTTTAGAGGTTTAAAGTATAAGGGCACAACACAATTTTTTCAGCTTCAGTATAATGAGTTTCATATTCATGGAGGGTGTGGCTTATGTAGTAGATGGATTATTCACACCCTTCTCATCTCGATGAGTGAGCATGGCCCTAAGGCATGATCTGTAGTGGATATGTAAAGGTAAATGGCTCCCCCTCATGAGGAGGTGTGAGTAGGTGGTGATAGAAGGTATTATTTGAGTTCATGAAGGATTTTTGACAATTAAGATCCCATTAAAATCAACATCTTTGTGAAGAAGGTGGTGAAATGGTTGAAAATGTATGAGAGTTGTGATATGAAACATCGTTAGATAGAATACAATTTACCTTGAAGGCTATGTATTGTTTGAGGTTTGATGGAGGAGGCATTTGATAATTACTTTGATTTTGGTTGGGTCTACTTCAATGCCTCGGATAGATATGATGAACCCTAAAATTTTTCGGTGAGAACACAAAAACACATTTACTAGGGTTAAGATGAAGGAAATATTGGATAAGGTGAGTGAAGATTGAGTCAAGGACAATGAGATGATCTCTGTGTTGTTTAGATTTCCCTAAGAGATCATCTACGTAATCTTCTATGGTTTTGTGGATAAGATCATGGAATATATATATGTCATGGTGTTGATAAGTGGCTCCCTACATTTTAAGTCCAAAGGGCATGACATGGTAGTAAAAGGTCCCCCAAGGGGTAATGAAGGATGTTTTGTGTTGATCATAGTGGTGATGAGGATTTGATTATAACTAGAAAAATCCATCCATAAGGGAGAGCATTTCATGGTTGGATTGTTAGATCGACAAGTTGATCGATGTTTGGAAGAGGGAAATCATCTTTAGGAAAAAAGATTGAGATCCTAGAAAGTCAAGTAAAATGTAACTTTCCTGAGGCTTTGGTTATGGGTATGATGTTAGAGACCCATTGTGGATAGTCAATGGGTATGATGAAATTAGTGAGAGAGTAGGCATTGTAACTCTTCTTTGATGAGAAGAGCTATGTGAGGGTGCATCCTATGAGAGATTTTTTTGACTGGTTTGGCATTGGGATAGGTGATGATATTGTGTATGATGATGTTGGGGTTGATACTTGACATATCACTATATGACCAAGAAAAGGCTTGACTATACTTAGATAAGAAGTTGGTGAAATCATTTAATTCTTGTGGTTTAAGGATTGGACCAAACTTTAACTATGTGGGGCTCTTGAGGGGTGCCTATGTTAATGTCGATAGTGGATTCATTGAGAAGGGTTGATGTGTGGTGGTAGGATTTTTAAGGAAATGGTCCTCTCTCCCATATGGGAGAGGATATCTTGATCATCATGACATTGAAGGATATCGATGGTGGGTGAGTCTTCTTCAATCATTTCTAGCTAGATGAGAGGAAGTGTTTTAGTGATGTGATTAGTTTGATAAGTCAATGGACCTAAGGAAATATTATTGAAAAAAAAAATTTAGGTGGGATATAGATTGTATCATCGGTGTCCATGGGATCATCATGTTTTATTGAGGATGATGGTTTTATGATTCTATGATGCGTAAGGATGTGGTATATGAAGATGGTTCAATAGTGGGTCTTTCATATCCTAGTCCATATTTTTCATGTGGTTTGAGGGAATTTGGGTAATTAAATCATGTATTCCTATTCATAGCATCCAAATCAAACCCTTTCCATACAATGATGGAGGTACATTTGAACAAAGGTTGGATTATATAAATAGTTAAAAGTCTGACATGAATGGCATGGCATGGTGTTGATGAATGTATTGTGAGGAAGGGATGATCGATCCCTCCATAGATGAGATTCATTTTTAGATATGTGGGACCATAGGAGATAACATCTCTAATGTTAGGCTCATACATGGGTTTTTTTTCTGGTCTTCCATATGTTTTGGGTGTAGGAAGTGAATTAAGCATAAGGAGATGGTACTCCCCAATGAAAGACATGTTCCATAATGTCACCGAGGAGGATTCATAGGTAGTTTGGATGATGGGATGGATGTGTTAGTAGATGCTTCATTGGAGGATTTTGATTTTGATTTTAGGTATAAGACATCATTTGGATGATATGTCATATTGCAATGAAAAAGGATTAGGATCCACAGGGACTGTGAATTTTTTACCTTCATGTTCATATTTAAGACATCGGTGGAGTGTTGAAGGGACACAACACATGGTGCATATCCAAGGTCATCCTAATAACATGTTGTATTGGAACTCTCCCTCTATAATATAGAAGAGTTTAGGAAGATTTTTGACACCTAACCTTAAGAGGTAGAATGACCATACCCAATGTGGGAGTGATTGTATCATTAAAATCTTGAAGTAAGACTGAGTGTTTGGGTGATAACAATATTTGGTAGTCAAATTTGGTTGAAAGTGATGGATGATATGATATTGATTGATAGTGCACCACCATCAATCATGACTCTCTTGACAAGGACATCATTGATTTGGGTGGTGATGAAGAGAGGCAAGTCATGATCCTCTAGGCGAAGTGATGGTATTTTGGTAGAGTCAAAGGAGATGGTGAGGATGTTTTGAGAGCACCTAAAAATTTGTGTAAAAGAATGAGGGTCATCTATAGGTACTGATATAGACTGAAGGGCTTTGATCATGGCTTTTTTGTGTGAAGGTGATGTCTGAACCAACTCATAAAGTGACATTTTGATAGGAGCTTGGTGTAGTTTTTAATGACTACTTTTTTGTACTGTGGTGGAAGATGGTGGTGGAGGGAAAGGATGGAGATTTTGGTCTTGGATTGTGATGTCTGATTAGAGGTCAAGAGAGAAAGAGAAATGGAAACCTTAGATTTATCTTTGGATGAGGAAGAGGTGAGTTCTGGAGGTGGTGGGATGGTGATGAAGGTTTTAGGTTTACTTTTTTCTGAAGGATTAGGCTCGTGGGTATGTGCTGAGTAGTAATGTGAATGACATTGATTTGGTGGGGAAGAATTTTACTCAAATATTCTTAATAGTGATAGGTGATGGATGATGGTGTAGTGTGGTGGTTGTAGATGTTGTGTGGGATTTCTTTGATTTGTGTAACTCTGAGGGAAGAAGACCTTTACTTTCAATTTTTTTAATGGTTACGTGAAAGGATTTACAATCTTCTATAGAGTGTCCTAACATTTGATGGTAATCACAAAAGGCTTCAAAATTATACCAGAAGGGCTTCCAGCCTCGAGAGTTGGATGGTTTAAGAGGAGGAAACACTATGAGTGATTGTTGAAGGATTTTTCTAGAATTATTGCATAGTGTCCTTTTGATGTGGATGTCAAAGGAAATGACATCTCATTTGGTTTGGTGATTGATTATGGAGATGATTATTTTGGTGTGGGTTTTTAGTTGTTTTTTGATGAATAGTTTTTTATTGTGTGATGGTGATAGGTGATTTAGATGAAGGATGTGGCCCTAGGATAGGATAGAGGGATGATATTTTTTTTTGTGTTGGAGTAGTTGAATGATTTTGGGATATGATTGTAACCTTTTTTAGATGGGGGTGGAATAAAATTTTGAAGGTTATGGGTGATATTGAGCCACAAAATCATCATATGAGCTCTTCATGATTTGGATAATGGGTTGTTTTTGAGATGTTTGTGAAGAGTTCATAGATGAGTAGGTGAAGAGGTGGTAGATGTAGATGAAGAAGGTTTCATTTTTGATGATGGGTTCTATGGATATTTCTGATTTTTTTATCATGTGTTGGTTCAAGGGTATTACTAGAGGAAGATGGGTGTAGATTAGTGATAGGTAGTGTCTTATTGATGGTGTTTATGGTATGATGGGCTTGAACATTGTTAGCTTGTGGTTGACTAGTGATGGAGAATGGTTTGGAAATGGTTGTTTGAAGACATCGAGGTTTTGATTAGAGGTGCATTAGGATTTCTAAATGTAGCTCACCTTTATCAATCAGATCTGAAGGACATTGTGAAATGAATGACACCTTTTGATGTCATGACCTTTGACCCTATGGTATTTGCAATAGTCATTATCCTATACCAAGAGGGTTTTGAAAACAGAGGTATCGATAGGATGGATGGGTGGTAGAAGAGAGATCATGTTAGTGAGGATTTTATCAAAAACCACACTATAAGTCTCTCTAATGGGGGTATAGTTACATTGAGGATGGGAGCATTTAGTGGTCAAACATTCCTTAGGAGTGGATTTGATGACTACTGCATTGGATGATGATTTGGGTTTATCTTGATTAGAGGATGGTTTAGATGGAAATTCAGATTTTGGTTTCTTTGGTCTAAGTTTGACTCTTCCTTCTTCAAGAGCTCAAAGAGTTTGAGTTTATGGGCCATTGTAAAAGCTTTCATCAAACATCTAAAAATATTGGATTTGGAGTGTGGAAGAGATGTGTTTGTGCACATGAATGGGAAAATAATTTGATCAACTTTGTTTTGTGGGAGAGAGAATGATAATTGATTAATAATACCCCTCTAGTGGGAAAAAAATTCTGCAATGGACTCATCTTCAAATTTTTAATTGCATATAGGTCTGTAATGGTGATTTTATGGGTGATGTTGATTGAAAAATTTTTGAAGGAAGAAGATTTGAGTGAGTTATGTGAATGAGAAGAGGGAATATTGTGGAATGTTGTTATACTAGTCTAAAGTAGGACCAACTAAGGACATGGGAATGTTCTTAACATAAGGTCTTGGTCATGAGATATAAGGTAAAGCATGATGAAAAAATCTAGATGTGTTGTTGAGGATCTTCCTTACTATAGAATTTGAGAATTTAGGAAGCTCCCAAGTGAGGAGGATAAGATTTGTAGGTACATGGATGGATGAATAGGTTCATTGCATATTTTTCATATGATAGTGTATTTTTAGGGCCCATGGAAGTGGCTTCAAGACTGGATATCTTGTTCATTAAATCCTAAAAGGGGTATTTTGTGTTGTTGTTGTGTGTGTTGGATGAGGATGAACTAGGTTGATTAAATGAAAATTGATTGGGTTGTTGATATGGTTGATATTTTGAGGATATTTTGTTGGAAAGGAATGTTTTGTTGGGGAATATTCATAGGGATGTTGTAAGTGGGTTGTGAGACTAATGGTTGTGATGGTTGGATGTATTGATACTGGGTAGGGATGGATGTGTTTAGAAGAGGTTTGATTGTTTGGTATGTGTTGGAAAGGAATAGATGTGTGGATAAGAGGTTGTGAATATTGAGGTGCCTTGTTGGAAGGGGATGGAAGTGAAAACAAGGGGTTGTGATTGTTGTGGGATGTTTTAAAAGGAATAGAGGTATGGATAAGAGGTTGTGATTGTTGTGGTATAGATTGAGAGGAAGTCAAGTGGTTGTGATGGTTGAGGTATGTGTTGTGAAATAAGTGGGGTTGAGGATTGTTGTGAAATGGGATGGGTACTGGAAATAACACTAGTGTTGATTAAGGGTATAGATGTAGGGATAGACATAGTAATGTTTTGGATAGGAGGTGGCATGGTTTTTTGAGAGGGTGGTGGTTGAGACACACTAGTAGGAATAATGATAGAACTTATGGAGGTGTTTGGATGGTAGAGAGGAAGCTGGAGGGGTTTGTGTGGATGAGAAAATTTGTGTTGTTTTGAGGTGGTGTGGAACCAGTCGAAGGGTCTAGTGAAGATGTTGGTTGTTGAGTGGTCGTGTCTTGTGAGGAAATCACGTTAAGGTCAAAAGTGATGATAGGAATTAAAGACACAATGTTGGATGTTTTTTGATTGGCTACTAGTAGGATAGAATATATTTATTGGATGATTGGTTCATGGTTTGGATCAATGAGATGGGAAAACCACATGAAGGATCAGGTACATAAGGTTATGGTTTAGGTATCGATGATTGAAGGTGAACACCCCTAAAAAGGTATGCATTAAGAGCAATGGGGTTTGAGTCTAAGATTTCTAAAAAGATAGGATCCCCACTATCAAAGAAATGGGGACTGAAAGGATCAGGTATCTCAGATGAAGTAGATTGACTACTAGGAGAATGTGGTTGTTCTTGATTTTTTTTTGGGGTGATAGGTGATAAAGTATCTTTTGTTCATTCTCTAAAAATGTGAGGCATCCTCATGATGTGTGTTTGGATATTTCAATGGATCATTATGGAGATTTTTTGGCCATCATGTTTTTAGAAGTTTGGATATGGGATTGTTGTCTTGTAAGAACCATAAAAAAAAACAATCACCTAATAATGAAAAATAAACTAGTTATTGATTAAAAAAAAAAAAATCACAGAAAGAATTTTTATTATCTTGATTAATTTAGAAAAAGTGAAATGTGTAAAAAATGGTTGATAAGGTCTAGAAATGGTCATCTAAGGATGGTTTTAGGTAATGTTTAAGGTTGGAGTCCTCGATATACAAGGTACGTGAGGCCCAAATATGTGTTGGTGCTAGTATGGGGCCTGGTATTGGGGCCTACCCCCTCACTTCATGGTCCCACATGATAAGGGAGTTGGTGCTTAGCCAATATACTAACAACCAATTATTTATACTGGCCAAAACATTGAGTCAACTTCCTATTGGGTGATGAAATCCCAATAGTTTCACCTAGGTAGGAATGTTTCAAATAATTTTATGTTTGATGTGATTTGGTTGTGTGTGAGGGAGATTAAGTGGATGTAATCTATTAACCTCCTAATTAAACTATGTGATCAAGTAGGATGAAAAGGTTCATTTTAATCCCAAAATAATGATTGATTTTGATGAGGAAAAAAAAAAATGCAATGCTTGAAAAAAAAAAGAAAAGAAGAGGACTCACCTAAGAAACACTTCCTTTTTAATTTTTAATTTTTAATTTTTTTTTTTTTTAGCAATGCAAATAAGCAAGAAAAAATCCCAAAGAAAAACCTACAAAAAGGTTAGAAGATAAAAAAAAAAGAGAAAATGATGTTTAGAGGTTGATAATGATTGAGTAATCAAGAATTAATCACAAAGATCATCGGTGATTGATAGGAATGTTGGTGATTCACCCCAATCATCAGTGATTTGACTAGATCATAGTGATTTGATTACAAAAAGAAGGCCTAAAAATGAATTTTTAATAATAAAATTGAAATGAAAGAAAAGGGACACAAGGTCCCACCATTGGGCATGCCAGAATGTTTAGAGAATTTTTTTCTTTCCTACTTTAAATTAATGAAGTGAAATAAAAAAAAAAACCAACCTCAGAAGACGGGGGTTTACCGATACCCATGAGGATGAATGTTGATGTTGATGGTTGATTGAGTTTTTTTGAGTTCTGAATGAGTGTACAAGTCCTCATGTCCTAAAAAAAGTAATCTGTGATCAAAGACACTAAACAAAAAGGATTAGATAAATGGATAAATGAGTTGCTGAAAAAGGTCGATTCTAGGAATCCAAAGGGACTTCCTTGGAGGATGTCATCTCACTTTGTAACAATTAAGTGAATTGATAAAGATAATGATAGCAATAGATAACAATAATACAAATGATAAATGGATACAGAAGCTCTAGAATTCAAGGTTGAAAGGAAGGTCTGTGTGGCTTTGAAGGTGGCCCAAGAAAAGTGGATGTGATCGAAATGACTCAAAGTAGTCATACCAAAATTCCTCAATCTTCTTGTTGGATATAATGGAGGAATTCAATCTGATCCTCAATGTCTTGTTTTCAAAAAAAAATATGCACACAAGTGTGTGAGTTCATGTAAGATGTTGTATTATTCCTAAAAAAAGGGGGTTGGACTATGGGGAGATCATAAATTCTTGTAATGGATGTGAATGGCCAGAACTACCATCTAACAGAGATCCATACTTGGAAACAACATGTTAAATGTAGAGAGATTGATAAAAATGATAAAATTGATAAATTGATAAAAAGATAAATTTTGACAAGGAATCATCAGTGATTTAGGCCAATCGTTTGGTGATTTAATGAATCTACTAGCGATTATTGTTAAATTGACAGTTTTGCTAAAAATGATGATTAAAGCTCTAAAATGATGTTTTTGATTACTTTTAATGTTTCTTATGAATTTGTAAATGATAAAAAAGATGCAAGAATACCTTTGAGATAGATGAGGAGCTAAAAGATGCCTCAAATCTTCAAGTGGGAATGATCAAAGTTTTTGTGTTGTCTTGTCATGCTTCTTGGAAGCTGAATGATGAAAATGGTTGCAAAAACATTGTTGTAAATGATTGATATTGATGTCTGATGATGATGTTTGATATATGTTGGATTTTGAAATGATGAGAATTCTAAAGGCTAAGTGTGGGCATGAATGATGAAATTGAAGATCGAGAGAGAGCACAAAGGTGTTATTTATAATCGTTGGTGATTAGGTATAATCATTCGATGATCCACTTTTTTTGGGGAAAGTGCTTAGAAAGTGGTTGAAACCACTTCTAAAAAATTTTTTTGGTTTGTGATGTGGGTAAATGGTTAAGGGGAGGTTGGGGATGAGGTGTAGAGGTTAGGATGTAGTAAGAAAATAGTTTTAATGGTTTTGAAATGGTTAGGTTGATTTAGGGTGGTTAGGTGGTTTTTAAGAGGATAAAATAAGATTTTACAATGTTAAAGTAGTATTTATGGGGTGTGGGAAGATATTTACATGGAGTAAATATTGTGAAGGATTTTATAGAAAGGACCCAAAAATATGAACAAAGTATACTAAGGTTAGGGCCGCCTAGAGGGGAAAAGGGCACATGGCACCGGTGTCCTAGCTAGGCACTAGTTTCTAGGATGATAAATGCCAAGATCTTAAAAGGAAAACTAAGCAAGTAAGGGTGCAGGCAACAAAAAATAAAGAATCGTGGCCAAATACATGGGTTAATTAGTAATTTTCTTACTTATGAATCATATGAATAGTAGTATGTAATCAGGACTAAATAGATACCCAAAGTACATGAGTTTGTGTCTACATTTTCCCCCACTTTATTTTGTTGATCAAAATCTCGATAACATAAAGAAAATAAGATATGCGTACCTAATAACCATGTAGATCGATGATGAGAGTGTGTCGAGGGACAAGACAAAGTGTGGAGTGATAAAAAATGTGAAATGTGGATGCTAAGGAGGAAAGAACAAAAATTGATGATGAAAATGACCCTATGGTGAAAACGCGTGTGTATATGTCATGATGTGCCTATTGTTGATGTCGATGTTGATGTGATTATTGTTGTTGATGTTGTGAAGTTACTACCACTTCCCATAAGGACAAACTTGCAAAAGAGAAGAACGAACAAGTAGTCAAATACGCATGTATATGATCAAAATATGTAAAAATTATGTAAAGAAAGTATGTAAAATACGAAAATGAAAAAGGAACATGTGCACCTGATCCGTGATGAGTAAAAGGGTGTAGAAAGGATCTTGAAGATGTTGTAGAAGAATGAGTTTTTGGGTGATCTCACGCCAATTGCGTTGGCCAGTTTTTGGGTGATTTCATGCCACGTCATGGAAGAAGTGTAGGGAGAAAATTATGGTGTTATCCTCCAACCTTTAACTACTTCCCACAATGTAGAACACCATTGTAGATGGTGTGTAAAAATTTGAACAATTCGATCCAACACAAAAGTGAAAAGTGTTGTGTAGTGCATGCATGTCAAATTCTAAGGAAAATTCCCTGTAAAATCCATTGTGTGGAGTTCTGTAGACTATGTTGAACAACCAAATATTGTTTAACATCCCCCGATCATAGGCATTCAAGAAGGGTCGGGGAACCCAGCACGCTACTATCCTATGGGTCTAGGTTGGTGTTGTGTTTTTAAGGACCCAAGTCTGATTTTGATCCCTATTTAATACTAACTATTATGGTGTATTGATACTGTCTTATGTTGAAATATGATTGTATGACGTTGTATGGGGTGAGTGATTCACCCAAATGGATCCCCCCTCGTTTGATGGCACTGAAGGAGGATGCGGCCCAAAGGAGGACCGATCGTTGTGTTAAAATTGTGCCCTATAGGGGGAAGGTAATGTGCTTAGTAGAAACCAAGGCACACACAAACAAAGTGGCTAGGAGACAAGTGTTAGTACAAAAAAGAAAAATGCATGTAGAATACAAAATGTAAGCTAAGCATATAATGTGTAAGCTAAGATGCAAGAAGACAATGTAAACATGTAAGAAGACAATATAGACTGTGAAAAGTGGGTTGCAAACATGGGACACCACTCACGATGTCACAAGACAATCAATGTCATCAAAGCCAAAAGTAGATATTGTGTACACAAGATAAAGGGAAAAGCCCGCAAACAATGTCATACAAAGAAGAAAACAATGACAAGCAATGTAACAGACAACCATGGAAGAAAATCCCCTGCATATAAAATGCTACATAAGAATCACCCATTAGCATATTAGAAAGATAAAAATTATGTCAAAATGTGTATAATCTGATAAAGTATATGTTTTAAGAAAAATGAAATAATAGCACATGTAGTGTATGAAAGTGGATGCCCCAGGAGCTTTTGTGGGACTGGTAAGAGGTATTATGCCAAGCATGCATGTTACGTCATGTAATAGATATGTATAATCTATGATCACATCTAGAAAGAAAGTGAACGTGCATGTGTGTATGATAAAAATAATGACATATAAGATATCATACTAGCATGTGTAATAAAGTGTACATGTAAAAGTGTAAGCAATAATAAATGTGACCAAGATATGCAGTATGTTGTGGAGGGAGATGGAATGGAATGTAAAGTAAATTATAGGGCCACATGCCCCGAGTGGATGTATATGAGTATTCATGTGATGAGTTTCATTTATATATGCCCCCTTAGAAGTCAAGAATGAACCATATAGCAAGAGTGTGTCATCGGGAAATGGTTTGAACGTGTGCGCTAGAAAGATGTAATCGATAATATGTAAAGCATAGAGAGTGTGTGAGTGATTGAGTGAGTGGGTGTAGTGAGGTTAATTTGAGATTGAAACCCTTAATATTTGAGTATGAACAACGGAACTAGTGTGTCAGAAGTAGTAATGTAATAAATATATAACATAAATGTGTAGAGTGAATAGTGTGCATAAATGTGATAGAGGCTACAAGAAATATGTGTGGATAAACAAATGTGTGTGTGTGTAGTGTGTAGTGTGTAGTGTGTAGTGTGTAGTGTGTAGTGTGTAGTGTGTAGTGTAGTGTGTAAGTGTGTAGTGTGTAGTGTGTATGTGTGTGTGTGTAGTGTGTAGTGTGTAGTGTGTGTGTGTAGTGTGTAGTGTGTAGTGTGTAGTGTGTAGTGTGTAGTGTGTAGTGTGTAGTGTGTAGTGTGTAGTAGTGTGTAGTGTGTAGTGTGTAGTGTGTGCCCTCAACAATCAAGTGTGAACCAAATCATGAGAGTGTGTCATCAAGAAATGATGATACAATGCATGTATTAAAGGGTTTGAAAGTGCTAAGAAAGATGAATCATGAAGCACAAAGCATTAAGTGTGATAGGACACACTAGAAATAATTGATAGTGCTAGAAGGGGGGAGAAGAAGTGTGATGGACCCCAAGTGTGCCAATGATGAATATTTATGCAGTGACATGAGAGATACCTTGCCATTGTGGGAGAGCATTTTCTGTGTCCTGATATTAGTGAGGGCCAACACAATGGTAGGCCAAAGCAATAGTAGGACCATGCGATGGTGGTGGAATTTGAAATGTGTCTTGGACTATAAGTATAAAAATTAGTTGTTTTGACAAAATGAATTGGAAATGGAAGTGGAGTAAGATGGGGAGGAATCTTGAATGGTGATAACTTAGGTGGGATTGATGACGCTACAGAAGACTTGATAGGAGAAGAAGGTGGACTAATTTTGAGAGTCACGGTTACATATTTTGACTTGGTAATGCCATAGATGACTTGAGAGGAGGGGGTGCTATATTGATTTTGAGAGGTGGTTTCTTAAGTGATTATAGACTCTCTAGGGCGGGAACCTTATAAAATATGACATGATGCTCATTAGATATAGACAAATCAAATTTATGAACCCATTGAGATGTAACAATTGGAGAGGACGATGTAACATGACGTTGTGTGGTGAATGAGATAAAACCTTGATGCTCAAGATGTTTGATTCTTCATTGTAAAGCATAGCAATCATTGTCATTATGTCCATTAATTCGATGATAAGTGAAAAATGGGAGACCATGATATTTGACCAACCGATAAGGAGGGTAGCAATGAGTAGTTGGCAAACTAATCAATTGATGACTAAGGATCTTAGTAAGAATGTCATGTTGCTTAACATTGTGATCAAACGTGAGAGGCTCTGGTAATGGTAAGACTTGAGGCTCACTAATATGAGCACATGTAAAAGACATAGAATGAGAATGAGAAGAAGAACTAGCATGAGCTTGAGAAGCATTCTTAAGATGTTGGATTTCAGATTTTAAAGATGTAATCATGGATTCCATAGCCTAAAATTTATCTTGAAATAAAGAATGTAAAGCTTGAATAGACTTGCAAATTGATTGATTGGTATTATAACTAATAGATTCATCAAAGAGACAATCGAAGATGGCATTGACTTGTGAAGGCAACATGTTGATAGGGAGATACATAGTCGTTAGGGTTTTGTGAAGAGCATCTTTACAAGATGGGTGCATTTGAAGCAATTGAAGCAAAGATACTTGAGATACCTTATGAGCCATGATAGAAAAGAAAGAAGAGTATTCAAATGCAGGTTCACCAAATGATTAAGCTAAATATGGAAATATATGCCTAATTTGAATGTTTTTATATTATTAAATGAATAATCAATTAAATATAGAAATTAACCCAAGAAAACTAAGCCAAGATATATGAAACCCTAAGTGCAAAGAATAGGTAAGATGACTTAGTTGTTTCGCAATTATTCCGGAATGTGCCAAAGTGCTAACCAGATGAAGAGAATGGGAGAAGCATCTCATAGAGCCTCACAAAATGTGTGTGAGCTGGCGATCTTCCTAGACTAGGGCACCTAGATAGGGATAGGGGTGCTATCGGTGCCCTAGATCTTTTTCTTCATGCCTATGTCTATGAAAATTCTCAAGAAACCTCCTCTGAGTGGTCATGAGGTATTTTTATTGTTTTTCCTTTGGTTTCTATGAGGTCACACAATGATCGCCGAAGTCATTGGAAACCTGTAATGAAATAATGACCTACAAAACCCTCAAAGAGACATCAAATCCTAAAAAAGAAAGATGTAGAATGAGGTTCAGACTGTCCTCAACTATCATAATGGTGATCTTACGATTGAGCGTTGCACTACATCTCATACCCAATGTAGTTTTTGTGTGTGTGCGAGAATCATGCCCTAGGTGGCTCTTGTGTGTGTCACACTTGATAGCGAGTAAAGTAAATAGATGTAAAGAAATGTAATAGATGTGTGCATGGAATAGAATGAACTTCCCTCCTATGAAGTGTATGTAGAATAACTAGCCCTTGTGTCCCTTGGATGGTGCTAGATGTATGCAATGGAGCTCTTAGATGTTTGATGGATGCAACCTTAGGTGGTGATAGCTAATGCTTAGTGCTTTGGTCCTTTATTATGATCACATAAATTTATATTTATATGATTCCCGTGCTTTAATTTCATAATTAACCCCGAAAAAGATGACTACCAAAATTATAAGATGCTCAAATGGCTAGAAATGACCCAAAAATATGAACAAAGTATATTGAGGTTAGGGGCACCAGAGGGGGATGAGAGCACCTGGCATTGGTGTCTGGATGAGCGTTGGTGTCCAGGATGATAAATACTAAGGTATAAAATGACAGATGAGTAAGTAAGGGTGCAAGGTAATAGAAAATAAAGAAATGTGGATAAAGACATGGGTTAATTAATACTTTTCTTACTTAGGAATCATATGGATAGTAGTATGTGATCGAGAACTAAATAGATGCCCAAAGTGCGTGATTTTGTGTCTACACATTCTTCACTCCTCCTTCATATCCCTTTTGCACCCACCATATCCTCTTATCCATTGCCTCCTAACTTATTCATACCTAAGTTCCCTATCTCCAATGGCCATGACAACCCTCAAGAACACCTTTAATCCTTTCACATTACATGTCTTGACTATGCGAGATGACCTTACATTGTTCACAAAATTGTTTCCTCAAAGCTTACATGATTATGTTATGTGATGGTTCTATGATCTACTTATTCATTTGGTAACATCTTTCACATCTTTAGCAAATGGATTCCTTACTCATTTTTCTATGAACATCAGCACTAAGATATCCTATGCACAACTAACTAAAATCAAATAAGGATCTAATAAACATCTTGCAGACTATATATTGCGGTATAAGAACAACCTTGCCAAAATGACCTATGTTCTAGCTGATTCAAAATTGTAATACCTGTTCATTCAAATTATTTTTCCTCCACTTCAAGAGAGCGTCATTTTTTATACTTCTCCTTCTTTCCATCAATTATGTCACACGCTCAAATTGTGTGAAAGTAAACTACTATCTATAGTAAAATTGAAGTATTATGATACTTCCTCCACTTCATCTTCCAACAAGTTTCAAGCCAAATCTGCATTCAAACCATCCACTAATCCTAATGACTCTAAATCCACTATCAATATTGTTTCTACACCAACCACGCTTTAATTGCAATCCACGAGGCACACTTTTACTGAGCTACCTTACGCACCTTGGTTCCTATTACCATAACTCATTGAAATCAATCTAATTACTCTCCTTCCACCACTCAATTCACACCCTTCTCGATCACGTGGATGTAATTACGATGAAAACACACACTTTGATTATCACCAATGCAATGGTCATTCCAATGAGTGTTGTTTTAAGCTCAAACATCTCATACAATATCTTATCAAAAACAATGCAATTGAGCTTCCTAAGCCATCTACTTCTAAACCGGTTAATGATAATCAAAAGCTTAAAATCTTCAATGACCCATTACCCAAACATGAAAAGTCGGATATTGATTCCCTAAAATCATTCATATTGTGTTATGCCTCCTTATTCATCAAGACCATTTCATTTTCTCTTTACTACTATTAACATGCCACCACTATTTTTTAGATTTTCATATCATAATTAACATGATACATTTTCCTCTAATGAGCTACATATTGATGATTCTATTTGTACTCATATAGTAAACAACATTATGTTCCATCCTCTCGGCCCTTTCTAATGTATGTTCTATGACACTCTTACTAGCTATCAACTTTCTAATCTCTCATATCACATTTCCAGTTCCCAAATCTTACAGATGTGTTGTCCTTCCTACTACTATTGGGTCCCTTATGTAGACACAAAATCACACTCATATTACTATTTTACTATACCACCAAGTATGTTGTTATATGCATGGATCTTGAGTAAGAAAAGTATTCACTATTGACATATTCCCTAGTCTATCCACTTATTTTAGTCATTTTTATTGTCTTTATTTGTCACTTCTACACCCATTTTCGGTCAGGTCATGGGGATCCCTTTTATCATTCTTCTCACATTTTTCATCAGCTATCTTGGGACATCAAAGCACCTAGTCTAGACACTAGCGCTCATGTCCACCCCTAGAACTCTTGTCCTCTTTATTCTTGTTCACATTTTTTACATTTGTGGTCATTTTCAATTTTCTTACTCCTATCCCAAGGTCCTAGTCAGCATGTCATGTCACAAGGGTCAAAATTCAAACAAGAGATCCATATATATACACAACATACATACCATTACAAGGGTGGGTAATTCTTAAGGGAAACCATATCTACATACTATTAAAGGGACTACATTTTTAGGTTGATTACTCTACATACACTGCATAGGTAGGGGAAGTTTTGAATTCCATCCCAAACATTTGCATTTTATCTAGCTTTAGCTTTTTGCTATCTTGGTGTCATTGGCATGAGGGAAACCTAAGGACATGATTTCCCACACAAACACACTAAACTACATGGATTATGGAATTTAGTGTATTGCTCGTCATAAGTTCATCCTTTGGATGACTACCAAGGTCATCGACTTCACACATTGAATTTTTATTCCAATTTGATGTGTCATGAGCTTGTGTAGATAACTAGGGTTATTTTTTTGGGTTACGTGTACCTCGGAAATCCAAGTACGAATATTAGGTGATCAACATGAAGTGACAGTGAAACCCTAATGACATAGGAAAAATTAGATTTTGACCCTTGGCGGAGTCATGTGTACCTACAGAGGTCTCTCGGTGCCTAAAGTGCATGTGTCCAGCTCTGTCTATAGGTTCTAGAATTGGTATCAAGTATTTTAGACACTTTTTGGGCACGTTCATCAAGTTCTATAGTTCAAATATGCTTTGTGATAAGCACAAATCAATTAAGTACCCTATCTCTCCCATTTGCTTATATGGTTCCATATTTAGAGTGCTTAGCATTTGTATTTTGTTGTATTTTATTATAGTTTACTCTAAAATTAGATTTAATATTTGGATTTTATTAAATCATTTGGTGAACCCCACCCTTATTCAAACTCCTTTCTCTAGGATCCACAAAACCCTCATGGCTAAAAAATAGATCCTCCTCTCCTAGGAAAGTAATGATTCTTGTTAGTGTGAATCATATCCTTGATGATGTTGTTGAGGGTGAAATTAATTCCCTTTATCTCAATGCTTGATTTGTTGACAAAGTTCAATGATTACTTATTGCTCATGAAAGTGTTATTCCTACTAGTTTTTGTAACTCTAGCATGAGCGTCATCTCACCTAACCAAAACTTCACTTCATGTTCTCCTTATTAGTCTATAGTTACCAAGGTTGCTCCACCTTCTTCTATTTATGTTACAACACATGATGATGCTCTTATCGATTATATGCTTGGTCTTGATTGTGCCAATCTCACTATGTGTCGTGGGTGACACGGTCTAGTATGTCCCACCCAGCATCAGATAATCCCAAAGTCAATAATGTGCTCAAATGCTAACCTCCGTGGAACTCCCTTGAGTGCATATCTATCTGCACATCAAAAATACAAACAAAATCTCGACATTAGTACCTCATATATGTGTGTGTGTGTGTGTGTAGAAACAACCACTCATACTACAAAAAGTCATCAAAAACCCCATATTGCACATTGTGCTTTCAAAACACTCTCATGGGTCGTCAACGCCTAGTAATAAGACACGGGTGCCTAAAACAAGTCGTCAGCACCTAGAACTGGACGATGGTGTCCCAAAAGATGTCAACACTTTGGCCACTCCGTCCAAGTCAAAAGCACCCAGAAATTAAAATTTTCATATTTTTAAAAAAATTATAAAATTGGGCAAATTTTACCAAATGTTTCAAAAATAATCATACTTACCAACTCATCTGTCATCTGCGACACCACAGCCACCGCTACTCTCTCGAACCTAGTCAACCTCACTTCCCAAATTTGTGGCATCTCGCAAGCTCAGAGCTCAAATTCTAACTCAATCATGGTTCAAATGAAGTTACTATTCACTTTTTACTATCACTATATATAGAAATTTTCAATTTTTCATTTACTATAGTTACTATTCACACTCATTCTTCCAATTAATACACACATGGTTTCGCTCATATCTTGAGCTTCACTACTCCATTTTATTCCCTATTTACACCATTTGGTTCATAATTTCTTCTACCACCATAATGTACACATTGTATGATGTTATATTCCAATCTTGCACATATATTATTCAACATATACGCTAATCTTGCAACATCTTCTATACTACCTCTTGGTCATCATTACATCTTTTCACCTCTACTTTTGGCTCATTGCTCGTTATCTCCACCCTACCATTTTTCCAAAAGGGGGCATAAAATTGGGACCACCTTATGATCCCTCTCAGGATACTATACAATCATTCAATACTCCTAATACATCATTATCGAAAAAAATTCTTTCACGTCATTCAAGCAAAGGAACAAATTGATCTATTCAAATATTTTCCATCTATTTCCCCCTAATGACCTAATATGGGGGAAAAAAGTAAAAATATCTTCATGAGTAATCTATCACATACATCCAATCTCAAATCAATATTTTACTATTTGAATCAAATCAATCAATCAATATGACATAGCATACTTTACTATCTCTCCCAGATGACCTAACTTGGGAGCTACATCACTTTACTATCTTTCCCATATGACCTAACATGGGAATAAATTTACATTTTATATCACTTACCAGATGACCTAACATGGAATCCATATAGCATTATACAAATCGGAACACTCGTGGGAGTGGCAGAAATGAGACATCGTTGCCTTTATTATACTGCTCCTATTTTGGTTATTCAACACATAACTAAATTTGGTCGCTATCTCATCTCATGTAGAATAGGACCTTTTGGGGAAGTAGTCATAGATGGAGAGTAAAACTAGACCTTTCTCCCCAACACTCTTCATCTAGCGGTAGGATGCCCAAATCCTCCCTTGATTGACATTTTACAAAAATTAGGTTGGGAATTGATCACTCCCTACCCCTTCAAATCTCCATCAACAACAATTCAAAATCTCCAAATTCTCTAAATCAAATTAACAATTTCTTTAAGTTCTCCTAAAAATGGTTCGTTTTCTCTATTTATGCCACATGGATTTACACACTGATCCATGGTTCACCACACTATATGTTCTTATATTTTGTGTGTACTTCTGTAACAAGGCTTCTTCAGAATTCTCACAAGTATGTTCCTTACTTCCTTTGACTACTACTTAAATTTCATTCAAATAGCATAAAGGGGGAAATGTAGACACAAAATCATGCACATATTACTATTTTATTATACCACAAAGTATGTTGTTATATGCATGGATATTGAGTAAGAAAAGTATTCATTGGTGACACATTCCCTAGTCCATCCACTTACTTTGGTTATTTCTATTGTCTTTATCTCTCACATATGTCACTTTTGTACCCGCCTGTGAGGTCAGCCATAGGGATCCATGTCTTTCTATCTTCTCACATTTATTGCCAGCTATCCTAGGACACCAATGCTCAATCTAAACACTAGCGCTGACCACGACACTCATGTCCACCCTAGGTGTTCATGTCCTCTTTGTTCTTGTTCACATTTTTGACATTTGTGGTCATCCTTTTCAATTTTCTTAATCATATCCCAAGGTCCTAGTCAGCATGTCATGTCACTAGTGTTGAAATTCAAACAAGAGATCCCTATATATACACAACATATATACCATTATAAGGGCGGACAATTCTAAAGGGAAATCATATCTACATACTATCAAAGGGACTACATTTTTGGGTTAATTACTCTGCATACACTACATAGGAAGGGGAAGTTTTGAATTCCATCCCACACATTTGCATTTTATCTAGCTTTATCCTATTATCTTGGCATCATTGGCATGAGGGAAACCTAAGGACATTATTTCACACACAAGCACACATAACTACATGGATTCTAGAATGTACGCCAACACTCGGTCATAAGTTCATCCTTCGAATCAGTGTCGAGGTTATTCCGACTTCACATATTAGATTTTTATTCCAATTTGATGTGTTTGTGAGCTTTTGCATGTAGCTAGGGTTTTTGTTGCAGGTTATAGGTACCTCGGCAATCCAAGTGTGAATATCAAGTGATCAACATGAAGTGACAAAGTGAAACCCAAATGGCACAGAAAAATCATATTTTGACCCTTTGCTCACCACATGCGCATACATGAGGTCTCTACGCCCTAACCCTAGCCTACACACATGTGTCTAGCTCTATCCATAGTTTCCATAATTTATACCAAGCATTTCTACCACTCGCCCAACCTATTTATCAATTACTCCAATTCATATCTACTTTAGAATATGTGTAAATCGTATAAGCACCATATATCTCCCATTTGTTTATACGGTTGCATCTTTAGAGTACTTAGAATTTATATTCTATTGTATTTTATTATATTGATGACTCGAAATTAGATTTAATATTTGGATTTTATTAAATCACTTACATTACCTACATTATTCCTTGTTACACTTGAAATCAAGCGTTATGACATGGTCTTAGGTATCCCTTGACTTGATCCGCCTGTGCTATTCCATCCATGCTTCACTTGTGTCTTAAGTTCATTAATAACAATAAATTTTTCACCATTCACGGTATTCCACCATGCACACCATGGTCCATTACCTAGGCCCACTCTCGCCTCTCTTTCAACCCCATTCATGGCATCTAGGCCTCCTCAACCTCTCAAGTTTGAATCTATCTCTACACTTAGCTCTCATATTTGTACATGACCTACATACTCACTGGTCCATTAGCCCACCCCATCAACCTAAGTCCCATACTCAAGAAACCCATTTCTATAGGTTTTCTCCACCTCCTTTACCACATCGGTCTCCCTCACATACACATAGTTACTCTCTTACACCACTAGTCCTAAACCATGGTCACATACCTTCTCCTTCTTAGATACCAGATAAGGGACCCTCACTCTTTGCTATCATCGGATAGCCTTCCATCACTTGCACACTTAGGGGGCACCGCATTTCCTTCCCCCATCACTCTTGGATTTCTCTATCATCTACCTATAACTTATCTACTACACTTCACACTCCATGCTTCATAGTAAATATTTCTTAACATCTAATCTCAATCACATACAATACCTTTGTTACCCGATGATACACTTATGTTCTCAAGGTTCATACATGATAGTTGAGGGTATTAAATGAACCACAATCACACACTTGGGGGCATCGCACTTTCTCCCCCTCCATCGCTATTGGTTGTATTTATCATCTACTCATCACTTATCTACTCCACTTCACGCTCTGTGCTTCACGATAAATCTTCCTAGCATCTAATCTCAATCACATGTAATACCTTTGTACCCAATGATGCACTATTTTTTATGGTTCATACTTTATTTTTGAGGTAGCATTCCTAAATTAACATCATCTCATGCACATCCTCTAGGGGGCAACATGGCCCTTCCCATCTGCACATATTCCATATCACATCACACCATCACTTTCACATGACATCTACACATCTTTGAAGTATTTACTCTTGTTAGCTTATACTATTTGCATGTTGCACTTTGTTTCTTATCCCAGTTGGATACTTAGTATGTCATTATACTTTTCTATACTGCACATACGCATTCATATGGTATCTTGAGGTGAATGTAGGACTTTCACATATTCTCACACGATACATGATGCTTGACATTTCTCTTTACCAATCTCATCAAGGCTCTTGGGGGCATCTACCTTTTCTACTCTCATAATCTACACATCACAAGTCCTATTATTTCAATATTTACTACTTTTGGTCATTGTCACTTACTTTTCATTGATCTATACATGCTTTGACATATTATTTATCTTTCTAACTTGCTAACAAGTGCTTCATATGTAACATTTTCCTTACAAGATTCTATATAACCATATGGTTATCTCGGGACTTCTTATTTGATATTATTTGTTATAATTTACGAGTTATGCCCTATGTCTTGTTTGATCATTGTTTTCTTATGGCCACTTCGGCCCTAATTATCTTGTGACATTGTGAGTGATTTCTTATATATGCAGCCCACTTTTCACATTACATCTTGTCTTCATAGTTACTATCTACATTGTATTCTATAAAGCATTCTATCTCTTTTACACTAACACTTGATTTCTAGTCTATCTTATTTGCATGTGCCTTGGTTTCTACCATGCACATCCCTTACCCCCGCATGTATCTAATTTATGATATGAAAATCAATTTTAGGTCCTCTCGTTTGGGTTGCCTCCTCCTACATTCGTCACATGCACCCCAAACAAGGGGGAAACTATTGGGTGAATAAATCACCCTTCCAATAGCTCAAAGCTCTAGAACATAACAACACAACACATAAATGGAAAAATCACACAGTCACAAAGTGGTCCAAAATCTAACTTGGATCATGAACACAAAGCAAATATTATCACCCAAGAATAAACATGAATGGTGGGTTCTTATGTCCCACCCGAGCATTTGTGACACGGGTGAAAATGGATAGTTTCTCAGTTCAACATAGTTTCCAATAGTTTACAATACGGATCTACAAAGATCAGGCACTTTCCTTTGATTAAATAATTCATTCAATTAACTACAATTTAATTACAATCCATTAAAAATTAGGATGTGTCAATCTATAATGGCACTTATAATTCGATAAGCATCATATAATGAGAGAAAACAACCCTCTTTCCCCAACACTCTTCTTTTGGCATGAGATCACCCAAAACTTTCTCTTGCACAAGATTGCCCAAAAACTTGCTCTTGGCATGTGATCACCCAAAACCTCATCGTTGGTGATATGACGCTCAAATCCATGGCTCAATGCTTTCTTGGTTCGAGACATAATCACTCCCAACCCCATCCAACAACATCTCCAAGAAAAATAGGACAATTTTATATCCTACACTCTCTCATACATCAGGTGTACTCTTTCCTTTTCTACTACTTTTACATACTTATACATACGTTATTTTGATTTCTCACATACATGACATTGAATATTCATTTGCTCTTCTTTTATAAGTTTGTCCTTACAAGAAACAAGAAGCAACTCACATTTATAAGTACAAGCTCCAAAAACATGTTACTACGCATACACTTTCATCATGGGTTTATCTCCTTTCATAGTTTCTACACCTCACATTACGATCATTACATGCTTCACATGGCTAGTTGTTCACTCAAAGATGCTATCGGCTACACTTCTCTTCAGTTCACAAGGTATGCATCTTCTATCTACTTTATGATATCGAGTACTCACTCAAAAACATAAAGTGGGGGAAAATGTAGACACAAAATCTATGCACTTGGGTATATTTCTACATCCTAAAGCATACTAATGTATACATGATTCCTAAGCAAGAAAACTAGTGGTTGACAACTCCTTTTGGAATTTTGGTTGCTTTATATCTTAAAATTTACTAGCCTTTACACATCTTACATATTTGTTGACACTTGACTGATTTATCTTTTGATTACCTTAGACACTAGCGCCTAGCTAGGATAGAAGTATCCAGTGCCCCTATCCCTCCTGGGTTCTCATGTCCCTCTCTTTCTTCTTCTTACTCTTTTGGGTCCTTTTTACCTTTTGGTCACCTTTTAAAACTTTGGGTTGACATTTCATTTGTCATTTAGAAAATTCAAATAATGAAATCATATATATACTTAGTTACTTCTCTCAAATAAAGGGGGTCAAGCTTTATGAGCATTATCTATCACCACCTAAGCTTGCACAAAGGCACAGAGAACTACAAATCATACATCTAGCACATGCATACAAGGTACAAGGGTTATATTGATCTGCATACACAACATAGGAGGGGATTTTATTCTATTCCATCACACACATTCTACATACTCAATATAATCTATACCTAGCCTATTATCATTATGTAACTTGCACAAGGGAAACCTATGGCACAAAATAAATACACACGTGCATAAAGAACTACATGGATTCCGAGATGTAATGTAGCACTTGATTATAAGTTTGCTCTTGGGTGACCACTAGGGTCAATATGACTCCATATTATGCATCTTTTTAATTAGATTTGATGTGGTTTGTTAACTTTTATGGGTATTCATTTGTTTTTCAAGTTACAAGTGTGATTAGTGATCTAACATCAAAACTAGAGCAACAAAGAGTGAGTAGAAGTGAATATCCTCCAACCCATAAAAGACCAAACTCAAAGCATCCGAAAGCACACAAGTGCCTAGATTAAACACTAGCACACCTGGGTGATCCTCTCCTCCCATGGGCTCTTCTATCCTATACATTTCTACGGTTTAAAACCCTCATCGAGCCTTTACGACACCATTCCCAACATGTTCCACTAGATACATAGTTCAAATCACTCCCATGTTGCATGAAATCAGCTAGGTCATCATTCTTCTCTCATTCGCTTAGGTTTTTACATTGTTGAATGTGTATTACTTGGATGTTATTGTACTTTATCACCTAAATATCATTTCTTACAATAGTTACTCTAAAATTAATATTTAATACACATTAGATTAAATCAAAGTGTAACTCTCATTAATCCCTATAACACTTAAGTAGGATAAATAAATTTGCAGGAAAATCCATGCAATGGAATAAAAACCCACACCGACACCCCCTTAAATATACCTTAGGTGGGTAGAAGAAATGGGTCTTAATAACAAGGCCCAATGAGGTACCCAAGTACAAATAAAGTCCCTCATAAAGTGGAGAAAAGGAGAAAACCATAGGAAAATTCCTTCCCAAAAAGAGAATTACATATAAAATATCTCCCAATAGATAATCCTCTATAATAACATAAGTAGCCCCCTAAATAAAGAGAGAATAATATAATAAAGGACTAGGAAACCCCCCCAAAATATGAGGCATCATGAACTCCTAGTAGATCATGTGGATGCAAAATTATATTGTGAGAAGAGTAATCGGTGATAACTAAATGTGAATCAAGTAAAGTTACATGTTGTATTGAAATATTGTGGATATGAGGAAGAGGAAATTTCAACATGTTGAACATTTAGTAACTATGGTTGTATATGCATGTTATTTGATGGATCAACAACCAAATCATCTACATCCTACAATGTTTGTCAAGTCCAAATTGGACTAGAAGTCATAATTTTATAAGGAAGTGGTCCAAAAGTATGAGAGACAGAGGAAGTGGACCTAAAGATGGATAATTTGGAGGAGATTCATCAACCTCTAATGCATGCCTGTGAGATAATTAAATAAGGTTCGAGATGTGTGTAATCAACCTCTAAAACGTGACTTGGAGATGAAGAAGGTGAGTCCTCATTGCTTCTCTTATCATCTAGATTTTAAAAAGAATCCTCATCATTAATACTCTCATTGTCTAAACTGGAGGAAGAACCAACTGAGTCCACTCATGTGAATCCAAATCCTCATAATTATCATCAATACCCAATGAGTACATTGTGAGTGGAAGTTAAATTTTATGAATCAAACTCAAAGGGATCTCCTCATTTGTAGAGGAATCATAATCAAGAGAAAAGTGTGAGATGAGATAAACATGGGATGAGTGATATGCTCTCCCATCACCACTATATAATCATTGTGTAACTCCATAATAACCACATATTATAGAGTGAACTCAACCCACATGCTTAAATTGTGGTGTGTGTTATAATATACTAATAGGAGATTAGTTAACAATGTAGGTACAAAAAGAACATCTTGAAATGTTCCATCACCTATGTCAATATACCCTCTCTCCAGATACCTCAAAAAAATGTGATCACCCATCAAAATAATTGACATAGAACATGACTTTAAGGAAGTGAAGGAAACTTGTGATGAAGCCATGTGGTGTGAAGCACCTAAGTTAAGAACCCATGTGGTTGGCTAAGATGCAACTACTACAAGTTCTTTTCCTTAGAATTCTCCTTATCATTTTCTTTTTCTTTTGTAAACTCCTAAACTGGTGAACTTTTGTGTTTGAACCAAGAACCTCGATATTGTTCTTCTCTAGAATGTGTGTTAGGTGATCAATTTATTTTTGCATACACTTATGTTCATCATGTCCAAGTTTTATACAACATGCACATTTGACCCTATCTTTCTTAAATTCGACTTCAAAAGAGGAGGTCTCATTTGTTACTTTATGATCCTTCATTTTCTCATCTTCTTGTTTATTCTATTTATTTTTCTTTCTATTTGAAACCTTAGGTTTTTCCAGTCCAGTAAAATAGGGAATGTGACTTAGAAGACTTCATAGTACCCATCTTCATAAGTTTATCTTTCTCCCTAGTAAAGGATGTGAAAAAATCAAATAAGCCATTCTCCATGTGGTTTTAAGGGCAATCCTAGTGACATGGAAGGTAGAAACAAAAGTTGAATAGTCACAAACCAACTTGGAAAGAATAGAAATAATCAATTGCTAATTTTTTTATCCCAAATTGTTTTAACTATAATCTAAGCGATTTTAATTTTGTGAAGAAGTTGTGTATAGTGTTGAAGCATTTTGGACTCAAAATAATGAATAATGATCTCATTCTCTAATTCTTGACCCCTCATCGCATCTGGCTTCCCAAAGAGTCCTTCAAAAATGGTTTGTATGTCATTAGGTGTGCTAGTACATTCTATGTGAAAGAATGAATTAGGATATACAAATAGATATTACATCATAGGCTTTATCACATTGGATAAACCATATAACTTTATTTATTTTTATGTTAGTCTAGTTTCAAAACTCATTATGATCTAGTGTAACCCTTGTTCTCAATAAAATGCATTTTGATTTTGATCCATAATATAGAAAAATAAATTGTAAAAATGAAAGTGTGCATGATAAACCCTATAAATTATTAAGAATAACCCTTAAGGTTGGCACTTTTTAATTTGGTTCATATACAATTATTCAAGGCCAAAAACATCTCGATATAGATTAAACATGGAAATTAAAGTAACACCAATGTAAAGAGCTCAAAAAAACACACTTCTAACAAATGACGCCTCAACGGAGTCATAAGCATAAAAATATGCTTCTTACAAGTTTCTTCTACTTTCAAATTTTAATACTTATTCATGTGCCTTCAAAAAAATGCATCCCTATACCTCTTATGAATTTCATCACTTATTTGGGCACTTAGAAAATTTTCACCTCTCATGAGTTTAGCCTCCTTGGGTTGGGATTGACTAGGAGTAAACTCCATGTGACCATGGGCCAAGGATAGGAAAAGTGGTGAATTTTTCCTTCTTCTTTTTCGATTCTCCATGCCATCAAAAGACATGGGAGAATAGAATATTGAGAGACAAAGGAACTAAAATAAGCTTGAAATAACTCAAAATTCCAACAAAATAAATACAAAGAAAACAATAAAGTTCAATTACTAGTAACGATCTTTGATACCACATAAGAATGTGGGCCAAGATCGAACACCAATAAAATATGAATTCACAAATAGAGTATTATTATGAGAGAGATGAACTAAACATGAGCTAAAAGATAGCTTGTAAATTCAATGCATATGTAGTCATAAAATCATGCACTTTAGACATTTATTTATGTCGGTCTCATACTACTATTTGTAAGGTTCTTTGCTTAAGAAAGTACTAATTAACCCCCATCCTTTGGCCATCTTGATTATTTTATTTTGTAATTTGTGACCTATTACACCCATATGCCCAGCCATTTCTAGACATCCCGTGTTATCTTAACCTCACCTAGGTGCCCAGATTTAGTACTGGGGCGCCCATGGGCGCCCGATCCTTAGCATTTTCCCACTAATTTTTGGGCATCTTCTATATGTTTTTCATCTTTATCTTTCTTATGGTCAGCCTTTTTAGGGTTAATTACGAAATTAGAGCAAGAGAACCCTATAAATATAAAGTTATGAGACCATAATGAGGGACCTAACATCATACACTACTATCACTCCATCTAGAGTTGCATCCATCTATTGCATTGACATCCACATAGCTCCATCATCAAGGCACAAGCTAGGACATCTACATCACACTTCATAGGGGGATTCTATTCTATTTTATGCACATATTCTATTACATTTTCTACATTTAGCTATTGCTCGCTATTTCACAAAGTGCAACCGGCACAAGTGAACCTAGGGCATGAAATGCGCACACACACCGTAACAAAATCCAGTCTAAAATGTAATGTATCGCTTAGTTAGTAAGCCCATTGTTGTGGAAGCTGAGTTCATTTCGACCTATTTTTGGGGTTATCTCCAACTTGTTGTATGGATCTATAATCAAAATTAATCATACAAACAATAAAACACAGAAATATACGAGAAGATAAATACACAAGATATAACGTGGTTCACCCAGTGTGGGCTACATCCACCAAGAAGCAACCAATCTATTAATATTTACTTTACAAAGGATGTACAAAGAAGATATACAATCTTCCACACCTTCTATGGATGTACAATACTTTTCTTTCACAAACTTCTATCTTTCTCTCTCCACGAATTCCTTCTTACAATTCTCACAATTCTTATGTTCTAACCCTAACTTTCTAGCTTATATGAGCATATATAAACTTAGGAAAATTTAGCAATACATTTGCAACCCTTAGATCACCTTTTAATCAAAGATTATATCTAATCCCGCATCTTAAATAAAATCATTTCACGCATAGGAGACCGATGCCGATTCCTATTAGTTGACCGACGTCGGTCGGTGACCAATGTCATTCATCGTGTAAACCTGCAAGTTGTAAAACATGTTATTTGTGAAGTAATTAATCTCCAAAACTCAACAATCTCCCACTTGGAGATAAATTGTTGCACTATATCATATAGCTCCATCCTTGGATCCTTTCCTTGGGTTGTTTCTTCCTCTTCAAGTCTCAAACTCAAAGACCAACAAAAGTGAGTGAAGCTCCAACTTCTCCTTTTCCAATGGCTTTATTAGCATATCTGTAGGGTTCTTATTTGTATGAATTTTCTCTAGTTTCAGCTATCCATCCTCCAACACCTTCCTTATAAAGTTATATCTCAATGAATGTGTTTCATTCTTGAATGAAACATTGAGTTCTTTGTCGATGAATCACACTTTAAATATCATCAGATAACATATAATCCTCTTTCTCCTTTCCCAAATCTTCCATAAACCTACTCATCCATATCATCTCTTTGCTAGCCTCTCGTAGTTGTAACATATTTTACCTCTATACTAGACAAGGCCACAACCTTCGCAATCTCCAAATCTAGCTAGTTGTCATCCCACCTACTATTAATACATATCTAGTGGTCTTTCTCCTACCATCCAAATCTCCACCATATCTAAATAAACATAGCCAAATAAAGAATTATTTGACCCTCCATATCATAATTGCATATTGGATGTCCCTCTCAAATACCTGAGAATCCATTGGACTACTTTCCAATGCTCTTTACTTGGATTGGCCATAAATTTCTCATAACTCCCACTACCGTGCAATGTCTAATTTGGTATAAACCATTGCATACATAAAACTTCCATCTGTTGAAGCGTATGGAACTCATGTTGTGTACTCGACCTCCTCATGTGATAAAATACATTGATCTTTTCTCGATTAAAGTTTCCAACCATAGATGTACTTACAGTGTTTTGACATCTCGCATATTGAACCCTTCCAACACCTTATTGATATAATGTTCTTGAGACAAATAAAATTTCATGTTCTTTTATCTCTGTGTATTTTCATGCTAAGGATTTTCTTTCAGTAGCTCCCAAATCCTTCATTGTAAATGTATGAGCTAAATTTTATTTAAACTCAACAATGTCTTGCATACTAGATCCCACAATAAACATATCATCCAAATAGAGTAACAAAATAATATAGATTTTATTTTCAAGCTTCTTGAAATAAACACAATGGTCGATTCACATCTCATATAACCATGCTCATGCATAAAACTATCAAACCTCATATACCATTTCCTTGGGGCTTGTTTAAACACATACAAGCTCTTTTTCAATATACACACAAGTTTCTCCTTACCCTTGACTTCATAACTAAGCAATTGTTACATATATATCTCTTCCTCCAAATCACTGTGAATGAAATTCGTCTTAACATCAAGTTGTTCTAAGTGAAAATATTCTATTATAACTAAACTCAAAACAGTACATATGGAAGTCATTTTTACTACAGGAGAAAATATCACACCAAAATGAATACATGCTTTCGTAAAAAAACCTTTTACCATAAGCCTTGCCTTGTATCTTTTTTCCACCCTCTTCTTCCTTGATCTTGTAAACCCATTAGTTCTACAATGTTCTTTTACCTCTTTCCAACTTAACCAAATCCCATATCTCATTCTATTCCAAGGATTCCATCTCCTCATCTATGTCATGCTCCCACTTCTTGTGGGTTTCATCCCGCATTAATTCACCACTTTCTAGTTCACCACTATCACCAATAATAAATCAAATAAGGAAGGTGAAAATCTTTCTAGATGTCTACTTACCCTTTGTGACCTTCTCACAAAAATTTGGGGTGCCGGAGGCTCAATCGTATGTCTTGTACATTATTATCCACCTCTAAACGGTGGCGATGTCGGCCATGTATGGATGAAAATTGACATGCAACCTTCAACCGCACTCAACCCCCAAGGTCGCAGGGCGGTCGATGTGAAATATGTATTGCTAACTATAGGAGGATCGGTGACTAAGATTTGGTAGTGTGATCTCCTAGTAGTTGAGTTAGAAAAGGAAAGATTTAGAGGTTATGAATGGGTAGCATAAATTCCCTATGGTTTGTCTAATCGGATCTCAATGTTAAACTAGTTTAAAGCATCCAAATTAAGTAAGATGAAACAAACAATATATGCTACTAATGAAAGGAAACTAACCTAAATAAAACAAAAAATAGAAACAACATAATTACAAACAACAATTGGCTTTTATTCTAAATAATCAAATCTACTTCTACACTATAAATAAACAAGAAAAATAACCCAAAGGTGGTTATTCACCTATGCTGAGTGTATTGAAACTAAACTAACTTAAAAAGAACTTTACCAAATGATCTATGATATGTAGACAACCTCCTACATATATTCTCTCCTTCATATCCATAGGGATGGGAAGAAGAAGATCTATCACCGGAGCTGCTATTAATGATTTGATCTATTTGTAATTTTTTGAATAATAGAAATGAAAGAATTTCACTACTCTATTTGATATGGATTTGTACCGAATAAATTCAAAATTTGACAATTTGAATAAATAAAGCAAAATAAAGAAATAATTCCAACCTAGGTAAGCAAGAGCTTTGGAAAATCTAGTTGTATATGTACTTGGCCCCTCAGTTTATCCTTTCTTCCTCTGTGTGTCCATATGAGTCCAAGGAATTGGGAATGTAAAGGCAGCAGCAGGAGAAATCAATTGAGCAATGGCGAGTTCAAGGAAGTCTGGTTACAATACAAGTGGAAGAGGGATAACACAAATCAACAGAGCTTGACTATGCAATTTCCAAAGAGGATTGTGGCAACAATACTATGCAAGATACACAAAATTATTAGGCATTTTCCTGAATATAAGCATCAATGAATATATAGGAATTGGCTAGGATGTGCCTTCATACACAAGATGACCTTGGAGTGCCAAATCATCAAGTTAAGAGGAAGTTCAAACTAATTAAATCTATTTAAAAATAGATGAGGGAAGGAATACCATGTAATAAATACTATTTTTAGGCAATTTGGTTCATAAACGCACCCTAGAATTCAAGTTAAATGAAATCACGCATGTTAAAATCATGCATGAGGAGTTCTAGAATAAATGTGTGGGACCGCCACCGGGTGGCGGTTTCTGTTAACCGCCGCCAGTGGTGGTGGCATCATGACACTAAAGGTCAAAACATGCATAAAAATGAACAAGAAGTTGGAAAAAGCATGGAAAAGCTAAGGATGTCTAGGATACAAATATACACTTGTGAATGGATTTAGGAACTCGAACACCTTCTAAAAGGACATCAATCATCATTGGGAATTTTGTAACCTTTTTTCGACAATGTAACACATGAAATTTTGGGTATTTACAATCACCTCTTGTTGACGTTGGTTTTGCTAACCGATGTCGGTCCTAGTCTTCTCAGTAGCCGACGTAGGTCCGAGTGGTCGACTCGCTCGTTTAATCGATGTCAATTCAAGATGACCGACACCGGTACATGTAGATGCCTTTTCTAAATCTAAGAATGAGTTTTGTTCCACAAAATTTCCAACCAGATTCATCTTTGGGTAGTTAAACCATATAACAATGTTGCATAAATCTAAAATCAAATAAAGCATACAAGCAATGAATGCGAAATAAACCAGAAGATAAAATAAACAAGAGAAAGATAACACTAGATTTAACGTGGTTCACCTAGTGTGGGCTACATCCCCTAAGAAATGGCCAATATTTTTATTAAGTGCTTTATAGAGGAAATATAATGAATATTTGTTGTCTTCCAACACCTCACAGGATGTTCAATAATTTTCCCTCACTCAGCTACTCTTTCTTGCTCACCAAGAAAACTAACATGCAAATAATTTCTATTTTTTTCTCTCATACCCTCATTAAATGCACACACACACACACACATCAAGGGCAACTAACTATGTTTTTACAATCAAGAAATCATCTTTAAAGCAAAATATTTATTCTAATTTTTCATTTAAAAAAACAAAGCATCATCGCATAGGTGACCGATGTCGGTTACTTCCTAACCGATGTCGGTCACTTCTTGACCGATGTTGGTTACCTCTGACTGATTTTGGTTACCTCCTGACTAATTTTAGTCACTATCAAAACTAGCAACATGTAAAAGCAAGCTTCCTGTGAAGCAATTAAGCTCCACACTCAACAATCTCCCACTTAGAGATCAATTTTTGCACTATATTGTACATCACCATCCTTGGTTCCTTTTCCTTGGCCTATTTCTTCCTCTTCAAGTCTCAAACTTGAAGACCAACAGAAGTGGAGTGAAGCTCCAACTTCTCCTTTACCAATGGCTTCGTTAGCATATCTATAGGGTTCTCATCCATATGGATTTTCTCTAACTTCAATTGCCCATCCTCCAACACCTACCGTATGAAGTGATACCTCAATTGAATGTGTTTCATTCTTGAATGAAATGTTGAGTTCTTTTCTAGATGGATCACACTCTAACTATCATTGTATAATCTGCAATCCTCTTGCTCCTTTCCCAACTCTTCCATGAACCTACTCATCCATATCATCTCCTTACTAGCTTTTGTAGCTGCAACATACTCTACCTCTGTAGTAGATAAAGCCACAACCTTCTACAATCTTGAAATCTAGCTAATTATCGTTCCACCTACGTGAAAACATATCCAATGGTGCTCCTCTTGCCATCCAAATCTCCATCCATATCTGAATCAACATATCCACGTAAAGAAGTATCTAACCCTCCATAGCATAACTCCATGTTGGATGTCCCTCTCAAATACCTGAGAATCCATTGGACTACTTTCCAATGTTCTTTACCTAGATTAGCCATAAACCTACTCACAACTCCCACTACTGTGCAATGTCTGGTCTAGTACAAACCATGGCATACATAAGACTTCTTATTGTTGAAGCATAGGGAACATGTGCCATGTACTCAACCTCCTCATGTGATGAAGGACACTGATCTTTTCTCAATTTGAAGTGTCCAACCATATGTGTACTAACAAGTTTTGAATCTTGCATGTTAAACCTTTCCAACACCTTATTGATATAAGCCTCCTGAGACAAATACAACTTCTTGTTTTTTCTGTCTCAATGAATTTGCATGCCAAGGATTTTCTTTGCAGCTCCCAAATCCTTCATTACAAATGTGTGAGATATCCTTTTTTAATTTTACCAATGTCTGTATACTAGATCCTACAATCAACATATCATCCACATACAATAACAAAATAACATAGCTCCCATTTTCAAGCTTCTTAAAATAAATACAATGGTTAGATTCACATCTCATATAACCATGCTCATGCATAAAACTATCAAATCTCAAATACCATTGCCTTGGAGCTTGTTTGAGCCCATATAGGATCTTTTTCAATTTACACATAAGTTTCTCCTTACCCTTGACTTCATAACCAAGAAAATGTTACATATAAATCTCTTCCTCCAAATCACCATGAAGAAAAGTCATCTTAACATCAAGTTGTTCTAAATGTAAATCTTCTATTGCAACCAAACTTAGAATAGTACAAATAGAAGTCATCTTAACTACAGAGAGAAAAAATCTCATTAAATTCAATACTTGTTTTATGTGCAAATCCCTTTACCACAAGCCTCGCCTTATACCTTTTCACTCCACCCTCTTCTTCCTTGATTCTTATTGGTGAGGAAATTTTACGGGTGGACAAATCTGTGAATTCCTTTCCAACGATTCCATCTGGAAATCTAAGTCCCTCTAATTAACATGTGCGTTTACATCGTATATACGTTGCACATGAAAAGGTGGATTTCTATGGAGGCCTTTCACAAATCCGGGATTCAAAATAGGGGCACTCCACCGACCTTAGCCAAAGCTAGCAATCTCTTGTTAGTGAAGACTTTGTACGAAGGTGGGAAAGGGAGTGAGAATAGAGGTAGGAAAACTAATCTGCGGGTAGAAAATTAGATTCTTGCACACACACTAGTTAGAAACTTCAACACATGCATTTATGGGAAGAAACAACTCTATGAAGAGTAATAAGACCAAATAGAATTCACATTTGATCACCAAGTAAGAGAAACCCCTAGTCAAAGAAAGCTAGAAACTCCTTCTAGTTTTTATTGATTGCTCAAATCAAAGTTATACGCATATAATGTGAGAATGAAAGAAATTGAGAAGTGGGGGAAAGTAGAAGAAAATTGGATATCTCCCAAACTTTCTCTAGGTACAATGCACTCTTGAGTTTACAAGATCAAATCATATAACCCTTTACAATGGCGTGAAGAAGCCATTAAATCTTCTTGCAAGAAACGGTTACAACTTCTTCTTTGTTAGCAAGAAATGTTTCAACATCTTAAATCATTAATTTTTTCATTGATTCATGAAGAAAATGATCATGGGAAAAACCATACTTTTCATAATACAACCATTACACTCATTTTTTGTCTTTGAATTTGAGTATTCACTTGTATTCTTCCTTCCTTTGAAACATTAAACCGAGTCATCCACGTGAGAGAAAAATTTATAGGATGGGTGTGGAGGATGCCTTTTTCATTTTGTGACTTTATAGAGATTTGGCATTTTTACATTTTTGGTATTGCCCTTCCATTTTGATATAAGCTCACACATGGTGTGGCTTCACTTGATTAGAGAAGGAATCGTGGTTATTTGTTTTATGAATTTTAGCCCTTTTTAAAAAAAGGCTCAAAACCTCAAATTCTTTCTCCTGAGTCCATCTCCTCAAGATGCAGCTCGAGCTCGCTTTGACTCCTTCAAATATAGCTCAACATTTGACTTTTTCCTCATAACATGATCAGGGTTAAGGTCACTTTATGACTTTTAGCCCTTTTTACAAAAAGGCTCAAAACCTCAAAGTTCTCCGCCAACCCTTCCCTGCTTTGACTTTCAATGCGAGCTCAACATTTGACTTTTTCCTCATAGCATGATAGTGTTGGTAATTTTTATTTTTTTATGATTTTCCTTTTCACCACGATTCTTGAAAAATGAATAAAAAGGATCTCGCCAATATAATCCACCAATCGAGTCTTCCGAGACCATTGGGGTCAATCTAACATTTTGCGGTGGATAATGGGGCCAAAATTGATGGGGAAGAAAATGCCCATCATTCACAACTATGGAAAAATGCAGAGAAGAAGAAAACTCCACCATTTCACACCCGATTTTCAAATTTCTTTCACAAACCAAGGAATTGAAAACAATACAAGGTTTAATGATCCATGGCCATGGAAAGATTGAAAATTTCATTCAAATGAGGACAATAATAAAATTTTCACGCGTCTAGACAAGAAAACGGAAAATTTATCAAAATGTGCAGATGGAGAGTTTAAACAACTTTAAAAATGAATTTCTCTCTTTTGAGAAAACTTCATAACTTTACTTGAACACTTCTGGAGGGCGTGAGCTCAAAATTTTTGAATTTGACTTAAAAAGTGAGGGGGGGATTTTGAGGGCGAAAACAATTCTATAAACCCATTTGTTCTATAGTGTTTTCTTACTTACTAGAAACTTGACCAAATCCCATGTCTGATTTTGTTCCAAGGAGTTCATCTCCTCATCCATGTCATGCTCCCACTACATGTGGGTATCTACCTGAATTACTTTATCAAATCTTTTTGGTTCACCAAAATCAATCAAGAATAAATAATAAAAGGAAGGTGAAAATCTCTCTGGAGGTCTACTTACCCTTTGTGACCTTCTCACTGAGATCTGAGGTGTATGGGGCTCATTTTGTTCCTATTGCAATTTATTCATGTCAATCTCTTTAAAGTGATCCATGTTGGTCTCGGTCTCCCAGATATCGACCATGAATTTAATTGATGTTTTCAAAGTTTCACGAAAATGTTTACCAATCATAAAATTTGCTTTACCTCACATCACAATCGGTTTGAAGGAGATACCTTTAGTTCCGGTATAAATAGTTTTTTTAACTCGATCCTAATCGCTCTACCGATGCTAGTTAACCGAGTGACATTGGTTTGTAGTAGAACCAACATCGGTGTCTTTGGATGTCTTTTAGATCCAAAAGTTGATTTTCCTTTAAAATCTCATCAACCTGTTCATGTTTAGGCACCAAAACATGATCCCTATACATTCTTTTTTCATTCCAATCAATGTCATGAATCCTAACAATCTTAGAATCTTCTAAATCCCAAAATCGATATCCAAAATCACCAAAGCCATAACCAATGAAAGTGCATCTCTTAGATTTAGCATCCAACTTCTTCCTATTTTCCCTATCAACATGCACAAAAGCTTATGAGCCAAAAACTCTAAGAAAAGAAAAATCTACCTCTTTTCTAGACCAAGCTTCTTTTGGTATTCCACCATCCAGTGTTGTTGAAGGCCCATGGTTGATCAAGTACACTATTGTATCCACTTGCTTCTACCCAAAAATTCAAAGGCAAACCGACATGTATCCTCATGCTTCTAACATGTTCCATGATTGTTTTGTTCATTATTTCTGTAACTCCATTCTCATGTGGAGTTATAGGAACCATTCTTTCTCTTCATATTCCATTCAATGAACAATAATCATTAAAAGCCTTGTTGCAGTACTCACCACCATTTTCATATCTAAGGCACTTTAATTTTAAGTTTGTTTCATTTTCCACAAGGGCTTTCCACCTTTTAAAGTCTCAAAAACATTAGATTTATGCTTAATACAATAAATCCATACCTTCCTTATGGCATCATCAATGAAAGTCACATAATATTGGGATCCTCCAATAGAAGCTACCTGAGCTGGTCCCCACACATCTTAAGTGTACAAGCTCCAATTTATGTTTCTTCTTTGTTGACCCAACCTTGAAATCTATCTCTCTTCTACTTTCCAAAATACAATGCTCACAAAATTCAAGATCTAATTGTTTCAAATCTGATAACTTACCCTTAGCCTTTAAGATATGCATTCCTTTTTCACTCATATGGCTTAGCCAATTATGCCACATGGTTGCATCTAAATCTGTAATAGATAGCACAAAAGGAATAAGTAACACAGGTAGACAGATATAAAGTTCCTACCTTCTTACCTTTTGCCACAACAAGAGATCCCTTGGTAACCTTCCAAGAATTGGTTGTGAATGTAACCACACATCCAGATTCACCTAGTTGCCTTGCAGATATTAGATTTCTCTTGAGGCTTGGCACATGCCTCACATATTTCAATACCCATGGATTTCTATTCTACAACTTTAGATGAACATCACCTTTACCATTAATATTGCATGGCTCATCATCTCCTAAATAAACTTGTCCAAAATCACCCTGAACATAATTTTGAAATAACCCTTATTAGGGGTAGCATGGAAAGAAGCTCTAGAATCTAAAACCCAATATTTTAATTTATTATCCAAAGAAGAGAATAAGGGCATCTTGTTTTACCTCACTTGCAACATTTTCCTCTTTACCTTTTTCTTTACTTTGTTGATGTATTCTCTTTGTTTTCCTTATGACCAACACTCCTTCACGTGTCCTCTCTTTCCACAATTCCAACAAAGTAAATACTTGTACTAGATCTAGATCTTCCATCTCTTGACTTTGATCTCCCATTCTTCTTGATATTTGATGATATCTCCTTAGATCTTCCCTGCTTTCTAAATTTAAAGTGTTTCTAGATGATGCTTCTCCTAAGCTTTTCTTGCATATTTTCTCATTAAGGATTACACTAACCACATCATCAAATTTCAAACCTTTAGAAGCAGACGTTGTATTACTTACAACCATTACCAAGTTATCCTAACTATCTAGCAAAGAGCATAAGAATAAAAGTTCTTTCACTTCATCATCAAACAAAATTTCTACCAATTTTAATTGATTTACAATAGACCGGAAATCATTCAAATGATTAGATATAGATCCACCTTCTTACATCTTAGAATTAAACAATTTTTTCATCAAATAAACCTTATTCAAAGCACTAGGAGTTTCATACAAATTTTCTAAAGATTTCATCAACTCTACCGTGGTTTTTGCATCTGTAAAATTTGAAGCCACCGATGCTGCCAAGCTCAATCTTATAGATCTCGAGCCTTTCTATCAAGAACCTTCCATTCTTCATCAGTCATCATGTGTTCTAGATATGCATGCTCATCCAACGGTAAGTATAGATCCTTTTGATACAAATAATCCTCCACCTACATCTTCCATAGTTGATAATTATGACCATCAAATTTCTCTACTCGGTATTTACTATCTTTTACCATTGCTCTACTCCCACTCAATCAAAAACCCCTGTGAGTAAATCTTGTCAACACAAAAACCTCCAAACAAATCTTTGATACCAGTTGTTAGGATTAAACCATATAACAATGTTGCACATATCTAAAATAGATAAAGCATACAAACAATGAATGTGGAAATAAACTAGAAGATAAAATAAACAAGAGAAAGATAACACCAGATTTAATGTGGTTCACCCAATGTGGGCTACGTCCACCAAGAAATGGCCAATATTATTATTCAATTGCTTTACAGAGGAAATACAATGAAGATTTGATGTCTTCTAACACCTCACAAGATGTTCAATACTTTTCCCTCACTTAGCTACTCTTTCTTGCTCACCAAGAAAACTAACATGCAAACAATTGTTATTTTCTTCTCTCATACCCTCATACAATGCATACATGCATATATATATCTTATGGGAAACTAATTATGCTTTCATAATCAAGATATCATATTTAAAGCAAAAGATTTATTCTATTTTTTCCAAAAACAAAACACCGTAGCACAAGGTGACCGATGTCGCCATCCTTTGCTCGATCGATGTTGATCAATGCTTGACCGATGTTGGTCACTTCTTGACCGATGTCAATTACTCTCGATCGATGTGGTCATCACAAAACCAAAGAACATGTAAAAGCAAGCTTCCTATGAAGCAATTAAGCCCCACACTCAACACTTATTTCTATTTTATTTATCGTCATGCACAAAAGCTTCTGAACCAAATAATCTAAGAAAATAAAGATCTAACTCTTTTCTAGTCCAAGCTTCTTATGGTATTCCAACATTCAGTGCACTTCAAGGCCCATGGTTGATTAAATACACTTTCGCTTCTATTGTTTCTACCCAAAACTACAAGGGTAATCTAGCATGTATCATCATGTTTCTTGCACATTCCATGATTTTCCTATTCATTCTTTCTACAACACCATTCTCCTATGGTGTTCTAGGAACCGTTCTTTCTCTACATATTCCATTCACTAAACAGTAATCATTGAAAGCCTTGCTACAAGACTCACCGCCATTCATCGGAGCTAAGGCATTTTAATTTTAAATTGGATTCATTTTCCACAAGGTCTTTCCATCTTTTAAAAGTCTCAAAAACGTAATATTTATGTTTTATACAATAAACCCATACCTTTCTTGTGGCATCATCAATGAAAGTCACATAATATAGGGATCCTCCATGAGAAGCTACTCGGATGGTCCCCACACATCCGAGTGCACACGCTCAAATTTTTTTCTCCTTCTTTGTACCCCAACTTTGAGAAATCGCACTCTCTTTACTTTCCAAATATGCAATGCTCACGTAAATCTAGATCTACATATTTCAAATCTGATAAGTTATCATTTCCCTTTAAGATCTACATTCCTTTTTTACTCATATGGCCTAGCTAATTATGCCACATGCTTGCATCTAAATCTGAAGTAGATAGCACAAAAAAGAATCAAGATGTCTGGTAGACAAATACAATGTTCCTACCTTTTTGCCTCTTGCTACAACAAGAGATACCTTAGTAACTTTCTAAGAGTCAGTTGTTAATGTAACCATGCAACCAAATTCACCTAGTTGTCATGCAGAAATTAGATTTCCCCTGAGGCTTGGCACATGCCTTACATCTTTCAATATGCATGTATTTCATTATGTAATTTTAGATGAATTTCCCCTTTACCGCAGTAATATTGCATGGTTCATCATCTCCTAAATAAACATGCCCAAAATTACCCTGGAGATAATTTTTGAAACAACCCTTATTAGGGGTAGCATGGAAAGAAGCTCATGAATCTAAAACCCATGATTTAATTTTATTATCCAAGGAGAGAATAAGGTCATCTTGCATTACCTTTAAAGATGTAACATTTTCCTCTTTACCTTTGTCTAGTACATTCTCTTTGTTTTCCTTAAACCAACAATCCTTCTTTGCATGTCCTTTCTTTCCATAATTCCAGTAGATTATTCCTCTACCTCTGGATTTAGATCTACCATTATTTAACTTTGATTTCTCATTATTCTTGCTCTTGGATCTCTCCTTCTACCGCCCCTTCTTTCTAAATTCAAAGCATTTCCAGATGATGATTCTCCTGTAACTTTTTTGTGTATTCCTCATTCAGATTATATTAACCATATCATCAAACTTCAAAATATTAGTAGTAGATGTCGTATTACTAACAACCATGACCAAGTTATCCCAACTATCTGGAAAAGAGCATAAGAATAAAAGTGCTTTCACTTCATCCTCAAATGGAATATTAACTAATTTTAATTGATTTACAATAGACCAGAAATAATTTAAATGGTTTGATACATATCCACCTTCTTGCATTTTAGAATTAAATAATTTCTTCATCAAATAAAATTTATTGGAAGCACTTGGTTTTCATATAAATTAGCTAAATATTTCATCAAATCTATCGTGGTTACTACTTCGGTAATATTCAAAGCCACAGATGTTGCCATGCTCAATCTTATAGATCCTAGAGCCTTTCTATCAAGAATTTTCCATTCTTCATCAATCATCTTTGTTGGTCTTTCCTTCTCATCCAACTGTAAGTATAGATCTTCCTGATACAAATAATCTTCCACCTGCATCTTCCATAATTGATAATTATGGCCGTTAAATTTCTCAACTCGTATTTTTCATCTTCTATCAATGTTGTAGCTCCCACTAAATCGAAATCTCTATGAGTAAATTTGTCAACACATAAAACCTTCAAAAAAAAATCTCGAATGTCAGTTGTTGGGGTTAGATCACACTTGTTGTATAGATCTATAATCGAATTAAACAAACAAACAATAAAACACATAAATATACCGAGAAGATAAATACATAAGATATAACGTGGTTCACCCAATGTGGGTTACGTCCACCAAGAAACAAACCAATCTATTAATCTTTTCTTTATAGAGTATGTATAAAGAAGATCTTCAATCTTACACACCTTTTATGGATGTACAATACTTTTCTTTCACAAGCTTCTCTTTTTCTCTCTCCAAGAATTCCTTCTTACAATTCTCCCAATTCTTATGTTCTAACCCTATCTTTCTAGCTTATATAAGCATATACAAACTTAGGGCACTTTAGCAATACATTTACAACCCTTAGATCACCTTTTAATCAAAGGTTAGATCTAATCTCACGCCTTAAATAAAATCGTTTCATGCACAGAGACTCGATGCCAGTTACCCCAACCGATGTCGGTTCCTACTAGTTAACCGACATCGGTCACCGACCGATGTCGATTATGGTGTAAACTTGCAAGTTGTAAAACATGTTATTTATGAAGTAATTAAGCTCCACAACTCAACACCATTCATTTGCATATTTATTTTTTTAGGCTTTTGATACTTCTTTTTGGTCTCTTATAGGTCTTTCTTCTAACTTGAGTTATTGGCAACATCTCGACACAAAGACAATGAAATTGATGTAACAAGAAATGAATATTCCAAATTACCTTTCGGCACTATGAGGATCATATTTAGAGCTTTTGCATAGACCAGAGCGCTTATATTACGCACCGAGCACCCATAAGCACCCCAATCCTCCTCCAGTGCCCTAGTCGATTAGATCCTCTAGCTTCATCCTTTTCGACACTCCTACACGCATAGTCGTTCCTACTTTCTATTTTTTTTTGTGCGTCACTATGACACGGTCGGATAGGCATCCATTATTCAACTAATTTATTTCCTTTCCCTTCTTACGTATTAGGGTTTCTACCTTTACTAGTTTTTTATTTGGTATATTTACATGTTATCTTAGTGCATTTACTTACTGCATTTATATGTCCTCCTAGATTATATTAAATATTCTTTAGTACATTAGTTTAGTCAATTTTAGTTAATCATTTTGGTGAACCCATACAATACCCTTGTGAAGGATTAGCTAGCTACTTTTGATTCTTACTCCATTTCTTCTATTCCTTGCAAGCACAATCCCCACGTAGATGTTATAGCTAGTGCCACGTCACTCGTCCCATAAGACATCACCAACGAATAAGATACTTTTATCATTACCCACTTATGAGATCCCTCTATTTCTACACTACCTCTTACAGACTTGCACAATCACACACATTCATGATAATGTTGAATGGTTCATGCCTATTTAAAACTAATTATATAAGCAAACTATCCCTGATACACTACAACCTCACGAAGCCCACCATTTACATCATGAGGCTACTCATTATGTTATCATTGGGACAAAATTATTCAAGCATGTTATCGACGGTCATCTTCTTTATTACATCTCACTTATAGATATACCCACAACCATCTCCTAAATTCATGATAACATATGTGGTAGTACCTTCTCTAGTAAGGCCATGTCACAAAAAAATTACGTCATGAGTACTATTGGCCCACCATGGAACAAGATTGCCTCGAATATGCCACTTGTTGTGAAAAATTTCAAAAACATGGTAATCTCCATCATGCACCAACATATGATCTACAACCCATTGCACCCACTTGGCCTTTCTCTCTTTGGGGACTTGATCTAATCAAAGCATGATTAATCCTGAATCGATACACATGCATAAATTTATCATCACTACTACCAAATATTTCACAAAATGGGTCAAAGTGGCTCCTCTACAAAACACTACCGGTCAAGATATTTATAACTTTCTCACCACACATATCATCACATGTTTCGGGGTTCCTTCTACCCTTTTTCCCTAATCATTAATAATGGAACCTCCTTAAAAATAAAGATGTTAAGAAATTTTGTGCTAAGTTCAAAATCAAACTATCATTCTCTACACCTTATTATCCATAGGGAAATGGCCAAGTCAAGCCACCAACAAAACTATTGTTAAAATATTATGTAATATTATTGACTCTAGTGGTACCGATTGGCATAATTAGTAATTCTACACCCTATGGGCTTATCGCACTAGTGTTTGTACACCTATTAATGCCACACCTTTTTCATTAGTCTATGGTGTCGAGGTTGTTATTCCACTCGATCTCGAAATACCCTCCTTGCGCGTTTCTCTTCGAGGAATCCTTAAAGATAATGAATATCGTGAGAACCGCCTACATGAACTAGAGATTTTGGACTCATGTCATGTTCAAGGGGTGAAGAATGTTTGTGCATATCAATCTCACATTTCCCACTCATACAATCGTAAAACTTGCCCACGAGAATTCAACATATGTGGCCTTGTCTTCAAAGAAAATAAAAAGAATGTAAATGTTGAGGCACCACAAAAAGGTAAATTCAAACCCAATTGGCTAGGTCCATACGTTATCACTAATAAGCTTGGTGGTGGGGTATATCACCTCACCACACTTTTAGGTAAACCACTTAAAAATCCACTCAACATAATGCACCTTAAGAAGTACTACACTTAGATTATCATTACTCAATCACTACCCAATGACACACTCTTGTGCTTCAGGTTCACACTTGACTGTTGAGGGATTACTACTACACTGAACCCCACACACTGCACTATAGGCATTACACATTGCACTTCATCACACATTACACGTCATACAATCTACAACATTTGGTCATTTGCATCTTTACACTTCATACATCAGGATAGTTGCATACATCTACATACCATACATAATACATCATACCTTTTCATGCATACTCTACATATCATACTAGTCTTCATCATATGTGATCCTAGCATTACATCATCTTACATGCTACGTTACTAGTCCATATATGCACATGCCACTTTACATATTCTACACATCTTGCATTTACATTCTACACATAGCATATTTACACATTCCACTCATCATCTGGTCATCTTTTATCATTACATACACGACATTGTCTTTTATGTGTTGCACTCACTACTCGATGATGTAATTTAGTTCCTCAGTCCATACTTGATTATCAAGGGTTTACAAATCAAATGGACCCTACACTCATCACACATTTACTATTCCACCTTTCATCATGCAACATTACTAGTTTAGTGACATATGCTTTAGGCTAAATCGTCACCTATTCTATCCTTTTGTAGTGGTATACACCTTAGGTTACATCACCACTCCCTACTATTCATCTTGTAGTGACATATGCTTTAGGCTAAATCGTCACCTATTTTATCATCTTGTAGTGGTATACACCTTAGGTTACATCACCACTCTCTTTTATTCATATTGTAGTGACATAATCTTTAGGCTAAATCATCACCTATTTTATCATCTAGTATTAGTATACACCTTAGGTTACATCACCACACCCTCCTTACATTCTAAAGTGATATACGCTTAGTGTCAAATCATCACTCATCCATTCATCTTATAGTGATATATGTTTAGGGCTAAATCATCACTCCACATTTCATCTCATCGTGGTATACGCTTAGGCTATAAGGTCCACACACATCTATTCTATATGTCACATATCATCACTACTACACATATACACATTTCCTCGTAGTGCGCTTGATGCGGGGGCATCATCACATAACACCAACAAGTGCAAGATCTCATTCAATCAAGATCAAAGAGGTTAGAATAAGAGTGACGAGGCATGATCAAGTCATGAAGAAGAGCTTAGATGGAGGTTCAAAGTTTGACCTTTCAAAGTCAGGTTTTCCCTCCAAATAGAAATAGAAATTTCAATAACATGTAAAAGAGTCTAGTGAGTTTGATAAGGATATGCAAATGGATAAGTGAGAGAATAAATGGCCTGGGTGGTGTAATAAAGTCATGGAAATGTTTAAAATTTGTAGAAATGACTCCTTATGTGGTAAGGACATATCAAGGACCTTAAGGAAACTTAGAAATTCATTAGGTTTTTAAAAGATGGGACATAATGAGATAAAGAGGAGAAAAAAGGTTTGAGAAAGAGTTGGTTATTTATCCTCCAAGAGAATGTATAGAGGAAGGAGGAGAGGAAAATTCCTCGTGAAGAGGGGGAAAATGATGAAAAATTCATAGTTTTGTATTTAGATCGATATCTCTACAATAATGAACTTTGTTTTGTATGTAAATTTTGTCTTTTGATGTTATGGTTTTGATTTTTGCTTAAGAGTTGGAATATTTTCTTGATGAAAGCATGAATGAGAGGATTATTAATATATTTTTATGATTGCTCTCGAGATTATGATCACTCGACTTTTGCATGAAAGCACTTTCTTAAGTCTTAAGAAAACAAATGAGACCTGTGACGGTTCCTTGGTAAGTTTTTGATAAATTATTTTGGAAACACGTTGTTGAAGCTTGTTCTAGAAAAATTTATATTGCAATAGAGATGTAGAATAATTTCATAGTTTGATGATACTTTGCCTTGGTGTGGGAGTTAACAATGTATGCAAGAACACCGTGATTGTGCATTCTGAGTTTTGGAAAATATTTATATTTTTTTACCTTCGATGCATGGGATGCATATAATTTTATGAATAATGTGTTTTATTATAGGGGATAGATGATCTAAATAGTAGAAGGTTGAAGCATGCAAGACAACTTTTCTTGAAAAGGTTAAATCTTAAACTATGAACTCTGTGTGCATATACGAAAAAGGAAGAAAAACAAATAGATTCACGTGTTATAGATTCCTTGGAGTCTCACTGGTAATATAAACTTATGGAATCCATGAAGACATACCTTTAACCATAATTTAGAGCCTTAATTCATTTTCTACTAAAATTTATAGTGATAAAGAACCTCTCGGGCTTAGTGTGTGTAAACTAGGGTTTCGAGGAGAAAAGAGCCCTAAAAATCTCATAATAGAGAATTTCATTCTAAAAATTGGAAGAAATGATCCTCAAGACGTCCTTAAAATATTTCAAAGGGAATTTGAAGCTTTCATTGGTGTAGTAAAATATTTTCTTATACCTATAAGAGGTCATATGCACAGTTAAAAAAATGCTAACAAGGAATGGTAAGTAACAAAGGAAACATAAGCTATATTTGTATTTTAAAGGAGAAACTTTATAGGGAGAATAATTGCATTAGTTAGTGCTCAAAAATCATCAGTTTAAGATTTGAAGCCTCTTATAAAGAAGATTATGTGCTAAACTAGACTGCCCCAAGCCAAGGAAGAGGTTTAAGAGACTAGGAAGAAAATTGATAAAGAAAGAGAAGAGTAAGGACTCGGGTCCCAAAATTTAACATGCATTGTGAGGTTGATACAGGGAAGCTAATGAATTTTATCTCTTATTCTAGGCACTAGTATATCACCTTATCCATGGATGTTGTAAGAAAGTTGTCATAAGGGTGAGATGAGCTAGAGGGCAACAAAGTTTTAGTCATAACCTTTGAATGCCATAATGAAAAAGGAACAAAATTTGGAATATGTGTTCTTTATAAACACTATTAAAATCTGTCAAAATTTTGAGACAGATGGATTTGTGCAGAAAAAGGTATGCATGAGAAATTTGTTGCATACGGGTTTGTCTTAAGGGCATTGAGTAAGCAAATTTGAGCAAAGAAGTGTGATTTGGTGTTTTGAGTCATTTTGAACCTTTTTGATTATTTAGATGAGCTTATGTGAAGCATGTAAACATGATGCAAGAACTAATAGGCATTAGCAAATCCAAAGAAGGAAAAGGTGCATGTAGAAGCTAGGAGTTAGTGAATGTAATAAAGAAGGACAATTAGGAAGCAAGAATAAGTTGACTACTCCTTGAATCATGACTCATTGTACATGTTGGATTGAGATGGTTGGATGATATAGAAGTAGGGTATATAAATTTTGGAAGCTAAGCAAGGTGAAATTGGTTAAATTGTTGCATTTTGAATCCACTAAGGCATGTGAATTGATCCTCATATTGCAGAGTTGATCAAGTGGTTGATTTGTTCTCTTAAATGTTTTGAAATATTGATGAAATGTGATCCTTGACTACATCAACGCTACACACAACACAAGACTACTCGACCATTTCTTGATGACATACTCTCATTTACGGTTAATTCTTGAGTAATGAGGGGAAAACAAAATGAACCTCACCGCATACATTTCCATTCACTTAGGGGGCATGCGGCTCCCATCATTCCATCTTGCATTTCATTCCATCCATCCACAACATGATGCATTTTATGGTTGTTTATACTCTTGATTGATTTTGTTGTTCATGATCACTTTATTACACTTCCTATCTTGATTACTTGTATGTCATTTATCTTGAATGTTTTAAAATATTGATGAATTGTGATCCTTGACTACATTTGCGCTACACACAACACACACTACTCCGACCATTTCCCGATGATGCACTCTCATTTACGGTTCATTCTTGATCGATGAGAAAACAAAATGAACCTCATTGTATACATTTCCATTCACTTAGGAGGCACGTGGCTCCTATCATTCCATCTTGCATTCCATTCCATCCATCCACAGCATGTTGCATTTTATGATTACTTATACTCTTGTTTACTTTTGTTGTTCATGATCACTTTATTACACGTGTTAGCTTGATTAATTGTATGCCATTTATCTATACCATCCACATATGCACGTTCACATCTTTTTCTAGTTGTGATCGTAGATACAGATCTCTTACACGTAGCATGGATGTTTGCCTTCTACCCTTCCTACACTGGTCGTTGGGGGCATCCACACATTCATCTCTTCTAGGTGCTATTGTTTCATTTTGTACTTAACACTTTACATTACTCACTTATACACGCTTTTGACATACTAGTTATCTTTCTAACATGCTAATGGGTGTTTCATGTGCAACATTTGTTATGCAAGGATATTGGTTTCCATACTTGTTTGTTACATTATCTGCCATTGTCTCGATATTGTTTGTTATTGTTTGCAGGCCTTGCCCTATGTTTGGTGTGCACACTTGTCTATTGTTTGCAGCCATGATGGCCTTGCATGTCTTGCAACATCATGAGTGATGTCCCATGTTTGCAGCCCGCTTTGTGCGGCCTACTTGTCTTCTTATGTGTTTACATTAATTTTTTTGGTAGCTTACACACTGTTTTCGTATCTTATACATTATTTTCTTCATGCATGTGTGTTTTCTCTTGTCTTTGGCTAGCCTTCTTATTTATGCATGCCTTGGTTTCTACAAAGCACTTTTCAACGTACATGCGGTTGACCCTCTTTTGGGGCCGCATGTCTCCTATCAATGACATCGCATGTGCACCTAAAGAGGGGGCATCATTTAGGGGTTTCTACATACTAACACATAGATTCTACACCATTTCGGTTCAGTTATATTCAGTGAGTGGGTTCAGACCGGTCTATGAACCTCATACCCAGTGGTTTTTATAGGACATGGTGTCCTTAGCATTTTAGGGAAGCAGTTACAGGATTGGAGGTTATAGTGGGTGTGCCTCTCTACACTACTTCAGCCAGTGGCATTGGATTGCCCAAAAAACTAGGACAACACATAGATCCCTACATGCATTCACAGAAATAGTTAGAGCTTGGAAGATACAAAGCATTTCCTCCCTACACTTCTTTAGCCTATGGCGTGAGATCTCCCAAAAAACTCACAGTACATGATATCCTTCTACACTCTTTCTCGACATGGATCATGTGCACATGTTCCATTTACATTTACATTTACATTTGTGTATTTTTTTACATGTGTCTTTTACATAGCATTTTTACACTTACATATATACATATTTGACTACTTGATCGTTTTCTCCTTGCAAGTCCGTTCATATGAGAAAAAATAGTCAAATGGGGGTAACAATAGTAACAACAATAACAACACTATGCGGTAGCACACTATAACACACACATCACATTTTTATGTAGGTACACTACATTATGTGGCAAATACACACACATGTTTTGCCCTAGGTTCACTCTCATCACTTTTTCTTTGCGCATTTTTCATCTATAGTTTCCACGCTCCTCCATCTTTTTATCATTCCACGCTTTTGTCTAGTCCTTCAGATGCGTTTCTACTACATTCTTCATGGACATTAGGTACGCATCTCTATCTACTTTATGTTACCAAGCTTTCCACTCACCAACATAAAGTGGGGCAAAATGTAGTCACAAAATCATGCACTTTAAACATTTATTTATCCCAATCTCATACTACTATTTAGAAGGTTTTTGAGTTAAAAAATTACTAATTAACCCCCATCCTTTGGCCATCTTGATTATTTTAATTCATAATTTACAACCTATTACACCCATATGCCCACCATTTCTAAACATCTCCCATTATCTTAGCCTCATCTAGGGCACTCAGATTCAAGATCTTGGGCGCCCTAGTCCCACCCGGGGTGCCCTAATCCTTCTAGCACTTTCCTACCACCAATTTTTGGGCCTCTTCTAACCATTTTTCATCTTTATCTTTCTTTTGGTCAACCTTTTTGGGGTTAATTACAAAATTAGAGCAAGAAACCCCTATAAATATAAAGTTATGAGACCATAATGAGGGACCTAGCATCATAACCTATTATCACTCCATCTAGAGTTGCATCCATCTATTGCATTGGCATCCACATAGCTCCATCATCAAGGCACAAGATAGGACATATGCATCACACTTCATAGGGGAGAGATTCTATTCTATTTCATGCACACATTCTATTACATTTTCTACATTTAGTTATTACTCGCTATTTCACAAAGTGCAACTAGCACAAGAGCACCTAGCATAACATGTACACACACACCAGAACTACATCCAGGTCCAAAATGTAGTGCAATGCTCAGTTAGTAAGCCCACTGTTGTGGTAGCTGAGGTCACCTAACCCATTCATTTGTATATTTATTTTTTTAATGTTTTGATACTTATTTTTGGCATCTTGCAGGTCTTTCTTACATCTTGAATTATTGGCAACATCTGACACAATACAACAAAATTGATGCAACATGAAATGAATATTCCAGATTACCTTTAGGCATCGCTGTGAGGATTAGATTCAGAGATTTTACACAAACCAGGTGCCCATATTATAGACCGATTTCCCAATATTACTTATTTCTTAATATTTACATGTTGAACATTGCATTGTAAAAAGCTCTAAATTTTACATGCAAATATTTACTCCACCTAATGTTCTACCTTGACAAAGCAATATAATGTGTAAAAATTAACAACTCAAAGCATATGTATGTAACAACCCTTTTATTCCGCTTCTAAACTATGGTTTTTTTTTAACTTTATGCTTCACTAATTTAAATACCCAATATTTAAATTCCAAAGCATAAATATGAAATTGAATCCATCCGATAATAGTCATAAACCATGTGCAACTGCATGAGAGTATACAGATCCTACTCGATCCCCCTCAAACACTCTTTACGAGCCAATACACCAAGTGTATCATTTGGTTTTCTTTTTCAAGCATTGAAAATCAAGTAATATTTTCTAAGTGTATACCTAGAACTCAATCATTTGAATCCCATGGGCATCCGACATCTTAGATCTTGGTGAATCCGAGACAAAGTGTAATTAACAACTTACACTACTTTGGCCAAAGTTTTAGAGACATGTATGTCATGCTTAGTTCCATGACAACACATTCGTCATTAGGAACTTGTCCTTCACCTAATTTTGTTATATAGATTCTTTTCCAGTTTTAAGTTATTATGTTCATATTTAACAACTTAAGCATTTATTAATGTCCTTTATTTGTTATTAAGTTGATTCAACTTCCTAATATTGATAAGTACATTTATACTTAACCAATCAATCATGAAGTACCTTTGTACTTCGCTCCATACCATCGTGATTTGGTTGTTCAATGGTGGTACTCAACCATGTAACTGTATGTCACTGCTGGTAAAAGGCAACAATTATTCTCTAGGAGAATAAATCATATAAGTTGATTTATGGTAATTGTCCTACCTAGGACCATAAATATAATTCACCATTATCGTTAATAAGCTAATATCCATCTATATGATTTGCTTTATATTACTAGTTTTTCATTTATTAGATTTCCTCTAATTATTCCAAATCACAATTATAGTAGTATTATTACTTTAACTTAAAAAGAATTATGAGGTTTATAACAACATATTTCATAATAGAGTCGTAAGCATAATATTACCGATTTATTAATCTCTCGCCAATTCTATATCATTACTTATTACTTAGTCATAGAAAACTATCAACATCATCGTTATTGAGATAATAATGATTACAATACAATATGCATTCTCAAAGATAATACTTGATTAATAACCGACAAAACTTCCTTTCCATCATTAATATCACAATGAAGTATTACCTTTACTTCTTAGTTAAATACAATATAATTAATTGCATTTCTCAATTCAAAACAACATCATCAATAGATAATCACTAATACATGTCCACAATTGATTATCAAAATAATCACAACTTGTTTCAAGCATCATGCCTTACTAAAATACAATTATTTTCATCTTTTCACAACAAGAACAACTTTATAGATTTCATCATAAGACATAGCAATGAGAAAAGGTGTAAGTCACATCTTCCTTCATAATCAACCTATAATGTTAATAACTTGTATGGAAAATATTCCATTACACACATGGTCGGGTTCAACCAAATTGGCATGAAAATTCCTTCTACCCGCTTAACATCTTATGTAATTTATTATTTGAATAAATGAACTGCTACAACATTCAGCTTTACAATAACAACACAATAATGTAAATTATCAAAACATCATATATTTATAATAATCACTTTGCATCTAACAGAGAACTATTCACTTGTCGAAAATTCGAGTTCCGTAATGGAAGATTTCATAAGAACAAAATGAATAATCACGTATAAAAAAATCATGCATACCATCCTTTAAGGTAATTACTATTACCTTAAACTTATCATAGAAACGTAAAAGAAAACAAAGCAACATACGTTCCTTAAACAACTTAGGGTCCATACTAATTCATAGTTACACATTGTTTATTAAAAAGGAGTACAAATTTACAAATTTGCACAAATCTCCCGGGGTCTCTCCCCTCATGCCCTCAACACGTAAAACAAGTCCTTAATTGAAAGCATCGTCCAAGACACGGTCATACAACCATAACAACAAGGGTATAATCAACAAATTCAAAAGTGAAAATGACTTCCCAACCAAATATATATATATATATATATACTTACTTGAGGACATCAAGGTAAAAGACCATTTACCTAAATCCTATCTAAATCCATTCAAATGTTCCATAATCACCCTACTCGATCGAAAAGTTTGTAAACGTTGAGCATTGATATCATAAGAAGGAAAATTAAATACATATCCAAACAAGAATCACCTCTTTTTATTTGTTTTTTAACATATAAACTCGTTAAAATTTTAATAGAAATCGTGCCCAACCAATATAATGTTAGGGACTCACCTTTGAATACGTATCAGTTAAGCCACTATTATCTTGTTCGTAACCAAACATATATACCATAACAACTATGTAATTATTTTAGAGACAAGAAAACCATTCTATAACTTCTTAACATTCTAACTAAATCATAGATGCGTATCAAAGAAATTGAGTGTTCAGAAGGCCTTTAAACTAACCACGAAGGGCTAGTCTGAGACAATCTTTGAGAGTGACCGAGCCACACAAAACCCGATGGGTTCTTGATATAAAAATATTATTGCAAAGTGCCTAATTTCAAATCAACTAGACAACCTTAAATAAGCGAATAACCTAGGAAAATACCAGTTACTCCCCAAGTTACAACGCGTACCCATTAGCGATTTTTAATAACAAGATGCTAAGGGTAAACCCCTTATGCTAAAAAGGCATAACACATTCCAGATATGGTAATGCCACAAGATTAGCAATATTATAGGCATCCGGGTAAGTCCTGGAGTTAATGATATATTCATCATAATAGAAATAATAGAACTTAGGAAAAGAGTTACCTATATTCAAACAATATAACAACACATAATATTTACAAATAAGTACTGTAACTTTTATGAAAACTCAATTATACACCATTACAATTTCTCAGAAATAACTAACACCTAGCAACAATATTTTCCAAGCACATTGTTTAACCCAAGAAATATTGTAGAAGCTTATCTATGCAAATACAAAATGAAATAAGTTGTAAAGGGAGAAAAGGGATGATTCGTGCCTTTGAGATTAACGAGCTTCCTACTAAAGTCCAGTAACACCTTTAACGAATTCTTCACCAAATTCTTCAGCAAAGATCAAGGATTCTAGTTTTCCCAATCTTTTCTAGATTTATAAAATCTCCACAAAGTCAAAAATAGCTCACCACCAAATAACTCCAATATTTTTTCTAATAAATAACAAATATAAATCCAAAAATGGACATCACAAAACTTTCACATGTAGAGCTCGATTTCAAAATTCCAACTCAATCAAATGAAACCCTCTCCCTTATGCAATGGTAGCTTCTCGATGAAGTTGCACCAAGTTCGAGAAAATTAGTGAACCTTAATGGCCAAGGTGCCACGTAGGTGGATTTGGAATTACCGCCGCCGCCTTCCCATATCTCTCACCAAATTTAATCAAGGCTTATTTAATTTAGTCATTAGTTCCACTTATATCAAATGCATGGTCCATTGACCATATATTTGGACTATCATTAAAACCGAGTGATTACATGCATGGGGCCAATTTTGACCTTTTTATCCACAATAATTATAAACAATGATAAACAATCATGACCTCCTTTACTAATGCTCAACAATACATATATATCCCTTAATTACTTATATGGTGATATATGTATCTCGAAGTAATCAAGTGCCCCTTCTAATATGGCTAATACAATATACCTTCACAAATGTCCTATGCCATATATATATGTTATATGGATAAAATATGTTATATATAATACATATGTTATTATGAATAAGATATTTATATGCTTATATATAAATGTTATATAACCCTATGGCATATAAATATTATATATAACATTTAGACAATAAGCATGGTCTTAAACCATCTTATTCAATAATAACATTATGTATTATTGACCGCACATCCAATAACATCATTTTATCCTCAATTTGCCATGATACTTGACCAAAAGAGGGATCATAACATATGTAACATATCGACAATATGATTTTCGTCCTTATGGTCTTAGACCACGAAATAATTTAAATTGTTATTACCTTGTTATGCTACCATGGTCTTACGACCTTATTACATGAAAGAGTTAGTCACTTGCATTCAATCATATTTCCATACAAAATAATAATATTTATAACTTAGTACAAATTCAATCATATGTGTAAATCGTCTCTTTTAGTGAGAATAGTAAACTAACAATATCCAAGCCAAATACAATCAACAAGGAAAAGCTTTTAATATGTACATCTCCTCATCAAGTAAGTAAGTAACACATCTTACATGGTGTACGACAATATTATTTATCTCGCACAATAATGAAGACCTTCTTATGCACTATGATCCATAACCGATAGAATCAACACCATGCATTAGTCAAAGAAAATATAAAAATATATATTCCAATCAATATTCCTTTACATCGAATATATCAATACAATGGAGTCATTTTTATTGATATTTATAAATATCTTGAGTAGTGAAAAGGTATAATCATCCAACGCTAGAGGACAAAGAAGGCATTTTCAAAATCAGAATGAGCGTAAAAGGTAAGCGAGCCAATGTAGGGATTCACATGGAGAATTTGCAAGATGGAAGGAAGAATGCATAGTTTATAATGGAAAGGGACAAGGTGGAGCTGGATACGGTACACCCAATCACGCGGGCACAACGAGTGGTTAGCAATGCAGCCAAATAGGTATCTACCATCAATCTTAGCCCTGCTTACAATGAAAATTGTGTTTTCTTGGGAATATAGGAACAAGTAGCCAATCGGGTGAAGTCTTCAATGTGTAATACTATTTTAGCAAAGATACCGGGTAGCAGGCTAAACATTGAGGAGTTTAGGAAATGGGCTAACAAGAAGTGGATGCCTAAAGGTTCGAGGAAATAACAGCATATGTTAATGCTTTCTTTGTGATTAATCGTATTTGGAAGAAGATTTCTTATGGATCCTTGCCGGAGGACCATGGTTTATGGGTCGTGTTGTGGTTTTGGTGCAAAAATGGTAGCCTGGCTTTAACCCCTTGGAAAATGTCATTAAAGAATACCCTATTTGGGTTAGGTTGTCAGGTTTACCCTTGGAATATTGGGATTTGGACATTTTGTAGGGGATTGCCAAAGCCATTGGGGCTCTAGTCATCATAGATCTTGTTACTTGTGCTAAAACTAGACTTTTATTTACACGGTTTTGTGTTAATGTGGCCCTTAAAACCTATTTACCTAGAAGCATTAAGCTTAAGGCACCCTCGGGAGTTCATACCCAAAAGATTAACTATGATTTTGCACCGTTTATGTGCTTCTCATGTTTCAAGGCAGTCACAATATTAAATCTTGTCCTAAATCCAAAGAGGAGGTTACCCAAAAGCTCAGATCAAGAAGAACAAAGGCATCAATAAGGAAGATCTGAAAGGTAAGGGAGTTATGCAACCAAATGGAAGTGGACCTTCAAAGGTAAATCCTTCATGGAAACCGATAAGAAAATCATTGGAGATTAAAGATTGGATTCCAAATGGCCCAAAACACCTCCGTAAGAAGAAGAAATAGGTGAAGCGGGTCGAAGGAGGTCAACAAGATGACAACAAACCAAGACCTACAAAAATATGAAGATACGGTAGTTTTGAAGAATTTCAAGAAGACGATATTGCAGGAACCATAGTTCGGATCTTGTGGATGCAAGTTTTTATGCCCAAAGACCAAACCCGGTGGAATCACTATTGGTAAGTAATATGTTCAATATCCTAGATATTAATTTGGAGGAAATTCCAATAACCTAGGAGGATCTCCAACATGCTCTTGAGACTTCTAGGAATGACCTACATTATACGTCAATTAACGTCATCTGCGGATAAAGAAGTGGTAAAAGAAAGTCCCATTCAGGTATGTCATGTTGTCCATATCCCTGAGGTGACCAGGATATTGTCTCCAAAATGGAAAGTGACACCAAGAACCAAATCAAAGGTAGATGTTGGAGCCAATAAAGCATCTCCAGGAAGACCGTCTCGAAAAGAAAAAAAAAGGGAAAGAGCCAAAAAGAAGGATATTGTGGAGGGGCATTAAAACCATGGTTGGTAGGTCAAAAATCTTCCCATTTTAAATGATTTGTTTATCTTGGAATATAAGGGCCTAAACCATTCCTATAAAAATAGGATTTTTTTGACTTCAAAGTAAGGGAAAACCAAATGTCATTATGCTACAAGAGACCAAGATGAATCGGGAAAAAATGAAAGACTTTCAGTGCTTTATTTTGGAAAGAAGTTGGATTTCACTGTTAACCCTCTATAGGGGTATCTCGGGGTTTGTTGAGCATGTAGAATAAGAACATTTTAGAAGGCTTCCCCCTCATTAATATCCAACACCACTTAGCCATTTGTTTAATGAAGTTAACTCCATAAAATAGTTTATTCTCTCTAATATCTATGCTCCTTATACTACAACAGTGTAGAAGGATGCTCTGGGAGGAGTTGACTATCTTCAAAAGGATGTTTAGTGATTTAAACTGGATTATAGGATGTGATTTTAATACTCCTCTCATTCCCTCATAAAAGAAAGGAGGATTTAATGTGTTTATTGAGAGTATGGAGGACCCTACAAATTTTGTAGGTGGAATGGTTTGATGGATCTCGAACCTCGGTGGTTCCAAATTCACATAGACAAATAGGAGAGAAGGGGAAAATATGATTCAAATCAATCTGGACCATTTTCTAGTGATTCTTCATTGGATTTAGGAGCAACAATACACTCTCTCCTCCCTAGCTCGCATTGGATCGGACCACAATCCTCTAATTCTTAAATTCAGTGTTAGGGAGCAGCCCATAGGAAGACCTTTCAAGTTCGAAAAAATGTGGACCACTCATCCGAAGTTGGAAAGGAAGATAGAAGAATGGTGGAGCTTAGAAGTCAAAGGTAATAGTATGTTTATGGTGGCTGCCAAACTTAAAAATATTAAGGTAAATCTTAAAATTTGGAACAAGGAAGTTTTTGGCAATATTTTTCTCCAAAAAGCATAATCTCTCGAAGATCTCGAGGTATGGAAGAAGTTAAGGAACAGGAGGATGAAACATCGAGGAAAAAATAAAAAAATATACTTGCTAAATACCATAGATATCGCGCAGAGAGGAGATATAGTGAAAGCAAAAATCTAGAATTAATTGGCTTAAAGAAGGTGAACGTAACACTAAATTCTTCGCTACGCCCTTAACCTATTGCTTGTATTAGGATATGAGTAGTGACTTATGGCTTACCATATCATTTATACTTTCTCATGCTTAATAGGTCGGCCTTGGTGATGGCCATAGCATATGAATAGTATATATATAGGGATGTAGGTAGTATTTCATTATCATTTTGAGCATTTGAGTCTTATTATATGCTTTGGAGGTTGCCCCTCGAAGTGGAAAAGCTATTATAATTGCATATTGAGATCACTATTCTAAAATATTGTGTTATTTGGTGTTTATTGCTTCTCATAATCTAAATTATACTAGTAATTTCATTACAAGTGGTATCAGAGTTGCGATCTGGGCCAAAATTGGGGCAAAAACCCTAATTTTTTGTTTCCACAATATATTTCGAACTACAGTGAATTGGTGGGAGATATTTTTACCAGAGTTGTGAAACATTTCAAGTAAGGTTTCCTAACAATTTCAGACTTTTTGATTTATTTTTCACGAGTTATTACAAATTTATGGTTTTTCATAAAATCACTCCCTAGGGTGCAAATTCTATAATTTTTTCAAGTTATTTACATTTTCAGAAAGCTCTCAAAAAATAGTATTAGTATATTCTCTATGTTTTTTTCTTGTTCTTTGAATTTGTATCGAAACCCTAATGTTTTATATCATGGAAGGGCCTTCCATAAGAGCAAAAAGAATCCGAGTTACTTGGGTACAACCCCGAGATAAAGATGGGGTAGTGATTGAAGAGATGGAGTCGAAGCGGTAAATAAAGATTCCTCAAAGCACTAGGGTTTACCTTAGTTGATCACAAGGTGAGCCAACTTGAGTATGAGATGTGAAATGTACAATCTGAGATGGCCTTTAAAGGAGACATAAACCAAATCAATCATCGGTTGGATGATATCATGCAACATGTAAAGGGTAAATAAGTATGGCCCAAATCCGCCCATATCAACCAAGGAGGATCTTTAGTTCAAAATCATGGACAAAATAACCATGTTGGATTACTTTTCCAGCCCAATCAGAATCTAACTTATTCGCAACCATGGAACATGATGTTGAAAGTGGATATGCGCAAATTTGATGGTAAGGATCCCCTGAATTGGATAAATCAAATGGAGAAGTTTTTTGAGCTACATCAAACACCATTAAGACAAAAGGTGGCATTGGCATCCCTGTATCTTGAACCAGACCAATTCGTTTGGTATCGATGGTTATGTGCTCGTGAGGCGTAAGAATGGTCTTGGTGTCACTTGGACAGTTTTTACCGAGGAGTTGCAATTGCACTATAGTTCCAATGTTTAGAGAACTACTTTAGTCAATTAGCAAAGTTATGACAAACATGATCAGTCAATGATTATGTGCATCAATTCCAAAACCTATCCTTAAGGGTGGAGAATATTCCGTAAGAGAAACCGAATGACTTGTTTCTTGGGGGTCTTAAGGACCACATCGAGCATGAGCTACATATGTTTAATCCACTCAAGCTTTCTGATTCTATTATCATGGCACGTCGAGTAGAGGAAAAAGTTATTTGTAGTAGGAGGTCACCTTTCATAAACACCAGAGACCGTAGTATTTCTTCCCCTTAATTTTCTAGGCCAATTAGACTGACTCCTCAACAAATGGAATAAAAGAGAGCAAAAGGATTATGTTTTAATTGTGATAGAAAATATGGAATAGGGACACAAATGTGCTAAGAAGAAGTTGTTCTATATTGACGGAGGTAATGAGGATGATGAGGAAGTTGAAATTATAGGAGAGGCTGAGGAACTAGTAGAAGATGAAGTAGAGGATCACCAACCTATAATTTCTTGTCATGCATTATTAGGTATTAGTACTCCTCAAACACTCAAGGTTATTGGCTATCTCAAAAAATAGAAGGTGACGGTGTTGATTGACTCGGGGAGTACTCATAACTTCATAAATAGTAAGTTAGTTACCCACCTCAATTGTTTTATTTACCTAGCTCCATAAATGCAAGTTATGATTGCGGATGGTGGGACAGTCAAGTGCATAGGAAAGTGCCATAATATCAAGCTTTCCATGGGAGACTACATGTTAGACTCACCTATGTTTTCTATTTCTATGGGAGGGGAAGATATTGTTTTGGGTGTCTAATGGCTCACAACCTTAGGTACTATAGAGATGAATTTCCAAGAATTGTTCATGCGATTTCATTTAGATGTAAGGAAAATATAATTGAATGGGATGGTAGGCAAGTCTCCATGGATTATTAGCCCTCATTAGATGCGAGAAGGTTCTCAGAAAAGGAGTAGATGGATTTATAACAAAGTTAGTTTCCACATAAGTGCAAAATATAGAGTCTTCAATGTTACCCGATCTTCAGAAGATTGTTGATGCTCACTCATCTATTTTTGATGCAATTCCAAAGGGACTACCACCAATTAGGGATCATGATCATGCCATTCAATTGATTCTAGGGAGCCAAACACCTAACATCAGACCATACAGATACCCATATTCCCAGAAAAGTGAGATCGAGAAAATGGTTCAGGAAATGTTGAAGGTGTATCATCAGGCCTAGCCAGAGTGCATATTCTTCACCAGTGGTCATGGTACGTAAGAAGGATGAAACATGGAGGATGTGTCTAGATTACCGAGAACTCAACAAGTACACCATCAAATATAAGTTTCCTATTCCAGTAATTGATGATTTACTTGATGAATTACATGGTGCTATTTATTTCACAAAATTAGATCTTCATTCGGGGTACCATCAAATTAGAATAAAAGAGGAAGATGTTCATAAAACGGATTTCAGGACTCATGAGGGCCATTATGAGTTTTTGGTAATGCCTTTTGGTCTTACAAATGCGCCTTTAACCTTTCAAAGCTTGATGAACACTATTTTTAGGCCATTTTTAAGGAAATTTGTATTAGTTTTCTTTGATGACATATTGATTTACAATAAGACATGGGAAGAACACTTACAACATGTAAATAAAGTGTTGGAAGTTTTGGAGAAACATACTCTCTATGCAAATCCATCCAAATGTTCTTTTGGTGTACAAGAGGTAGAGTACTTGGGTCACATTGTATCCCATGAAGGCGTCAAAGTTGATCCTCAGAAGATCAAAGCTATGGTGGAATGGCCAAGGCCCAAAACTCTCAAAAATCTTTGTGGGTTCCTAGGACTAACAGGGTACTACAGAATATTTGTGCAAGGATATGGTAGAATAGCAACCCCACTCACTGCATTGCTAAAGAAGGATGCCTTCCATTGGACAAACATAACCACTAAATCCTTTGAGCAATGAAGGAAGCCTTGTGTAGCACCCCAATTTTGGCTACTCCCAACTTCTCAAAAACCTTCATTGTTGAATGTGACACTTCAGGATCAGGATTGGGAGCAGTTCTAATGCAAGAAGGAAGACCAATTGCATTTGAGAGTTACCAATTCAAAGGAAAAGATCTGCTCAAACCTATCTATGAGAAAGAAATGATGGCTATTCTTCATGCGGTCAAGCAATGGAGGCCCTATCTCATGGGTAGACACTTCAAGGTAAAAACTGATCATGATAGTCTCAAATACTTTTTGGAGTGAAGGTTATCATCTGAGGAACAACAAAAATGGGTAAAAAAATGTTGGGTTATGATTTTGAAATCATATACAAAAAGGGTAAAGAAAATGTAGTAGCTGATGCATTGTCCAGAAGGGATACATCCGCAGATGCCTTACTATGTGGAATGTCCATGTTGATGGACAATTGGGTGGATGATGCAAGATTGGATGGGATAGAGACAAGGATACATAATCTCTAATACAAAATATCAAGCAAGGATCTATGACATCTAACAAATTTGAGTGGAAAGGTAATGCCCTATGGTACAAGGACATGTTATACTTGAGTAAAGATTCTGAATTGAAGCATAAGATTCTTGTAGAGCTACATGCCTCACTTTTTGGAGGACACTGGGTTTTTAAAGACATATCATATAATAAAAAGAGAATTATTTTAGGAAGGACTCAAGGGGATGTATTATAATTGCATATTGAGATCACTATTCGAAATATTGTGTTATTTGGTGTTCTATTGCTACTCATAATTTGAATTATACTAGTAATTTCATTACATCTTCTATATATCTAACACCATTAAAGCTAACAAAGGAAGAATCCAATAAATAAAGAAAGATAATGGTGAAGTGGTTATGGAGGATAAGGATATCTCTACCACCATTGTTTCCTTTTTAGGAACTTGTTTTTTGAAGGACAACTTTCAAATGAGATTTCTAGAGCTGAAATTCTTAATATTTTTGATCCGGTTATTAGCCAAGTTGAGAATAGTGAACTCATATTCATTCCTTCTGAGGAAGAGATAAAAGTTATTTTATATGATATGAAGGTGACAAAAGTCAGTAATTTGGATGGTTTCCTTGCTTTTTTTTCGATGTATGGAGATATTGTTAAGAAAGAAGTGGTTTTAGTTTTCTAAGCTTTTTCCCATCTAGTAGCCTTCTCAAACAAATCAACCACACCTTTATTGCTCTCATACCTAAAAATTCAAGTGCTAAAGATCTTGGGGATTTCATACCCATTAGTTTATACAATACTATGTATAAGCTAATCTCAAAATTTTGGATTTCATATTAAGGGAAACTCTAAGTAACTTTATTTCCCCAAATCAATGAGCCTTTGTGTCGTGAAGACAAATTATAGACAACATAATCACTATTCATGAGATGATACAATCTATGGAACTCTCAGCAGGAGGTTTATTGGTATATGATGATTTACAAAGACGAACAAGAATATATTATTAATTCTCTATATCAATTACAAAGTATGGATATTAAATAGCCATCCAAATAGGAAAACCAACTCCTATAAAGTAGGAAGTATAAACAAACCAGTATTCCTACACATTTGTTATTATATATAAAACTAACCATATAATAAACCATGTGAATACTAATTCCTAACAAGGTTATGATTGTAAAGTTGGAGATATAAAATCCTATGACAAGATATCCTAGGATTTCATAATCCGAAGGTTACCATCCCCACTTCATCAAAATTATCTAAGCTTGCACTAAACACCCGAGATTTTCTTTTATAATTAATGGAAAGCCTAACAGTTTCTTCAAATCCAAAAGGTGTTTAAGGCAAGGAGATCCCCTATCACCTTTCTTATATATTATAGTTCATGAAACCTTGAGTAGGTTATGTGTCGGGGCCCAAAGTGAGGGCATAATAGAGGGTATTAAAGTGGCACATGGAGTGGAGAATCAATGTCTGCAGCAATTTGTGGATGATATGGTTCTTCTTGGTCAAGTGGTTGTTTAGGAGGCTTGAGCCTTTAAAAGCATCACTAAAAATATGAAAAAGTTACTGGGAAGAGGATTAACTTCAAAAGAGTTCCTACTTCTTCATTAATGTGGGGAGGAGTAGAAAAATAGGCTAGCACCCTCCTAGATACATACCTTGGAATGCCTCTTTGTGGGAAAAAGTTAGAGGAAGGAGGTTAGAATAAATTAATAGAAAGATTTCATAAAAAAACTTGCCTCTTAAAAAGGTTCATTACTTTCATAGGCTGGAAAAAATCAGCTCCTTCAAAGTTGTCTACATGGTATTGTTGTGTTCATTATGTCCATCTTTACCTTACCATTTAGAGTCAAGAAAGCTATTGAAGGCATACATAAAAGGTTTTTATGGACTAGATCAAAGGAAAAGAATAGAATCCCTTTAGTTGCTTGGGATAAGGTCACTCAACCTAAGGATAGGGGTGGTCTTGGATTAAAAAATATACAACTCATGAATCAAGCACTAATAGCTAAGGTTAGTTGGAGATTGCACAGAGAGGAGGGCACGGGTCAAAATCACAAAGTGAAATATTGCGGCACTTTGGCAAAACTTTGGCTCTCTTCTCGGATTTGGAGCTTCCTAAAGGTTCTATTTTCTGGAATAATCTATGTCAAACTAGAAAGTTGTTGATAAAATGGAGCAAATGGAATCTTGGTGATGACACTAAGATAAATTTTGGGAGGATCCATGGATCAAGGATAGAGCCCTGAAAACTTAAGAGCCATGGAGTGAGCTTTGGCCATTATTTAACCAAGAACATGGAGCTTTGGTTTGCAACTATTAGAATGAAGAGAGGAAGTGGATCCCCCTCCTTCCTCCCCCACTACCTTGGGGGTGTTTAGCCCTTTAAAGACCTTAGTAAGAGCCTTAAAGACTATCATATACCCCATTATAGAGCTCAGGATGAGCTGATTTGGAGAACCATGAACACGAGGGAGTATGGAGTTAATTTTGGCTATCTGTTAAATTTTGAGCACATTGAACCCAATACTCTCTGGAGGAAGGTCTGGAATAAGAATCTTATTCCCAAAATCAATATCTTCTTCTGGGAAGTTGTTAAAGGAAAGATCCTAACTGTGGATAGGCTAAGAAAAAGGGGAATGATCACCACTAATAGATGTGGTCTTTGCAAATGTAATGAAAATCCAATTCATCATCTCTTCCTGGAGTGCTCTTTTTCCTTTCAAGTCTTCTCTATTGTCCTTAATCTCTTTAAGTTACAAATGGTCCTTCCCATGGATGTGGCCCTTCTTCCTAATCAATGGAGCTTCAATCTTCAACATGTTTTGGTTAAGGAAATCTAGAAACTTTCCCTCCCCGCACGTTATAGGGTCTTTGGATTGAACACAATAATCAGATTTTCAGGAACAAAGTTTCCAGTCTGGAGAAGGTTAATGAAAAGGTGAGACAATCTCTCAAAGAAAATGCTTAGATTTTAAAGCTCAAATAGTCTAAAAAGTGCCTGGATTGGGAAAAAAATGTTCTTAGTAATATGAACATCATTCCTATCGATCTGTGAAGAAGGAGAGGGTCACCCATAGTGTTAAATGGTTAAAACCTCCTGATGGTTGCTTCAAACTCAATTTTGATGGCTCGACCAAATAGAAGGAAAATGTTGTTAGAGGAGGAGGTCTTATTCGTGATCACCTAGATAGATGTGTTGGAGCCTATGTGGGTCCCATTGGTAATCATACGAATAATTATGTAGAAGCCAAGGATATGCTCTAGGACATCATGATGTGTAAAGATCTGAGTTTAAAATCCATCATTATATAAGGTGACTCCTTGTGTGTAATTAATTCTCTAAAAGATCAGAGTAAGTGCGGGTGGAAACTCATCAACATTATGAAGGAATCTTGTGGTATTTTAGAATCATTTGATAAAGTGGTCATCCAACATACTTACAAAGCATGTAATAAACCCATGGATGCACTTGCTAATCAAGGCAATGACATGTAGATATGATGACGTGGCTAGGGACACATATTCCTTGGGAAAATATTATAAAATTGATTAATGATGACATGTCTTAGGAGGTTGTGTAATGATGGTGACCAAGACTCTCACGCTTGGGATTTTGAAAAGACCCTTTTTCCTTTTGAAAAAGGTTACGATTCATTTGATTTGGCATTTATTCAAGTTTTTTGATATTGGCGATTGCATTTTCTTTGGTGTTCAAGAAAAGAAAAGTTGAGAAAACTATGGGAGGCGACAAGGTTTGAATTGAGCCTACTTTCTTCATTCACCTAAAAAAATGATTGTCTTGTGGAAGCTGGCTGTGCAGAAAGGGGGCTTCGCTAGGTATATTCAAAGTGCCTTAAAGTTAATGACCCCGTGCTTTCTATTGATTTTGAAAATGCTTGGATTGATGGGGGATTTAATTTTAGAGGGGTTCAAATTAGGGTCTCTAAGGATTCCATAGCTGAGACTACATGACTTAAAATGGATGGGCTCAAAATATATAAAGATAAAACTCACAAAAAACATGAGATTACAAATTTTTTTAGGCTAGCAAACATATTGTTGCTTACGATGATGGTATAGCTCTTACTTTCCTCTCGAATGTTGGGCTTACGTCTACCTTGTGGTCATGAAATACCTCATTTTGGAAGGCAAATTTTAGAAGATTTTCTCTCATCATCTCTCCATTCTAAACTTCTTCCGTAGAAACCAAGCTGTGAGCCTAGATTTCTTCCTCTACAAGTCCTTTCTTTCCACCATTGATGACTTCAAAAATAAGAAAATTAGTGTCCCTCTTCATCAAGCCTTGATTCTTTTGTTAGTTCAAAGGATCAAACCCATTATCCCCGCCCATCTAGTACACAATAATGATCCAGTCGACCACAAAACCCTTGTGTCGACCCTCAAACGTATGAAGAAAAGGAAAGGGAAAGACACTTCTGAGGGGATTGTTGATGTTATGTGCAACTTGAAATGTGAGGTACAAAATGTGGGTGAGAGTTTTGGTAACAGGGAAAAATATTTTATGGACTGGGAGGCTAGGTTTATGCGTCTTTGAGTCGATTGTTGATACCATTCTCACTGTTAATAAGAACTTGATATAGGAACTGAAGGAGTGCCACCATAAAATTGAGTTCTAGAACAAGAGAAGTGGGGGTATTCAAGATGACTTTGTCATACATGAACATAGGGCCTCTATCCTTTAGGATCAAATGGCTAAGGTGGACAACAAGTCTAATATGAAGTTGATGCTTAGTAGTTCTAAAAATGAAGATTATGAGACTGATGAGGGTTCTAGTATGGAGGTCGTGAATACCTAGATTAAGGACAAGGAAGAGGAAAGCCTAAAATATCTAGCGAGTGTGAACACCCAGACTCTGGAAAAGGAGGAGAAAATACCTAATAGGTGATTATTAAAGTTGCAAGCGGAAGGATGATGGTGGTGAGCACTAGATCCCGTAACAAGGCTATAAAGAACTAATGGCATGCCTTTGGTTGCCCTTTCCTTTGTTCTATTGGTTTCTCTTTTTAGGTTTTTTGTCAAAAAAATGTAATATTTAATATGAAGACTTTGAGCATTATGGCTTTGTTGTGGTGGTTTGTTGTCAAGGTTTTTGACTTAGCCTCCTTGGCTTTTCGTTGGTTTTTTTTTGCTAAAGCGGATTCTTTTTTTCACGGGTTTTTTTGGTCCCCTTAAAACCAAACTTGTTTCATCTTATCCAAAAAAAAGAAAAGGTATAATCATCCAAATACAAAGTTACTATTTATTAGAGAACCATGAATAAGATATGCAATTCTCTAACCAAATACAACAACCAAACCACACACAGAGATTACAAACCAATGCTCCCGCAAAGTAGAATAACCTCATTCAAGAAAAATGAAACAAGAATAAGTTGTAAAATGTTAAACACTTTACAAACATCAATCGACTAAAGATGTTGCGTAGTTACGCATGCAAATATATGTGAGTGTGTATATCCTTTTAGGATATACACATGCACATGTAGCTACATACTCATCTACGTAATAGTGTAAGTAACCCAAAATTTGTAAATCATTCCACATTTTATGACTTATTCGCACTATGGCACATGATCGAATTTGTGGGATGTGACATACTTCCCCCTTAATGAATCATCATCTCAATGATTTTATCTTCATTAATCCTAATCGAATAATCAAACACCGAATTATGTCTAACAACATAGGAGAACAATCAATATTTTATCAAAACTTGTAATTTTCCAAGCCTCGAATTCATTTTTGTTGGTTGTAGAACAACCTTTCAACTAGCAAAATCAAGTCACACAATAAAAAATATGGCCAAATTTTTGTCACTACAACTAGACATATCATGCAATATTATTTAATATATAATACAAATAGTCAAAAACAAGTTATATAACACATCAACAAATGAGGAAACACCATTTTTCCCTTTTTTTTCCAAGTCTTATAAAGTTATTTTGTTTTGTTACCCACTTGTCTTTCCAGACCTTTCATGTGCAATCCTCAATTTTCTTTGCAATTCACATAACAATTTTCCTTTTCCAATTGTTTTTATCTAAATACTTCCATGGTTTTCACCTTTCGGATATCTTCATCATAAATTCATGGTCAATGATTACTTAAATCATCCAAATTGTTCCTCTCTTTGCCTTTTAGGCTTATTGTTTTGCATGCTTCAGTGGTTATCTTCTATATCAACAAAAACATTGATTTATGTCAGAATAGTAAAAGTTAATCATTATGTCTTAAGTCCTTTAAGAATTCCATAATGAGGATCGACAATGTCAATGTCAGTGTTACATTGAAAGTCATAGATTTGCAATTTTTATACATTAAATCATATTTTTGATTTTGTTTAAGCTAATCACTAGATACCAAGAACTCAATTGTACTAGTATCAAATTAAAATAAGCAACAATAATTTCTACTTAACTTACCTGATGTCACATTAGGAAATCTTGTTCCTTCATCTTAGCTTATTAGTCACCACATCATTGTTTTTTCTTTAGCTGGAAATCACAACAAGTCTTTCTTGTTGAACTCATTCTGGAAATCTACATTTGTTGCCACATTATTTTCACCACTTTTCCAAAAGTTATAGGTGGAGAAGAGCTAGTGCTCTTGTATAATTTTCCTTTTTCAAGTCAGTTTTATTACAAATTTCATTATGGCCTGATTGGCCTTTCAAATCATCTTGTTGTTAGCAAATAGTCCTCTTTCATCTACTTCATCTACCCTTTGCGGGTTTAATTTCATGTTGGTTTCAAGTTCCAAATTCTACCATCATGACAATTCAACAATTGAGCAACCCTCTATTGATTTTTATCAATCAGTTCAAGTTTTTTACCTTGGCGGATCATGTTCACACTTTACCAGTTGCTTCCAACATCCTTCTAACTTCAGTGTGTCACGAAGGATTGTTAAAGTATTATCTAACTTATTTACCATCGAACCTAAGGCATAACTGTTCTCGGTTCATTATCCATGGTACATCCTTCTCATATTCATTTTATCTTGTTAATAAAATCAGAATTTAGCAAGCATAAAGACCAAATTAGTCTAAGAGTTGTAACCTTCAGCTCTGATACCAAAAGGTAACAACCATTTTATTATGCTTCTAAACTAGGATTTTTTTTTTACTTTATGCTTCACTAATTTAAATACAATTCTAGCATAAATCTAAAATTGAATCCATTCTATAACAATCATAAACCATGTGTCGCTACATGATAGTATGCATATCCTACTCGATCCCCCTCAAACACTCTTTACGAGCCAATACACCCAGTGTATCATTTGGTTTCCTTTTACGGGCATTGATAATCAAGTAATGTTTTCTAAGTGTATACCTGGAACTCAATCATTTGAATCCCATTGGGCATCCGACATCTCAGATCTTGGTAAATCTGGGATAGTGTAATCAATAGCTTACATTACTTTGACCAAGTTTCAGAGACATGTATGTGATGCTCAATTATGTGATGACACATTCGTCATTAGGAACTTTTCCTTCACCTAATTTTGTTATATAGATTCTTTCTCAGTCTTAAGTTATTATGTTTATATTTAACAACTTAAGTTTTTATTAATGTCCTTTATTCGTTATTGAGTTAATTAAACTTCCTAATACTGATAAGTACATTTGTACTTAAGCAATCATTCACAAAATACCTTTATAATTCACTCCATACCATCGTGATTTGGTTGTTCAGTAGTGGTACTCAACCATGTAACTGTAGGTCACCAAGTAGAAGGCAAAGTAAATATTCTCTAGGAGGATAAATCATATAAGTTGATTTATGGTAATTGTCCTAACTAGGACCATAAGTATAATTCACCATTATAGTTAATAAGCTAATATCCATCTATATATGATTTGCTTTATATTACTAGTTTTTCTTTTATTAGATTTCCTCTAATTATTCCAAATCACAATTATAGTAGTATTATTACTTCAACATAAACAATATTATAAGGTTTATAACAACAAATTTCATAATAGAGTCATAAGCAGAATATCATTGATTTATTAATCTCTTGCCAATTCTATATCATTACTTATTACATAGTCATAGAAAACTATCAACATTATCATTATTGAAATAATAATGATTGCAATACAATATGTATTCTCAAAGATAATACTTTATTAATAACTAGCAAAATTGCCTTTCCATCATTAATATCATGGCAAAGTATTACCTTCACTTCTTAGTCAAATACAATACAATTAATTGTGTTTCTTATTTCAGAACAACATCAACAATAGATAATCACTGATGCATGTCCACAATTGATTATCAAAATAATCACAACTTGTTTCAAGCATCATGCCTTACTAAAATACAATTCTTTTCATCTTTTCACAACAAGAACAACTTTATAGATTTCATCATAAGACATAGCAGTGAGCAAAGGTGTAAGTCACGTCTTCCTTCATAATCAACCTACAATGTTAATAACCTGCATAGAAAAGATTCCATTATACATGGTCGGGCTTCAAACCAAATTGGCATGGAAAGTCCTTTTACCCTCTTAACATCTTATACCATTTATTATTCGAATAAATGAATTGCTAAAACATTCAATTTACAATAACAACACAATAATGCAAATAATCAAAACATCATATATTTAGAATAATCACTTTGCATCTAATAGAGAACTATTCACCGTCGAAAATTCATAGTGCTAAAATGGAATATTTCACAAGAACAAAATGCATAATCACGTATAAAAAAACTCATACATACCATCCTTTAAGGTAATTACTATTACCTTAAACTTATCATAAGACTAAAAAGAAAACAAAGCAACCTAACTTCCTTAACCAACTCGGGATCCATACTACATCGTAGTTAAAAATTGTTTACCGAAAAAAGAGTACAAATTTACAGATTTACACGAATATCCTGGGATCTCTCCCCTTCATGCCATCAACATATAAAACAAGTCCTTAATTGAAAGCATCATCCAAGCACGGTCCATACAACCATAACAACAAGGGTACAATCAACAAATTCAAAAGTGAAAATGACTTCCCAACCGATATATATATCTGATTACTTGAGGACATAAAGGTAAAAGACCATTTACCTTAAGCCTATATAAATACATTCAAATGTTCCACAATCACCCTACTCGATCGAAAATTTTGTAAACGGTGAACATTGATGTCATAAGAAGGGAAAATGAAATACAAATCAAACAATAATCACCTCTTTTAAATTATTTTTTAACATAGAAACCTCGCTAAAATTTTAACAAAAATCGTGCCCTACCAATATAATGTCTAGGACTCACCTTTGAATATGTACCATTTAAGCCCTTACTATTATTGCTTCAGAATCGAACAGCAGATATACCATAATAACTTTGTAATTATTTTATAGCCAACAAAACCATTCTATAACTTCTTAATGTTCCACCAAAATCACATATTTGTATTAAATAAATTGAGTGTTCAAAAGGCCTTTAAACTAACAACAAAGGGCTAGTCGGAGACAATATTTGAGAGTGACCGAGTCACACAAAACCCTTATGGATTCTTGATATAAAATATTATTCCTAAGCCCCTAATTTCAAATCGACTAGACAACCTTAAATAAGCGAATAACCCAGAAAATACAGATTACTCCCACAAGTTACAGCGCATACCCATTACGGTTTTTACTAACAAGATGTCAAGGGTAAACCTCTTATGCTAAAAATACACAATGCATTCCGAGATATAGTAATGCCACAATATTAGCAATATTACAAGGATCTGGGTAAGTCTTAGAGTTAATGGTATATTCATCATAATAGAAATAATAGAACTCAAAAAAGAGTTACCATATTCAAACAATATAACAACACACAATATTTACAGTTATACTATAAATTTTACGAAAACTCAATTATACACCGTAAAAATTTCTCAAAAATAACTAACACCCAACAAAAATCTTTTCTAAGCACATTGTTTAACCCAAGAAATATCAGAGAAGCTTATCTATGCAAATACAAAATGAAATAAGTCAGTAAAAGGGAGAAAAGGGATGATTCATGCCTTTGAGATTAACGAGCTTCCCGTCAAGTCCAATCATACCTTTAATGACTTCTTCACCAAAATCTTTAGTAGAGATCAAGGATTCATCTTTACCAATCTTTTTTAGATTTATAAATTCTCCACAAAGTCGAAAAAAAATAGCTCATCACCGGATAACTCCCAATATTTCTTCTAAGAAATAACATATATAAATCCAAAATGGACATCACAAAAAATTCACATGTAGAGCTCGGGTTCAAAATTCCAAATCGGTCAAATGAAACCCTCTCCCTCATGCAATGGTAGTAGCTTCTCGATGAAGTTGTGCAAGTTCGAGAAAATTAGTGAACCTTAACGGCCAAGGTGCCACGTAGGTGGATTTGGAATTACCGCCGCCTTCCCATAGCTCTCACCAAATTTAATCAAGGCTTATTTGATTTAATCATTAGTTCCACTTATATCAAATGCATGGTCCATTGACCGGATATTTGGACTATCATTAAAACCAAGTGTTTACATGCATGGGGTCAATTTTGACCTTTTTATCCACAATAATTATAATCAATGATAAACATTCATGACCTCATTTACCAATGCTCAACAATACATATATATCCCTTAATTACTTGCATGGTGATATATGTATCTCAAGCAATCAAGTGCCCCTTCTAATATGGCTAATACAATATATCTTAACAAATGTCCCATACACATTATATATACATACATACATACATATATACATACACATATATATATATATATATATATATATATATATATATATATATATATATATATATATATATATATATATATATATATATAGAAGAAGGCCATAGGGTTATATAACATTTAGACAATAAGCACATGTCTTAAACTATCTTATTCATTAATAACATTTTGTATTATCGACCTAGGACAACGAATAACATCCTTGTTGAGAATGGAGCTTAATTGCTTCACAAGAAACTTGCTTTTACATGTTACTAGTTCAGAAGAATCGCGTCGATCAGTAATAACCGCGATGGTTACCTGTGTGATGTAGTTTTTGTTTTTTGATGAAAATTAGAATAAATCAATTATTTTAAAGATGATTTATTGATTGTAAAAGCAAAGTTAAGTTACCCAAAATAGATATATATGCATGCATGCATTGTATGAGGGTAAGTAAGAGAATTAAGAGAAGGATTGAATTAGATCCTTGATTCTCCTAGATTGAGAGGATGAAGAAGAAGAAGAAGAAGAAGAGAAAGAAAGAACAGGTTACATGAAGAAAAAGTTTCTATGAAAGGAGATGAACAAAAGGAAATATCAGTACATCTCGAATGGTGAGAAGAGGGTAACATCTTCTATTGTATTTCCTTTGTATGGTTATTGTCTTATCGTAATGGCTTGAATAGTATGCAAAGCAAATAAAGTTTCTTCTTGTAGATCCACATGTTGGTGAGATCTTGTATTATAGATCTATGTAGATCTAGTCTTGTAGTGTAGATCCATGAGATCATATTATGTTGTTGATCCATGTAGATCTAGACATTGTAGAGAAGGTTGTCTTCATAGGTTATGTAGTGATGGAGAGACAAACTTACTTCTTGGTGCACAGTCATAGTTGCACATTTGGTAGACCCATGTGAGAGGTCTTGTTTGCAGATCCATAGAGAAATTGGTAGCAGTTCAAAGATGCAGTAGTTCCTAGTTGTGTGAGATTTGTTGGTGGTGTTTAGAGGCATAGTTGTAGTGCACTCATGGAGATCCATTTAGAGATCTGGAGGAGAGGAGATACTCTTGGAGAGATGCATTATGCTCTTGTATTACAAGAGTTGGTTTGTACTCTTGTTTTATTATATATATGAGATCTCTATCTTTGGTGGTCGTAGCCCACATTGGGTGAACCATGGTACATGTTGTGCTATGTGTGTGTACTTTGTCTTGATTTGGATTATTCTAGTTTATACTTCCACTGTTGTAGATTTTGGAGAATTGTTTAGATCCTGTGTGCATGATTTTGTTTGTTATCGAATCATAACACTATTCCGCATGATCCCAAATTCCCAACAATCCTTTTATCCCACAATTTTCCATGATACTTGACCAAAAGAGGGATCATAACATATGTAACAAATCGAGAATATGATTACCGTCCTTATGGTCTTATACCACGAAACAATTTAAATTGCTATTACCTTGTTATGCTACCATGGTCTTACGACCTTATTACATGAAAGAGTTAGTCACTCAAATCAACCATATTTCCATACGAAATAATAATATTTATAACTTAGTACAAATTTAGTCATACTTGCAAATCATCTCTTTTAGTGAGAATAGTAAACTAACAATATCCAAGCCAAATACGTCAATAAGCCAAAGCTTTTAATATGGACATCTCCTCATCCAAGAAGTAAGTAGACATCTTACATGGTGTACAAATCAGTATTTATCATCAGACAACAATGAAGACCTTCTTATACACTATGATCCATAATTGATAAAATCAACACCATGCATTAGTCGAAGAAAATATACAAATATATATTCCATTGCATCGAATATATCAATACAATTGGAGGCATTTTTATCGATATTTATAAACATCTTGAGTAGTGAAAAGGTATAATCATCCAAATACAAATTTACTATTTATTAGAGGACCATCAATAAGAAAAGTAATTCCCTAACCAAGTACAATAACCAAACCACACACAGAGATTACAAACCAATGTTCCCTGCAAAGTAGAATAACCTCATTTAAACAAAACAAAACAATAATAAGTTGTAAAACATTAAACACTTTACAAATGTCAGCTGACTAGCATAGTTGTGTGGTTGCGCATGCAACTATACACGCGAGTGTGTATAGACTTTTCGGGATATACACATGCACGTGTAGTTGCATACTTAGTTACATGCACATGTGTAAGTACCCCAACCTTCATAAATCATTCCACATTTTACAAATTATTCTCACTACGAGACAAATTGAATTTGCAGGATGTGACAATGTAATAATAAAAATGCACCTTTAGGACATGAAGTGACCCAACATCTATTAAAATGGTAGCTCACCTATCCATAATTAATACCCCTTCAAGTGGGGGAAACTATCTTTCTTAAACTTATCTTACCTCTTAATAGTATCACTTGATAGCTTTTGGTTTGTCCTTTCCTTTTAGACATATATTTAAAAAACACAAAAATGTTCAGATATTTGCAAAAATTAAGAATCAATACCTACACGTGACTTGATTTTCTAGGTTATTACAATACATATATTGTTTGTCATATGGTGTGATAGATATCATAATTTTCTATATACTTTTTGATACACATGCTTTGATAATGTATGTTAATATTGATATAGGACACACAAATTAATACACAATGATAAGTGTAGGCCTAGACCCTTCCCCATTCACCTTGATTTCTTGGGGCATCTCCCACACTACCAAAGGGTGCCTTTTTTTTTCAAAGACGATTACTTTCACTTCCTCATTATGCTCAATTACTTATATGTTTTTTGGATTAACAAGACTAATACATGCATCTTGTGTAATACTATCTTATCTTGCTCCATGTGCATGATGACTACTATTTGCTATTATTTTCACTTAGTTGATTTCTTAATTACTTGATTGTTTCTTTGTATGTGCAACTTATGTCCTTCACCATGCTTGTCTTGTGACACTCTTGTCCCGTGTTTGTGGCTATATGCCTCTCTTGTATGCGACATTGTTTGTGTACTTATATGTTTGATTACTTATTATCTCTCATTTCTTTGTATGTCACCTATTCACCTTTACTATGATTGTTTTGTAAAACTTTCATGTCCCGTGTGTTACAACTTAATGCCTTTGGTATGATTATTTTTCACGGCATTGCTTGTGTACTTATTTTCTAAAATACTTGTATACTTGTTTTCCTTTGCACTTATTTTCTTTTACGTGATTACTATTATGATTATTATTTGTGGCTAGTGTTGTGCACCACGCTTTTACCATGTGCACCTCTCGCAAGAACATGATCCCTAATGGTGGCCACTTAAGACATCCTCCACATGATCCATTGAGATTATCAAACTTATCTTACATACGTATACATCATTTATTTTTACTTGTGTGCTCTATTACTACATATGATGCTCCTCGAAAGATGTTATGATCCTCATGTGTGGATATCACTAACGCCTCGAGGTTTTGGTGTAATAGTTCATTACATTTGGCTCTACTAAGCGTGGTGGGATGTTATGATCCTCATGTGTGGATTTCACTAATGCCTCGAGGTTTTTGTGTAATGGTTCGTTACAAAAGAGGGGTCATTTAATGGGGTATATTACACACATATTGATGATACAAACATAATTCAACACTCAAATTCATAGTTATACATGACATAGATCCTCATAAATAGTTACATATATAGAATAAGAATGAAATTCACATTGGTATAAAATCATCCACTAGGGATGAAACTATACTAAACTATGGTCCAAGATAGAAGTTTTTATCTCGAGGGAAGAATTACAGAAAATTCCAACATTTTTCAGATTTCTACATATGGTTACAAAATTCTGGTATAGATTAAAATATATACGACACAGTTCACAACATATTCATTATAAAAAATATGGGTGGGAACACTTCATTCCTTATTCATTACATCACATATACAAGGTATGAGGGCATGAAAAAACTTCTCCTTTTGTATCATTCAACATTTGAATACATCACACACAATACTACAACACACGGTGGGGGCATGAGATACACATCATTCCCTTTCATTTTTGTGTTATTACATGCGATACCCTAGATTTATTTGTAATAGTGTGGTTCATGGGGTTGGAAGATATTAGAGTGACTAGATACTTTGTAGACTATTCTTCCTTCCTTACTCTTTTTGTATAAAGATACTAGAGTGCTTAGATACTCTATAAAATGTTCTTCCCTCTTTTTGGGTTCTTTAGGACAAACTTCTTGTGGTACCTTTTTCTCTTAGTGTTTGGTCAAGCATACTCAAATCCTCTCCTACTTTAGATTTTCCTTGATGAAATTGGGGACTCATCACACCCAATCCTTCAACATCTTAACATAGACAAAAATCTCCAAGCACAACAAGAACAAGAATTTCTCCTTAAGAAACAAACATGCGTATTCCTTCCATGTTTTATCTCTTTAATTTCTATGAAAAATTCAATTTTCAAAGCTACATATCTTGTTAACATATGAGCTATGATATCAAGATGATTTTGTCTTGGAAACCCCTCTTTCAGAAATTCCAGTTGTTGAATGCGCCAAAGAATCTCATTCTGTTGGTGGCATTAAGAAAGATACAAAAGAAGATAATGAATCCGCTGTCCCAGTTGGATCTATGGAGGATAAGGAAAATACGCCTCCTTGTTTCAATACCCTAATTACGGAGGCGGCTACAGGCTGGATTACGGTGCGTAAAAATAAAAAATTATTCTCCAAGAATACCGCTTCTCCGCCTCGCTAGTTTCTCGGTGCTGCTATGCTGATCATCAATGTTTTCTTTGTCGAGCGGCATAATTGTTTCGTCGCCTCAGAATCACCAGCTTTTCTGGCTGATTTGCAGTAACTGTTCATCTTGAGTTTTATTTTGTGCAGGTTTTTTCCTGCTTCTGTTCTTGCTCTTGTGAGTTGGGCCTTATTTGTTCACATCTGGCTTTTTGAGCCTTCTTGTATAAGGGTATAGTCCCTTTCAAAAAACTATTTGCCAATAATAATAAAAAAACATATGAGCTATGATTTTATTTCTATATGGACATTAAATACACTCTTTGTTGTAGGTTTCATCATGGAACATGTCAATACTAATGCAAGAACATCCTATGAGTAGAGACAAAGTGTGTGCACACTGGGTATGCTTTTTCTTTAAGTAAGCAATTTCAAATTTCACACTTAAAAGGGGAAATATAGGCACATAAATTTAGCAACTTATCCTTTAACAATGACAATTTTGGCTTTGTTCCTATAATATGACTTATGCTTGCATTCTAAACCTAATTGACAAGACCTTCTCTCTCCAACATGAATTGCTTAACTCTACGCATTGTTTTGCTATTCACTCACTCAATTGCATTTATCCAAAACAATATATCACTCGTAGGAATCGATCCAAAATCCTAGTTGAACATCATAAACTACATGTATGAAACCATACAAAATGGGACTAGGTTGTACTACTATATGGGATGACACTGTACAAACTTGTCTCCCACCTTTCAATAACTCTTTTCTCAATTTGAATATCTTTTATGTGTAGTTTCATATCCTACAAGTTAGCCTTAATGCAATACCTAATCTACGAAATCTTATATAAGTAAGTTTAAGAACTCAACAAACACTTACTTGTCATTCTCAAGAATATACATTACAAATTACATTCTTAAAGCACTCAAGGCTCTCATGAATCTTCTTAAAACAACAACACATCTATTAGAGCAACCACCACACAAGTCTAAAGCACCGAAACTAGGTTCAAGATTCGGTTTCCTCCACTACAAAGTCTCTAAAGATCCTATAACCAATTCATAACACGAGTAATTCACACAAAGCATCACAAAGGTCTTAAGGGGCAAAAGAAATCAATATAGCACCTAAATCACATCACATTGTATATGATTCTTTTGTAGGGTACATGTCTATTATATCTATACTTACGCCCACACTTCATTGTGGTAAGAGACATAAGGGCATGATAGGGGTTGGCTTAGATTTGCATACACTATTACACCTATACTAGAAGAACTGCATGGAGTTTTCTTTCACTTACAAGGGGAAGTAGTGCAACACATGAATTGGTTCAACAGGGGTCGCCATGGTCAATCCAACTCCACCAACACATTGATTTATCATTTGTCATCTAATCATGTTCAAGAAGTGCTAGTATGGGTATTATAGGGTTTTATCCATCATAGATCCTTATAGGAAGGTATCACACAATTACAAACCTTGATGACATTTTCCAAGACAACAACGAGCACCATAAATTATGAAGCCCCAACATTTGGTCCAAGATCGTATAGTCTAAGACCAAACTATACTATGCCCCAAAAAAGTTGTATGGTTCATACATGACCAATTTACAATTCCAGTTCTAGATATAAAGCACTTCTAGATTCTCATCAACATGTACATTCATTCTACACACCCAAATCACCTTTGTACCTCCGATTAACTACGTGCTCGTCCTTCATTGTATTTTAAGCAATCATTTTATCATTTTATCATCGTATATTATATTAATAGCTAATTTGAGTTGTGTGGTTAATGTGGATTAATTAATTTAGAATATTCTACTGTAACATTCTTATACCTATCGATAGGTAAAGAAAGAACTCTTTGTTCAAACCCTTATTTTTTTAGGGTGTAAACACTAATACATTTCTAGTTGTGCCACTCAAGGAGTGTTAAGGTTATAGTTAATGTGCTTAGTTTTTTTGAGTTTGGTTTCTCTCGTTGTTTAGGCATATTTTTAATCATCTCCCGCTCACAATTATCTCTTGATTTGCATCAAATTGTGTATCATTATAGAAACCCCAATTACCAATTCCTTTCCACACATTTCAATTATTTGGATTATCATATGCTCCTAAATATTATGCTTTGTGCAATCAAGTTTGTCATATTTGGGTGTAGTTATGATTAATGTAGTGTATTTGTTAGTGTAGAACCAATTTCTATATCAATGAATGTAAAGTAGGGAATATGGAGTATAAACACAACTCTCGAGCTCCACACATGAATAAAATGGTGAGTATAAACCCAATTTATTGACATCGACATATTATCCATCTTGGTTTGCGCACATGATATTGAATGAAATGGAGCTCAATTTTTAATTTTGATAGATGGTGTCTTTGTTATTAGTTGGTTTGATTTAAACTACCAATTATTTTGATGGTTTTGTTAAAGTTTATTTGGGCCTCGATGCTTAAATCCCTATGACAAGGCTCTATATGGTTGAACTTTGGAGGGCTTCAAGTGCAATAAAGCACAATTTTACCCTATATGTCTATGGTGGGCATTTAATAAATTTTATAAATTATAAAAAAATTCAATATTTCATATAGTTTTTCTATTATATTTTACAAATTTGTCATGAAATCGCTTGTTATTATATCTAGAAACTTATTTTGAAGTCGCTTTGTACCCTATCCTAGAGAAGAAAGAATGAAAGAATTCTTGGTCAAAACACTAATACATTTGTACTTGTGCCACTTAAGGAGTGCTATGGTTCTAGTTAAGGTGCTTAGTTTTTTGAGTTTGGTTTGTCTCGTTGTCAGACATAATTGCTTGTCAGCTCACAATTATCACTTGATTTGCATCAAATTGTGTATCATTTTAGAAATCCCAATTATCATTTTTTTCCAAACATTTCAAGTATTTAACTTATCATATGCTCCTAAATAGTAGGCTTTGTGCAATTGTATATTTATTAGTTTTATATATTTAGCATGGGTGTAGCTATGGTTAATGTAGTGTATTTGTTAGTGTAGAACCACTTTCTATATCATTGAATGTAAAGTAGAAAATGTGGAGTACACACATAACTCTTAGGTTCCACACATGAATAAAATGGTGAGTGGAGGGTAGTGCCCTTTATTGACAACAACATACTATTCATCCTGGTTTGCGCACATGATATTGAATGGAGAAAGCTCATTTTTTAATTTTGATAGATGACATGGTGTTATTAGTTGGTTTAAATTTAAACTACCAATTATTTTGACTCTTTTAAATTTAAACTACCAATTATATTGACAACAACATACTATTCAACCTGGTTTACGCACATGATATTAAATGAAAGAAAGCTCACTTTTTAATTTTGATAGATGACATGATGTTATTAGTTGGTTTAATTTAAGCTGCCAATTATTTTGGTAGAGCTTAACTGAGCCTCAAATGCTTAAAGCCATGGGACAAGACTCTCTTAAGTCGAGCTTTGGAGGACTTCAAATGCAATAAAACACACTTTTACCCTCTATATATAATAGACATCTAATAAATTATGAAAAGAAATTCAATATCTCACTCAAACTTATCTGTTATATATGAAGTCGCACCCTATCCTCGAGAAAAAGGAATGAAAGAATTCATGGTCAAATGTTCAAAAGGCAAAAGAGAAAGAAATGATGAATGAAAGATTTCTAGTCAATCCTAAAAACATATGGATGGAAAAAGTATTCGTATTCGTATTTGTAGCTTGTGAGTTCTAAGCATACACGGAGACACCATAATAATTTAATAATAATAATGAATACTATAACTACAAATAACGCGTTATTCGAGGGACCACGCGGTGTTACGGCCCCCAGTAGGCAGCGTACGGACAAAATTGTACCATTCCCTTACCCTAAAACACTATACTTTTGAGTTTGGTTCACGACCTTTCTTTCCTCGGAATACTGTGAGTGTGTAGTCCTTCTTCTTTGTTTGCCTGTCACCCAACTGTAACTGAAACGCTCCGAGTAACCACCAGCAACTGCATTCCTTCATGCAGAGCTCCGACAAATCTTTTTCCCCTTGTCTTTCTCTCGCTCTTTGCGTCATATATAGGTGGGGGATTCTTTCTTTTTCCGCCGTTTTTGTTTTCAGTGTAATGGGCTTAGTTCTGAGTAGGGTTTGAAGAATTGCAAGGGAGAATGTCGCAAAAGAGAATTCAGGACGAGGAACAGGAGCCCTCCTCTCCTGGCGAAAAGCGCCCTCGCCTTCCTACATTTGCAGCGTAAGTCTTTACTTTTGATCTCCTGCCAGACAAATTTCAAATTGTTGAAGAAGAAAAAGAACAAAAATAAGGTTTCCTTTTCGTAAATGAATTTAACTGCTTAAAGAGTGATATAACTCTGCTAATGACATTCTTCTACTGTATATTGGAGACATTCTTCAAATTACTAGTGTTACAGATATTTTTTTAACTATTTTTTCCAAGTTCTCACATAGTATAGGCTAAGATCATCAATTCGCTAAGTTTCTTTTGATTCTATAGTTCTTTGGAGACATGTTGAACTTTCCTTTTGTCAACTCTAAACTAGCTGTACTTTTACAGATGCTTTTGATCCTACATCGAGTCGTAATCTTTTAGCTAGCCATTTTTCCAATTTCTCACATAGTCCAAGGATTGTCTAATTTTCACGTGTCGAACCCTCCCTTTGTCAATTCTAAACTAGCTATACTTATACAGAAGCTTTTTATCTAGTCATAATCTTATAGTTAGCTATTTTTCCAAAGTTCTCACATAGTGTAGGCTAAGGCCAACAATTGTTTAATTTTTTTTATCTATAGTTCTTTGGAGACATGTTGAACTCTCCTTTTGTCAACTCTAAACTAGTTGTGCTTTTACAAATGCTTTAGATCCTACATCGAGTTGTAATCTTTTAGCTAGCTTTTTTCCAAGCTCTCACATAGTGAAGGCTAAGGCCATCAATTATCTAATTTTCTTTTCATTCTCAGTTCTTTGGAAACATGTTGAACTCTCCTTTTGTCACCTCTAAACTAGCTGCACTTTTACGGATGCTTTTGATCCTACATCGAGTTGTAATCTCTTGGCTAGCTATTTTTCCAAGTTCTTAGAGGCTAAGGCCAACAATTGTCTGATTTTCTTGTACTTTTATACTTATTTTGTGACATGTTAAACTTTCATTTTGTCAATTCCGTACTTTCACAGCTCCCTTGACCTATTTATCCATTGGGTTGGCTGGTTTTTGATGATTACTCATGTTATCACAGAACAATAGCTGAAGCTGTGAAGGTGAATACTTTGCAAAAGTTCTGTTCAGTTTTGGAGCCTTTACTTCGGAGAGTGGTAAGATGTCCTTTTATAAATGTGATTAAGTTTAAGATTGTATAATGTCAGTTTTGGAGCCTTTACTTCGGAGAGTGGTAAGATGTCCTTTTATAAATGTGATTAAGTTTAAGATTGTATAATGTTGAAATGAAATGAAATGGATTTATTTACACGCCTACAAGAGACCTAATTGTCTCTGGGGCCACAGATTGATACAGCTGTCTCAACCACCCAAAGATTATGATATTGCAGGGTGAGTTGTTTCTTTAAAAAATCTATTCCTTCTCCTGCTGATTTGCAACTCTCCTGTTAGATTGTTACCAGGCACCATATACCTCATTTATTCCCATCATGATCAGTCTATGCTTGTGTAGAAAAATATATGGAAGACAATACTTCCAAAAAATATTGTGGGTGTCATTTGTAACTCCCCCTGAACATGAGCTTGATGCTATAATAATGCTACTCCTTCCATTCACCTTTAACATCTTCCACTGCTTGCAAGTTGATTTTTCCCAAACTCTGATGACGATCTTCCTCTTCTTGATAAGTCATTTTAATAATGCGCTAATCAGTGAAAGTGGGAAGACATAAAAGAAGGGAAGTCCGTGTGAACCTACAAGAATGGGGCGATACATAGGAGCTGATTTGATTGTATGGGATGGTTCTTTTCTATGATGGAGAGCACATTTTAAGTTCAAGATGCTGAATGAATTGCCTGCAGAAAACAAGATCTATAATCACTGCCGTAACATTTCAAGTGAAAAAATAGAAATCAAGGTAATAGGTGATAGCCTTATGATTTATTTACTCTTAGGTTTTACTTTTGCAAGGACCAAAAGTTTTTGATGAGGTGTGCCTGTAATGAAAAGTATCCTAGTGTGAATGAAAATGCGAGAATAATACAGGATAGAATCTGCACACACACACACACACACATTTTCAAATATCGTAAATGGGCAAAGATGCCTATATCAACATCTTATAGTATGACCCATGGTAGATTTTTTTCTGTTAATTTTCTTTGATTTTAAATAATAAATATAAAACTTTTCAAATCAGAGCACAACATCAGAAATCAGTCTGGGCCTGTTGGAGAAGGGGCATAAACTCAACATTTCACAACTTCTATAAAAATGGCAATCACAACAGAGCTGTCAGAAAATAAGTACATATTAACTCCTGATATTGCAAAATTTGTTCAAGAAGAGTAAGAGAGCAGTAATGAGGAGCTCAAAATAAATGCGGATACTGCTATAAAAACCATGACATAAACATAGCCCATAGTCTTGAGAAATGAAGACTAAACAACAATCCCAGAGATTAGCAGAGAATAAAATTACAGATCTTGAAACCACCAAACTCCACCATCAGAACCAACAGAGTCTCATCACTTTATTGGGAGCTCAAACTCCTGCTTTTTTGATGAGAACTCTATTGAGACCAACCTGGAAATCGATTATCTTATGCGAATTTTCTTGTTGCATAGACAGATTGTTATTGGGGCTTATGCAGCACTGGAAGTACTGGCAGAGGTTTTTGGAGGGTTTTGTGAATACATCAAAAGCATTCTCTTTTAACACCACCAGAACAACCAGCAATACAACCTTCAAGATAAATTCTTGTCATAAACCCTTCTTCCGTCCACATAAACACCTCTTATCCCTCAAATTGACAGGTATGTCCATGGTGCAGGGAGTGCAGTAAGCTTTAATAGGTTTCACGAGGAGGACTCATGACAGGAGAATGTTGCATATGATAAAAACATAAGTTTATTCTAGGATGGTAGAATAAAAATAAATACAAGCATAAGCTTATTACAGGAAGGTAGGATGAGAATAAAACATACATCCACTCAAGGAAATTGAATTTTAAAAATACAGCCTCGCAAAATTTAAGATTGCTTTTAGGAGGATAAAGCAAATAATAAAACCATGCAAAAACCAAAGATTGCTTCTAGATGATTAAACAAATAAACCTATGCAAAGGTCAAAAATTGCTTTAGAATAGTAAAGCAAGGATAGGGTTATTTGTTGGAGCTGCTATGAAGCTGGTTCTCCCCCTCCCTCCCCCAAACTTTGTACCCAGCCTGGGCACGTACACAAGATGCGGACGGCACGGTACCCTTGGGTACGCCCCGGGCATACGAGTCTGCTCGGGTATGTTTACAAATGTACTTGGGCTTACCCATGCACCTAAGACGTACCCACAACAAAAAAACATGTTTTTATTTATTTTTACTTTTTCAATCAAAAACAACATAAAAACACAAAAAATATAATAAAAACTAATTCTAACCCTAAAATTTGATTATTATGACATTTGGCATTCGGATAATATTTTCATTTTTGTGGTTATTTTGTTTTTATATGCATACTATATGGTTAATGACAAATGTCTCTAATTTCTGATTTATTAGGCTATAATTTCTATATATATTTTTATTTTTATATATTTTTCGTACGGACGTACCCAAGGCAAAACAAATCGCTGTACCCACGTATCGGGTACTTCGTATCCGCACCTATACCACACCCAAACCGACTACTTAGGTTGGAGGAAGTCTATCTTTCAGATGTGTCTAAACATAGAAGACGACCTCCTTGTCTATCCGTATGGCAAAGCTTATTGTAATATTTATGTTTCTTTATACAAAACAGTGTGGTCTCGTTGGACCAGCACTTAATACATTGAAAATTGTTTTGTCTTCACAATTGGAGTGCCTCACCTAGGAGCTTTGGCTGTTTTGCGCAACCTGGTATTGGAATAGAGTTTGTGTTTTTGTAGTGGGAAGCTCATCGATAAATAAATATTTTGTTCTTTAAAGTTATATTTTTAAAATTCAAACATTTCTTTTTTAGAAATTTTGGATATCAATTTGGTTCATTTAAGTGGTATCGAGTTGTGATTCTTCCAGATTGTGAAGCTTGTGCACTTCTAGAATGCATTGGCCATATAACAACTACTGCTCAACATGAACAATGGATCATCTAGTCATTGGTGTGGATTTGGAATAGTGCTTTTTTGGGCCGTGACAGTCTCCTCCTTAAACAAGGAACAAAAGAAGATAGGCAAGGATATTAGTGAAGATTCAACTAGAATATTATGGAGAGTTTACTCATTCATTGATTATGAACTCACATTGAATCATAATTTCTGAGCATGTCATGCAATAACAAAGAATGATGGACATGTGTTGCAAGGAAGAAATAACCTTATAGCTGAAAAATGACCTTAGATGCCGAAATTGACATTTGTAGATATGAATATGGGTCGGGAAAAATTGAATCACAACCATAAATTCATAAACTTGCTATCTATTTTAATATGAATCCAATGAATGGCTTGGAAAAATTCAATTTGCATCACTATGCCTGGAGGGATCTGCATATGATTTCCGACATCCTTGTGATCTATATGCCCATATTGGTTTTAAGAATGTGGATCTTAACTTGTGCGACTTTTTTTTCTCCTTTGATGTATTTGACAACAAAACTATTTGATCACCATATTTAGTTGCATAGTTTATAGAAAAAGCTGCAAGAGCTTGTTGAGGATTATTGTGGTAAATCTAAAAACTTCACTTGGTGGCCCTATTGCATTCCAACTTCTAGAAATGCTTGCATACTTGTTTATGTTTTCAATAATGAATTAGGGGGATACGGTGAGGTTCTTGAGCCAATTGATTTGGATGGAACTATGTAATAAATTATTTCATATGAATAGTTGCTTACTATGTGATTTGAATTAAATCATGAAACGTTAGCGAATTTGGTTGAGTAATCCACTATTCTCCGAAGTTGTCAAAGTCATAGTTCTCATACATGTACTCGATAGACAAAAATTTTCGACTTGGTAACGACATTTTAAGCTATGCCTAAATTTCTTTAAAAAACATAAATTTTATACAAGATATAGTTACAAAATGTATCAAATGAGTCTCTAAAATGTTGGGGAAGTGTTTTCTATTAGATTTGAATACAAACAGAATACAAAATCGCATCATCATTTAAATACAAAAAGGCAGCAGATAACTCTCATGAATTATTGATGATTTTCATTGAAATTCATCATTATAAATTGCATATCCATGCAAGTTACAAATTATAAGAATTTACAATTTCTTCTTCCTCAAGTGAAATATTGGGAAGAGGGTCTAGTGTTTGTAGTCCCCACTCTTGGTTGCGGCTCCTTGCTCCTAGCTAGGTTCATGATCGCGCTTCACCTTGGTTCTAGATGGTAGTGACTCCTCTGCTTCATGTTCAACATTATCTACAATGATGTCATCCAATCCAATCTCTCTTGCTTCTTTTGTGCCTATACCCTCCGTAACTTACCTCTTGAAATCAACAATCTCGTCCCTCTCGTGAACATGGATTGTAGGAATCAATCTCATCCAAATCAATAGGCTCTTATGATGTGTCCACCTTTCTTGTGTGAAGTCAAAGATTGTATTGCACAAAAACTAGGTCATTGAGGTGTTGTTGAGTCAACTTATTGCACTTCTTCGTGTGAATGGCCTCAAACAAACTCCCGTTGCACACTCATCCTAAAATGCTACACAATTGAGATAAAATTCAGACTAGCAACTTTCAAAGATTTGAGGTATTTCCACCCAATCTTCTCACCAAGAACCTACAAACAAGATATTCAAAGTTTGTAAGTAATTAATAATTATAAATTTGTAACTTGTAAGATATAAGTAAAGACTCCAATTTTTGTTACCTAGTGTTTGGGTGGATCTCTCTCGAATAGCTAGTGGTGAAGAAAAAATCCTTCCTCTAGCCTGTTTGTAATTCTACAACTCTAAAATAATGAGGTCCCTCACCTCAATCTGTGTCATCCTCTCAATGCATGTTGAGAGGCCCTCCATAACCTCTCCATTAACATTTGTGAAGCCATCGAGAAGAAAACTTTGGGGTTGAGGTAGTACTCGATTACATGAATGGGTTGTTGGAGTTGATTGTTCCATCTCCAATCAATTAATTCCTAAATGAGACCAAATTTTCTATATCCCCTTGTAATAGTTTTGGATGGCCTCTTTGGCCCTATCCATAGCCTCATAAATGTATCCCATTAGGTTTTTTCTCTCCATCCACCAACCACAAAACACTCTCACCAACGGCTTTGGCATGCATAAACAAATTAAACCTCACCGAGTACTCGCGGAAAGTTTAGGAAATTTTCGTGAGTACTGTATTTGGGCAGTTTTCCAACTATGTTCAAAATGACTAAGAATTAACTTGAAATACTGTCAAACAATTGTCATTCGATGAATTCCAGTCAAGAGGGAAGCAATACAAAATGTACAAGAATCTATAGAGAATTCAAGATGTTTTAGGTGATCTAGACACCTTGAAAACAAACTCAGCTGTAGTAGTTTCTTGAGAAACAAAGCAGAACATAGTGCAAAATTGTAAGTTGCATTATCACTAGTTTGCATAGTTGTCAGTGGCAGTTGCACAATTGTTAGTGTCAGTTGCACATGTGTCGCTCCATAATGTGGTGTTTTTGCGCAAAGGCATTGAATGCAGAGTAATGGCTGCAAGCAGTTTCTTTGCCGCTTTCTTTGTTTACCAGGCTTCTATTCTTGAGTGTAACATAATGAAACCATACGGATACTCCTAGAGGGGTGATTGATTTTTTTTTCAAAAGTGCTTTCTCATTCTTCTTCTTGGTTGAGTATCTTAGAAGTTAAGTGCAGTAGGAAAGTGTGTCTTGGAGCAAGTTACAAAGCATGTACCAGTGTTTGGGCATGTTATATTTGGTGATTGATGTCCATGAAGGCTTCAAGAAGACATTAAACCTGTAATAATAGAGACGATAGTGGCTAGAGGAGGCAAGACTGCACTCTTCTAAAGTTTTTCCACATTGGATTTCTCCACGGTAACAACCTTTTGTGTTGCTTTGTTTTTTTATGTTTCTTTGCAGTTTTCATTGCTCCTTATGCATGCAACTATCTACATTTCAGTTTACAACACATAACAACCCTATTACAAGCACAAATTGGCTGTTCTCTTTAAAGGTAACAAGTATATTATTAACCAGGTCTTGAGGAAGTTAAAGGATTTGTGTTGATGAATTAGTATGGAATATATGTACTAATTACAGATCAGTTTTGTGTTTGTGTGGCTTTTGTTGTGGTGCGGCCGTTTTATAGATTTGTGCCTGGTACTAGAGCAGTTATGCTAATGGAGAAGTGTTTATGTTCCTTTGCTGCAAGAGATATTCACAAGGAAGTGGGATAGAGAAGCGAGAAGCATGGCTCATTAAGAAGAGTGAATGCCTCAAAATGATGAAAAAGATTCAAGAAGTTCAAAGTGGACATTGGAAGTGTTTCTCAATCCGTGGAAAACTTGACAAGTTGGAGAAAATTATGGAGGCTCTCATGGGAAAATTGGGAGTTACCACAAAGACCCCAAAGGTATGTTAACAACTCAAGTCTCTAGGCCATGAGAAAGAATAATTCAGTCACAGTTAGAGGGTTAAAATGAAGGTTTATCTTAGACCCACAATCCACAAATTTTCGAGACGACCTCTCGCATGCAAAGATCACTACACAACTTGAGAGAGCAATACAAGTTTTTTCTATTAATCAATGAAAAAAATTACAGATTGGAGTACAATGCATTACAATATTGTTACACCTTTACAACAAAAACTCTGCAACATCCATTGAGGGATGCAATTTTCTAAAATACTAGCCGACTAAGCGCTCACACTTGCAAGCCTCTACTTGAACCAGACGCGACTCTTGACAATGGAGCTTTATCTCAATTCTCGCCTTTGCTACTCAAAGCTTTGCTTCTTCAAGTGATTTCTTACTTCTCATTTCTTTTGGCCACCTCTCATTTTCATCACTCTTGTTATTTATAGAATATGCCATGAGAAAGTCAATAGACTTTTTGCAAATAAAAATACCATCGCAAAGATTCCTCAACTTGCTCGGGCATCGTCGATTTAGTTTGATCATTAGGTAATCATTCATGGGGGTGTTTTTGTTTGATCAATACGTACTAGGTTGCTCGGTCATTTAGGTGCGAAGAAAATGATCAAGACTCATGTGTCCAGATGACAAATGCATGATGTTGACTTTTCGTAGTATACAAGATCCGTTGAGGCGCTCAAAAGTTCATAAAGTGCATGCGCAAGAGTTCGTGCACTTCTTTTTACAAGCTTTGTTCAAACTTAGTTTAGCACAATAGGTTGGACCAGACTTCAATCGTGTTTTGTGAAGCCCTCTTTATTATGAGTAACACTATGCGCAAGATTGTGCAAGGTCACATAAAGCTATGCGAGATCGCGCAAGCTTATTCTTGTAATTCTTTACTCTTTTTGGTGATGCAAGATAGCAAGTGAATCTGGATGTTCCCGCATCATAGAGCAGCTCCATACCAATCCAACAATCCCAAATAAACCTCTATTCAAAACGGAGGCTAATATAGAGATCCAACCCTATGAAATTGAAACAAAGATTGAAAAAATTGATTATTGGATTTACTCAACTTGAAGTATGTTTCAGCTTTACGTCAAATTAATGAAAGAGCATCAAATTTCATTTTCTTTTTATTTTGAAAGATACATCATAGTAATATAAAAAATATCTACAGAGAGCTATACAATGCAAAGATGGGTATATACAATGACAATCATAACCTCATCCTAATGGCAACAAGATCAAAATCAAATCAAAATACAACTTAGGGTCCAAGGAACGAGCGTCCTTGATCAACAACTTGCCTTTTGGAAGAAGATGATGGCGGGCTTTGTCCCTCCACATAGAGCAAAGTAAGAAACTGTCCTCTTGAGCAAAAACATTCTTGCATCTAATTTTCCAAAGGACAAATAGGGCTTAATCATCGTGCAAAGTGCCATAGCCCAACAAACACAAAGTGGACTTGAGAGCAACTATCTCCAAACAAGGCAAAATGCTAGTGAAGTATGTTTCAAGCAACACTGAACACTAATCCTCAAAGAATTTCCAACACTGTCTAGCAAACTGGCACTCCCAATGGATATGCTTTGCATTCTTTCAATGGTGACAAACAAAGCAAAGGCCATTAGTGAAACCACTCTTAGCTAGCCCGACCTTGGAGGGAATCCCCTTATAAATAACTAACCAAACAAATGCTCTCAACTTCTAGGAAAATCAAAATGACCAAACACTGTGTAGATGACGAATCCATCTATCTTTTGGATCTATGGAGAGCCAACGAACATTAAGGACTGGAGACAAAGGGTGTCTTTGGTGTTACCTCAAGTACATACAACAAGAGTCATATTGAAGAAGTGGATGACCAAAGCACAACCTCCACTCCCTCCAAATCGGACTTGCCATCCCAATATTCATTTTAAAAAGCTTTGGTTTAGGAGTAATACTTCTTAGCTTTAGGTTCAAAGGATGGTTAGAGGCTAGAAGACCATATTGGGATACTCTTGTGTAAGGGTGCGCCACTCCTTCCATGAGTGAGTAGCAGAATCCCACGAGTCACCTCAAAGAAAGATGCTCTTCCCGCTCAACGTGTGAGCCTCGAAAGTGAGACAACTCCGTCACACACAAGTCCTGATCCCTCCAACACCAAATAGGGCGAGAAGCAAGAAACAAGCCAACTTTACTACCCTTACCAATTCCAATGAACCAAACAAACAACAAATTTTCAAGCAGCCCAAATGCTCTTAATGAAGAGGGAGCCTAAAACCTTGTAGATACGAGGTGTCAAAGAACATCACATAAGCCAAAAGCTCCTCGAACTTTGCAAACATGTTACTTGAAAGGTCATTCGATGCTAAAACAAAATCTACCAAGGCGCAAAACCTTTGAGAGATCACATCAACATGTATAAGACCCAAACTTCCCTCATCTCTAGGGATGGTGCAAACACTCCAAGGAATGAGAGGGAGACCCCTCTCCTCCAAATTTGGACCATGATAATCCCTCAAAGTTTTCTTAGGTGTTGGAATTGGGTCCTACTGGGAAACCAACAAGACACGTAGTAGATATGAGAAGCTTGAAGAATATGACTCACCAGTGTTAACTTGCTAGCAAATGATAAGTCCTTATGGTGCCACACATGAAGCTTACTCGAAGCCACTTTAGGCACCAATCCCACATGGAAACAAGAGACAAGATGACACCAAAGGGAATACCCAAATAACACACAATGAACTTGGGGTGAATAACGACCAAGTATCGGGGATCCGATGTGGAGGAGTGTCCATTCCAACAAGCAAGAGTTCATTTTGTGGTCACCGATAGTTGCTCCCAAGGTAGCGCAAAAGTTCTTAGACAAGAAAGGGCAAACCTCTCAAACCTAGCATCATCAAAAATTATGTCGACCATTTTAGCTTCTCCTTTTGAATCACAAGTTGGTTAAGATCGTGTGCTCGATACCACTATAATGTTCCTTTCACGCTCAAATATGAAGATACAAAATTTCTGTTAAAACCCAATGATAACAAATTGAAATAAATTTTCAAACCCTAACATCGATCGATTTTATTAATTTATGGCTCACATACGCAATCGAAATAAATATATAAACTCTTCAAAATATTTTATTCATGAGCTAAAACAATTATAAGACGAGCCCATTGGAACAATATATTTTTGTATTTTTGAACCAGTTGGAATAAATGAATGACAACAACAAATACACTTCACAAATATTGTTGGAAATAATGATTCCAAAGCTCAAATACAAGTCCGGAAAGTGCAATCAACCTCTAAAAATATAAGGGACCCAATTACCGATAAAAAGTGAGTTGCCGTGCCCTAAGCCAACAAACTTCAACCCAGGAGGGGTTGCCACCCTAGGAGAGGGTCTAAAAATTCCTAAAAATGCCCTACCTTTATCACATGAACCCTCGCTAAAATCAATGAATCAATTTATCAAGCCCAATGGAAACCCTGAATGGAGAATCCTCAAGGATCAAGGGTTTTCGTCCTTCAATTAGGGAACAAGGAGGGTTTTCGTCCTCACTTGCAGCCCCACAAGAGGGTTTCCGTCGTGAAGTGGAAAGGAATAAGCGCAACCCAAAACCTCATGAAAATTATGATAAGGAATAGATGATCTTCAAACAAGCCAAACAACCTCCTTTTATACACAAATGATGTCACAAACCTCTATAACAATCTCCAAAACGGGTCGCCCCACTTAGAGAATTAATTTGATTTAATTATTGCCTTTTCCTCCAGCTTTCTTTCTTCACATTGGGTCAGCCACTTTAGCATTTAAAAATAAATTAATCTTTTAATACTTCTCTCATTTTTATGTTTTCACTTTATTCCATAAAGTCCCTTCCTTTTCATCCCCTTAGTAGACATATAATAATGAATAGGTTAAATACTTCTAAGTATTTAAAAATACCTTTTATTCTAATGATATTCTTAAGTTACTCAAGATTTGGAAATGATTGGGCCCAACTTAAAACCTTATTAATTATTTTATTTTATAAAAGGGGACATACATTAATTCCTATTTATTAGGCTAGACTTTATATATATATTTTATATGATGTATCCAATGCCGTATCCAGGACCATTTTTTTGTTGTATTTGTGTATCGATACTCCATACCTATCCAAAATGTATCTCGCAACTTAGTCGAAAACACTTGCCAAAACATAATTCACAAGTGATTTGTTTAGGATTTTCTCTCTCAAGGGACCGAGGTCAAGAGCTACCATGCAATGACGCATTTGATAGAAGATCAAGCATTCAACTACAAATCATAAATCTCATAAAGTACAAAGTTTATAATTCCAGGTCATAAAGTTTTGAGTTGCGGTAGCTAAGAGTATGCCTAAAGGATAAGAGGTCTCGACTCTAGTCACAATGTCACCTCCGGAAGGCTAAAGAACCTAAACACGTGCCATTATGCATATAATTTCCATACATCACTCAAGTAAACAATATGAAATTTTAACAATCCATTTTAGTTGATATTGCCTTTTTCATGCTCAATCAAGGAGTATCATAATTAGCTATAACCATGCAAGCCAATCAATTATTAGCCCCATACAAATTCCATTCCATTTTACATAGTATGTAAGGTACTATGTCTGTTTTGGGTATCTCAACAGTTCCACGTTGTCATTATAAGCATAGTTCTTCGCACTTGTCAATTTCACAATCCTTACCCCAAAGAGACAACTAGAGTTTTTAAAACTCTTGATTAGTGCAGACATGGATGGTTTATTGCTCCAAGAGTGATAAATCGCATGGGCATCTTGATGAAATTCATCTTGTTAGAATAATTTACACTTGGGTATTGTATGGTACAAAGATGCAAACACACTTCATCATTGACAATATTCATAATAACCTCTTTTAAAATAAAGAATCTCATAAAATGAGTATTGGGTTTCCCAAATCTAGAAGTCTTCAACAAGCTGTATAAAATCATCCAAACACTCATTAATTGCTTTAGAGTCCAGGATGCTTATCATGCCTTGTAGTTTTGTTCTCATGGTTTCAAGACTTGGTATGACCATCAACAACACATCTAAACATTCCCTAGTAGGTGTACATGGTGCAATCATGCCAGGGGTTCATGTTCGTATTATGGTATTCTCAAGCATACATATACGCAAGTCATTAACTTAGTAGTCTATGACTGTATAGCCCCTATATCACCAAGTAGAGGTCTAGGGTGTTAACTATTTCACACCACTTGAATATGCTAAAAATGATAGGTTCTCATAATGCACTCACAATTATACCACATAAAGCCCCGTAATGGTCAAACCCATAAGACACCTTTTTCTATGTACATATACTCAATGGAGTCCAAGAAAATAGTAATATAGTCATATATAGATCAAGACATTAGGACATGAACATTATAAGTTTAATAAGAACAACCTCTTAACCTCTAATGAGAATCACATGGAAATCAATTAGGGTTACAATTAGGATAGAGGGAAATTAGGCTATTCAATCATGAATCCTACCTTCCAAGTTTCTTAAGAATCCTCATTAGAGTTCGTCTCTACATATATCACACAGCTTATTCATAGAATGAAGAACTATGCCCCGTTCTTTATAATGCTCTCCTTGGTCTTTAGGGTTTAGGTTATTCAACGGGGTTATAGAAGCATGAACTAGGCTACCGTGCAACCAATAAAGCTTCATAGTTCCATGTAAGGATTTAGAAGACCCCCCTATCCAAAAGATATTAGAACATGAAGTACAATCACAATTCAATTGATCCAAAGCTTTAACAATAAGTAAGCCCTTGTCAAGAGGAAGGGCCAAATATATGAGTACATACATCTTAACAAATGGAGATACAACTAATGATTCTTCCATCTTAACCTAATTTATAGTTCCACTACTCATGTATTCCTTGGGGCTACTTTAGTAGTTTTCAAGAGTAAGGCTACAAGTGATCATCATAAGATAAAGCAATTTTTTCAACAAGATACTTGCCATAACTTGCCTACTAGATCTAAATGGACAACTATCCTCTAGTTAAGGTTGTCAACTTAGTCTTAGGTCAAACACAATATTGCCATCATAGTTACCAAGTCTGGAAATCCACATCCATTTAGGAGGGCTAAAAATCCGAAAATCAGGAATACATGAAAAATTCGGAAAAAATGGTGCAAAACATACATATTATATATAAGCTTGATTTATAATATTATACTAATGACCGCATTCGCCGAATTTCATTCCGGAAATTTGAAATTCGCCATATCTCAAACCACAACAAAAAAATCGGGAATTCGCGAATTTATTCGCACAGCTAATAGATGGTGAATTTTATTGAAATTTGTATTCGGAATTCGTGTAAAAAAGCGATGAATTTCACCTTTGTTGCGATTTGCCTAAATAAACAGCCGACCGTCGCCATTGACATTCATTCACGTCCCTGTTGCATAGAGTTTAATTACTGGTGTGAATCTGAAGCATGAATCAACACAAATCATTATTGGTGCGTGAACGAATTTCTGGGCTGCAGGAATCCCGCCAGGGCTGAAGCGATTTGGTGAATGCAGGTTTAAAAGGTTAAAACTCCACGACTTCAGTTTAGGGCATAAGTTACATAGTTAACTAGGGTTTTCTATTAAAACTTTCAACCATGCAATTTTATTTAATCACCTATTAGGTTTTCACAAAACTTCTCAACATGCAGCAGCCCCTTGAATCAGGGCTTTCAAGGATAATCACTATAAACTTATGCATTTTTCCTTGTTAGAAATTTAGGGTTTCCACTATAGGTCAACACCACTCAAGTGTTATCAAAGGGAAATTATTACCTATCAAAACCATGTAAGATATTGTTTAATTGTAAATTATCACATTAGTTATTATGCAAAACAAGATCATTCAAGTGGCACTAAACACCATGAAAAATCCATAAGTGGTAGATGCTAATGCCAAGTCCAAGGTCATCAATAATCATCCTCAACAATTATCATACCTAATATTTGTCCCAAAAGATAATGCCTCACACGCCATAGTTTGAAATCAAGGTGGCAATATTAAATTGTTATCACAATAGTTGTTCACAAGTGATTTTGCCCATTTAAAGTGGTGACCTCATCATGGGCTACAATACACACACACAAAAGTTAGAGTCCCATAATAACGTCTCAAAAGAAATAGCTGTCAATGTCATGTAAAACAGGGTCCTATGACGCTTGACCATATGCTCACATATATGTAAGACAAACCCATAATAGTTCACTTAATATACCACAAGGTCCACAAGCCCACTAATATGTCCACAAATTCCTCGGATATGGTAACCATAGGATGCTTCGAGAGTGGCCTAACTGTTTAGTGACAAGGGTCTACAGTTGTACACATGGTGTAAGTAGTGTGTTATCGCCACTAAGGCATGTCGATAGTTGTTACTAAGGAGCTCAAGTTGTCATTAAGCACTTAGTCGACACGTGCCTTGCTCACACTAGGGGTCTTATGCGCTCCACACACTAATGCAACTTTGATTGCCTTCTCCATAAAGGGCAGTATGTTCAGTTAACAGTCATTTGGATGTCATATTAGGGGTGTCAAAATGGGTTATGAGAGGTTGTTTAAGTATAAAAGTGGTGTGACTAACAAAGCTGGTTGATATGTTGTCTAGACCTCCCTTGATTTCATCCGTGGGCATTATAACTCAGATTAAGCCATTTGTTTGAGGCATATTGTGATGAATATGAGCACGATGCAAATTTTAAAGAGATATATTCAGCAAGCAAAAGTGGCAAAAATTTCAAATTTTGAGCCCAAAAAGGACCACTATATCTCGAGACAGGTTGCTTGACAAGTTTGGGTAAGCTTTGTGTGCCTAGAGAGGGAAGAATTCAGCTTATAAGGTGTTATTACATAACTCCCCCAACCTTATAAAAATGAATGCATTTCAATAGGTAGGGGCCCTATGGTTTACAAGTAGGTAAAATGGAATTATTTGCTCTTAGTGATTGAAATAACCCTCAAGTGGAGCTACCTTACTCTATTAATAATAGCACTTAAATGAATTACCTAAGGTAAGTTTCTTTACTTAGTTATTAAAAGACACTCGCACTTCAACATTTTGGTACTCACACTTCCAATATGCGAGGAATCACTCTTGTTACTTACTTCTTTTACTTGCACTCGCACTTCGTTATGAATCGCGCACTCCAAGAATTTTGAATTGTAAGTAACAGAAAGTTTGTCTTTTCTCGCAGTCAAAGAATGAGAACTTGCACTTCCAAGTGCAAGTATTCAAAAGAAGGAAGCTCGTAGATGTGAGTATTCAAAACTCACACTTCCAAGTGCGAGTATTCGAAGGACACTCTTTCATGTGTGAGTAAGTAGCACTCAACTCTCGCAGACCTAAAAATTGTCTCTTGCACTTCCAAGTGTGAGCAAGGACACTTCAAGTGTGAGTAAAAATTGTCTTGCACTTCCAAGTGTGAGTATTCAAAGGACACTCTTTCAAGTGTGAGTAATGGTAGCACTCAATGCCTCGGTCAGCTCGCTTCATAATAATGGGAAAGTCTCAATGCGGAGGCGCTAACTTGCTACAAACAAGTGCGAGAAAAGATTTCAATGGACCTCTATTTCAAGAGCACATGTCACCAAGGTTAAGAAAGTCAAGATACATGTCACCAATCGCACGGGCGAGCCAATCCTTGATATATACATGGCATCCCACATATCATACATGTGTTTTCAAGGTCTTAAAAGACTAGTTAAAATTGATGGCTATAATTCATCCTAGGTTGCACATGTGTAAGGTCCACATTCTAAAGGCTCATCAATTTAAAAAAGCAACATTCTCTGGGGGCTTAAAAACATCAAGTCATTCATTATGCGCCATTAATATGGAGCACACCATTTTAAGAGGAAAGATTGCCTAACTTATAAGGACCCTGTGTTAACCAAGAAAATTCATTCAAAGCCTTCAAATTACAAAGCTACTATGTGATTTAATCTCGTTTTTGCCCTTTTGCAAGATGTTTATTTCGAGAATCCATTCAGAGTTTGTTGCAAGCCATTAAATTTTAGTCATAGTTAGGAGAACCTAGACCTTCCAACATGGATGCCTTCCTTTATTCTTATTCGACACCAAAGTGATGGGACACACAGTTCTTGATTCAGCTTCACTGGACCACGAATTTCAGCATTTTTGGCCATTTTTTCAACAATCCAAAGAGAAAGGCTCAACATAGATGCCATGGATGAAGCAAAAATGTCGGTTGATCAAGCACAGAGGGCCAAGGACATTAGGACATTAAAAAGAGATGGTCTCCACCGATTGCAACTAAACTTGAGGTATTCCCATGTCTAGATTTGCTCTCTTTCCTTCTTGTTCATGCTAAGGTTAAAAATAGGGCCTTGTTTTCCAAATCGAGACCAATAGAGTGGCTTTCTTTGCTAGACATGCCTTCAAAGCTTATTACAAATTGTTTGAAGCCAATAACATTTATAATTCAACCACAATTGAGTCTTGGATGACAACAAAGCAAGTAAGAGTTATTTTGCAGAGTTTGGCCAAGGATTCGATTGATAACATGGATGATGCTCACCTAAATGACATCCTAATTCAAAGATTTAGACCTGGGGTTTGCGTAGATGCATAACCCTAATGAATAGGTTATATGAAACCCTTCCATGTAAAATTTGATGTAGCCTGGCTTCCCCTTGTAATGGCGATCATAGATGAACACACAATTCCTTCTCTAGGGTAGGTGGTTACTTCTAACCTAGTTTCCCAATGAGCAAACTTTGTAGATCACAAGAAACCTTTTTTCATGGCCTCCTATTTATTGGATGCAGTCTGTGGAGTCCTCCAATGTCCTGAATTTTGTGAACCATGGTCTCCATCATGCATTTTGGAAGTGAATGAGCTATACTCAGATTTATAGGCCCATAGATTCAAGGCCCACATTGAAGACATCTGCACTTCCTTTTATCCCACTATCTACAAGGAAATGCACGAAACAACCATGCCTAGAATCTTTGAGAATGTCCTTTCTTCAATAAGATAAATGGGGGCTGCCTTTTTCTACCTTGACTACACAATGATCATGATTGAGAGGCTACTTACGCCGACATTACAACTTCCATATTATGTACTTGATAAACTAGCGTAAACAAGAACCATACCAAATTTTTGACAATGGCAAGGGAAGTGTAAGGACAAGAAACTCGTGACTTACCTTCCTTTATCGATTCATAGGAGGCAAAGAAAAGAGATGCCCTGTTTAAAAGCTGCAATGACCCCACCACAATTCATTCCATTTGCCCTATCATCCCTTGAGGTAATATGACCCAAGAAAAGAGTGGCAGACACTTAGAATCACTTTAGGGAACAAATCAACATATCATATGCTCATGAGGGATGATGTCAATGATTGGGTTTGGATTAGCCAAACAGATGACAACCTTATCTAATAAGACATGAAGATGACATGGGCAATTCCTCCTCCAAGATTAACAATAAAAAGGGAATTCACAAAGAGGAGGGTACTTGATCATTTAGAACCCCAAGGCAAACCCAAATCTCAACTTCTCCAACTCTAGGATTTTCAGAGGCGTAAACCACAAGAAGTGCAAGAGGTTAAATACCGATCCAACTGAAGGACCAACTTTGGTTGCATATGACCTAACTTCTGATGATGAGGAGAACCCTCACAAGTAGAGACTCCAGTAGGGCAACCACAAGCAAAAATAGTTCAAACCACCACTGCAAGTACCACTCCTCATGAACCTCAACAAGACTGGGTTGAAGCAAGAAATAATTTCCCACAGGGAGCAACCGGATTGGGTGGCTCAAGAAGAGCCATTGATGAATATTGAGTTCAATACTAGAAGGGTGACACGGAAAATAATGTCTACATAGTAGGCCATCATTTGGCACAAGACATCAAAACCTCTTTCCCTTACTAAGAAAAAAAAGCCAAAGGTTCCCATGTGGCACAATATAAAGAGGACCTTGTATCTTACATCAAGGCCTCAACAAAATTGGCAGTAGAGTTGGTAAGGGGAATGCAAGCCCGAAACTAGGAACTTGAAACTCAGGCTAGAGCCACTGTTCCTGAGGGTGTCTCTTCGATGTAGAAGAAGCCTTACTTAACTTGTATGATGTGATCAAGAGAAAGCATTGAGGCTAAAATAAAGGAACAAGCCTACTCTAAAAAGACCAACACAATATCATTGAAAAATGGGTGTCATGTAGAAAATGTTGAGAATCATGGCTCAGGCCATTGAAGAAGGGATATGCAAGGACCTTGCAATAGTGACCATGGAAGATATTGGTATATGCCAAACATATGCCAATTACACAAAAGAAAAATTAAAGGAATGGACTGAACAAATGGGTAAACTTCCTCCTCAGTTAGATGATATAATCTCAAGAGGAAGTCAATTATTTTTAGAGGCATCTATCATAGGGGTCTTCAAGGAAGACCATGAATTAGTGTATCCACTGCTGAATTTTGGATTACTTAATTTATTCTTAGCAAAGTTTTCAAAAGAACATAACAAAAGCAAACGAGGCAGAGTCACCCCAAGTCATTGAGATTGTTTCTCAGACTAGGGAAAAGGTCCAAAAAATAGAGACCTTGAAGGAAATCACGGGGAAGGCCAAGGCTACACAGAAGGCCTTATTGGATAAAGCTCTGTACTCTTTAGGAAGCCAATTGTTGACCTAGTAAAGCTTGATAGAGATTATAAGATTTGCAAGGAAGCTTTCATTACCATGCGGGAAAAGGCCAGCTTATAGTTGATCCTGCACAGGAGGACCCCACACAAGCCAAACCGACTCAAGAGGAACCTTCACAAGTGGACCCAGCCCTGAAAGGCTCCATAATTAAGCAAGAACTGCAATGATCCCTTGGATATTTTTGTATTTTTTCATATTAGCTTTATCCATTGTAATTATCCTAACAAGAATCAATTAGGATATTTCTTGAATGGCCAGAAATTGGTAATATTACTCCAATCTTTTCTAATTATTGTTCAAACTAGGTAGTAATGCAAGGCCCCAAAAATGTATAAGTAGACCTACCTCCATTCTTGAAAGGGGGAATGTCATTTTGATAAATGAATGCGAGCCAGTTTAAAGTTAACTCATGCAAGCTTAGTTTGTCTGATTTACATTTTTCTCATATCATGGTTTAGATATTGAGTGTTTATAATTTTCAAGTGCTTGATGTCATGTATCACATGTTAACTTTCCTTTAGTAATTTGTTTAAATTGTGCATTTGCAAGTTTAGATTCAATTGCTATAACCTTATGTGAGTTAAGTTTGTCTTTTAAATGTGCATTCAGCAATTTGATATGATAGATTTAGCTTACAGTCAATTCCTTGAATTTAAGCATGAGTAACATTTAAAATTTGAGTAATAGCTGAGTTTTGTGTTGCTGGTTTCATAAGGAAAGCACACTATTTCCAAGATCATGCACCGAGAATCTTAAAAATGTTTGTCATAGCATATATCTTTTCTCTCTACCTTTTCTTTTCCCGTTTGATTTAGTTGAGCAACACCTTTAGATTAATTTAGTTTAGAGAAGCTTTTCATAGGTAAATCAAGTGAAGAAATTACAAGGGTGGCGCTAGAAGGATTAACAATCCAACAAAACATCCTTTATTGGTTTGAATAACCAATATCTTGCAGCTCATGCATTGAATCACTTTTCAAAGTGATCCTAAACCGAGTACATAGGAGCTATTGTCACTCGAAGTGCACCTTGATAGAGAATGGTGTGTACTCTCTCCTATTGACAAAATTGGAACACCTCAAGGTTGTGGGTAACCTATAACTGAGGTGAACCTCCAGAGTGGGTTGGTTCCCCTGTGAATCACCTAAAACTAATAAAATTGACAAGGAAAAGGGAGAAGGAATGCGGGAAATATAAAATTGCGGTGATACACCAATGATTTGACACACACACGTACTACTGCATACAGAAAATATAGAGATCCACACACATGCACAACTCTAGGCTAATCTGCAAAATTAATTCAAAGGTTTAGGTAAGGGACAACAGTGTAGGGAAGAAATTCCACAACAAAGCAATACAATACCCTAATAAACACAATGAATACTCAAAAAACCAGCGATATGAGAAGGCAAAAATGGAGCTTTTTAATTTAGAGATGCAAGCACAAGCTAGGATTGCCAGAGCAAGACAACTGGAAGAGTGTCTATTTCTTTTACAAAAATCAGTCTTTAAAGACTGCTGCCATCTACTCTAGACCTCTGCTGTGCATGCAAGAATAAAATATATTATTTTATTCACCCCTTACACCCTACAAGCATGCAAGAGAGTGAAATCATAAAATAATTAAACTCCAATACCCTGTTGCGTTGAAAACTGGGCCTGCATGATGATGGAAAACAATTAAAATTGTCCCTTAAGGCTGCTGCGTTGAATCTTCACATGCAAAAGTGTTTAAAACAATCTAAACTCCTCTATCCCCTGCTGCATTGACTGCTTTTGCTTTTGACTGTTTTTGTCTTTTTCTGTTTTTGTCTTTTTCTGTTTTGTCTCTATGTGCTTTTTGTGCTTTAACTTTTTGGGCAAAGGCTGCGTTGGAAATCTGTGCATAAAAGAGTGATTAAAGGCAAGTAAAAGCCCTTGACCTGCGTTGGAATTTAGGCTCATGCAAGTGTAGTTAAAACAAGCCTTAACTGCCCCTTTACTGCTGTGAAATCTGTGCATGCTTTTAGCATGAAAAAGGTGTTTAAAAATAGCAAACTGCTTTTGCTTTTACCTTTTTGGCTTTTGCTATTTTTAGAGTTGTTTTTTCCCTCTTCTCTGCTTAGCCTTTGTGCATGCACTTGCACTCTAATCTTAGACACTTTCGCCAAAAATAACAATTTTTACCATCTAACCAATTTTCCATTTAGCACACTTTATTTTTAGCGAATGCTAAAAATAGCAAAACGCTAAAAATAGACTTTTTGCCAAAAATAGCCAACTTCATAAAAATACCTTTGTTCATTCTTGCATGGAAAAATATGGTAACAAGAGCCTGTCATTTTCGCCCTGTAACTGTGTCACTTTGATACATCAACATAAGGGAAGCTCATACTTGAAAGTTATTTGGTCATTTTTGTGACAAAGACCATGGTGCGTCTGCAAATGTATGTTTATAGGCCAAACATGCAAGTTGATTTTATTAAATTTATTTTGGAATTTGTGTTTTGCAGCACAAGCAGGTGTAGTGATAGAATGTTGGGGTTGTATATGTAATTACCAGTTCCTTGTAGACTGTGGGAAAGTATTTTTAGGGATTTTGTGGGGGTTTGCTTCAATCAAAGAAAGAGCGTAATCACCTGTTTTTTTTTGTAGACCGGTTTATCAAAATGTGTCTACCCATTCCAAATAAATATACTCTTTAGGTGCAATGATGCAGCTGAATTATTTCTGACTAATGTTTGGGTTCATTTTGGTTTGCCAAGTTCTGTTTTTGGGAAAATTTTGTACTACGTTGTAGGAAAATACTAAGATGAATATTTGATATATATCTAGCTTTCTTATAATAGGCAATCCATTCTTCTACTAATAGATATCCTTTTGAGACATGTTTTGGTTACTTACGTCCTAGTCAGTTTTATGTTGTGTTGGAACAGTCACACAAGTAGCAAGAAAATGTGGATTTTGAAATCTACAAACTTTAGAAATTCATTGAAAAGATAAGACAAATGCACCTTCAAGAGCAAGAGAAGTTGGAGTCTTCTCAAGCAAGCTATATAAAGAAACACATGATCAGCATTGATTTGAGTTTAAGTTCCATGCCGGGACAATGTATGGCTCTACATAAGCAAAGAGAGATGCCAAGGTAAAGCTGAGAAGCATAAACTACTCAAGTATGGCCCACTTGAAATTCTTGAACAACTGGGAAAAAATGATTCCAGAGTAAACTTGTCTCCGTATATGCAGATTTATTCCATTGTGAATAGTGAAAACCCATGTCTCTTTCAGCCTTCTATGCTAGACGAGGAAGAAGAAAGCCTATTTCTGCCATTCCTTTAAGATAGCGTTTCTATTGATCAGGAGAATTTGGAGAATTATGTTTGTAGAAAGAGAGCGTCAAGGAGAGAGTGCAGGAAAGTTGGCAAATTGGGTTGAGGGGATGCTTGGAATGCAAAGTCTGGTATTTGAAAGAGCAAGTGGGGAAACTTTCCTTATATGCAGATTCATTCCATTGTATATTTTGAAAAACTTATGCGTCTTTGAGCCTTCTATGCTAGATGAGGAAGAAGAAAGTCTATTTCTGCTGTTATTTAAGACATTGACATTGTTCCTAATGATCAGGTGAAGTTGGAAAAGAATGTTTGTAGAAAGAGAGAGTGCCAAGGAGAGGAGTGTAGGAAAGTTGGCAAATTGAGTTGAGCGGACACTTGCATATTCGAAGGAGCAAGTGGGGGAAATGTTCCTTCACCCTATTAACCCTTAAGCTCAAAGGAACCGAAAGCCTCCTAGTTGGGGAGGTGTGATTTGAATTTGATCATGGAACTCTACCAAATTTAGCTAAGACATTATTCTCATGAAGTTGTCAAAATGACAAAGAATGTAACTTGAACCACTCGCAACACTCGTAATCCAATGAATTTCAATCAAGAGTGAAGCAGTACAAAATGTATAGGTGCCTGTAGAGATTGAGGAGGTTTTGAGGTGATAAAAACATGTTCCAATCAAATTCAGTTCAAGTAGTTTCCAGAGAAACATAGTAGAATGAAGTGAAAAATTGTTTCAGAACTGCCAATTTATGCAGGTGGCAGTTGTGCGATTATTAGTGGCAGTTATACATGTGACATGGCAGTTTTGCAATTGTTAGTGGCAGTTACATGTGACATGGCAGTTGCACAATTGTTAAGAGACAATTTTGTCCTACCGTAAGTGATGATTTCACGAAGACACAAAATAGGTAGAATAATGACTGCAAACGGTTTCTCTTCTATTTATTTATTTATCTCTTGGGTGATTTATCTCAAGCCTTCCATGATGAAAATATATAAACACATCCCAAGGGGTCATTGAAAAATATTCTTAGTAGTCCTTTCTCGTTATTCTTCTTGGTTGAGTGTGTTTTAGAGCAAGTTGCAGAGTGTGTTGTATTGGTGATTGATGTCCACGAAGGCTTGTAGAAGGCAATAAACCTCTAACAATAGAGGATATGATGGTAAGGGGAGGTAAGACCTCGTTCTTCTGAAGTTCTCTTACATTGGGTCTCTCCAAGGTTTCTTGAGTTTCTATCTCTCTTTGTACCTTTCTTTTTCCTTATGCACACTAATATCTACATTTCAGTTTACAACACATAACAACTCTATTATAATTACACATTGACTATGCTCTGTAATAAATCATAAGATAACAAATATATCAATCAATTTGTCTTGAGAAAGTTGAAGGATTGGTATTGATGAATTAGTTATGGAATATCTATGCTAATTATGGATAACTATGTTACCAAGAAATGAAAAGAGTATGGGTGAGCGAAATGCTAATCTTTTGGGGACCTTGGTTATGATACATTTTGGAAACATTTGTACATAAAATACAAATATAAACAAACATGATATCAATGTTCTATGCATAATCAACATATCAAGAAACAAAACTAAACAAAATAGCACATAATTGATGATATCATAGGTTTAAATATTATGATATATATCACATGTTAAAATATATCATTTGTCAACCTTCAAACTATCACTTTCAAGAACTACTTGAACAAGTCATTAAATTTATCTTGAACGAGAGCATCCAAACCATCCCTTAATTTGTTAGGGTGAGATGTAGGAGTGATAGCGTTCCGCCCATTAGCTCCACTATACGACTCCTATGTAAATGTCTCTTCCCCTCATGATCAAATAATGAAAGATGGGCAAGGGGAGCTAGGGAACTATCCAAGTTAGGTTGCTAAGGTTCTGTATCCACAAGTATAGAAAAACCTTGCTTATAGTTGGCTTTCTTGTGTGACAGGGGGCACAAATTGGAATGCACAAAGACAAATTCCTTCACTTTATTTGTTGCTAACCTATTGTGTTTAACTGAGTGGATAAAGGGGTATGCACTCCAGCTCCACTCAGCTATAGAGGAACTAGCAACTTGTAGGGGCAAAGTTTGTTGGAATTTCAATTTTGAATTCAGCTATTAAGTTATTATAAAATTCAAATATCTGATTTAAAAATATGTATAAATAGGTTTATAGAGTTACAAAACATACATGTGATAGAATTTTAATGGCAACATGATGTAGGTACTTGACATCTTGGCCATGAATGTACCACCTTGTATGATGAGTCATAAATACCATAGTCATAGTGAGTCAAAAGGACGACTTACCTCTTGTCGTGGATTATGTAAAGGAAATCACAAGGACAGCTCTCGGGAGAAGCTGGCGAGGGATAAACAAATCATTCTGCGAGAAGAAGATCTCGTCATATGACCAGCTGGCTCTATTAGGTTATCCTGCAATAAGCTTTTTGTATTTTGATATTGAAAATCTGCTATTTTTCAGGTTTATTTGTTTAAGGTTGCTGGTAGTTTTGTTAGGTGCATTCCATTATGGATGTGTACAAGCTCTTTATGATTCTTGTACAAGCTATATGTTTCTTTTGTTTTGAACCAGGCCCGGTGTAGTTTGGGCTGGTTCATCTTTATCATGTTTGACTATGTCATTTGGTTTGGAATCAGGTCAGGTGTAATTTGGCTTGATTTGCCTATATTTTGATTTACTATGTCACTTGGTTTTGAACCAGGCTTGGATTAATCTGGGCAGGTTTGGTTTTTTTGGGCTGGTCAGGCTCTCCATAAAACCTTGTTTTATAAATAAAAAAGTAATCAAATTACCTTACAATGAAGTCAAATTTGTACCTTCCAACGTGTGTACAGTAACATGAAAGCTCATCACTGTAGATGACTGGCCGGCACTGTGTCATTTTTGGTCAACATAGCAGCATCATAAATACCATAGTTATAGTGAGTCAAAAGGATGGCTTTCCTGTTGTCGTGGATTATGTCAAGGAAATCACAAGGACAGCCTCTCTGGAGAAGCTGGTGAGGGTAAAAAAATCATGCTGTGAGAAGAAGATCTGGTCATATGACCAGCTGGCTCTATTTGGTTATCCTGCTATAAGTTTTGTTTGTATTTTGATATTGAAAACCTATTATTTTCCAAGTTTATTTGTTTAAGGTTGCTGGTAGTTTTGTTAGGTGCATTCCATTACGGATGTGCACAAGCTCTTTATGATTCTTGTACAAGCTATATGTTTCTTAGTTTCTAACTGGGCCCGGTGTAGTTTGGCCTGGTTCATCTTTATCATGTTTGACTATGTCATTAGGTTTGGAATCAGGTCAGGTGTGATTTGGCCTGATTTGCCTATACTTTGATTTACTATATCACTTGGTTTTGAACCAGACTTGGATTAATCAAGGCTGGTTTTTTATTTTTTTTTGGGGCTGGTCAGGCTCTTCATAAAACCCTGTTTTATAAATAAAAAAGTGATCAACTTGTCTTACAAGGAAGTCAAATCTTTACCTTCCAATGTGTGTACAATAATATGAAAGATCATCGCTGTAGATGACTGGCCAGCACAGTGTCATTTCTGGTCAACATAGCAGCTCGTTCAAAAATGCTTGGTCAACATTCCAGATTTGGCCAATTCAGCTTCAGATCCTTCAAAGGTGGTAAAAACAGTTAATAATGTACTTGGCCAACCTTTCCACAGTCACTGACATTGGCAGGACATTCTTTTTTTTTTTTTTCAAAATCTACGTTGGTCAAGTGAGACACAATTGACTGTTTAATGCATTTTTAGGAACTTTGTTAACATCTATATGAAATTATTGAGCTGTTTCATGGTCTAATGCAGCATTAGTTGATCTAGTGCTGTAGGGTCATAAAAATGCTGCATTATTGCCAGGTTGGTCAGGAGAGAGCATGTTTGTATTCCAAATTTCGTAATTAACACAGTAATGACATCATAAAAAATCATAAACATAAAAAAATCTTGAGGTCAAAGGTTATGGGTAATGATGTCATCAGTTTCATTTTGTTTACACTCCCTGTTGAGTCTCTGATCTGAGGGTATCTTCCATTAATTTAAAATAAGCAGTTGACTGCCTCCTTCTGTAGTAAAGGGCTTCTTAAGGCCATTATGGGTTGGTTGTGGAAAACCTGGAGGAACCTAATATCATCAACAACCTAAATTTAACTATTTAGAGTCTCTAATGATCTTCTATTTTAAATTAACTGTTTTTTTGATGGCCAAAAACTTTACAGTTTTAGGATATTGAGAAAACACTTATATCTCTACAGTCGGTATGCAAGTTTATATCTCTGCCTGCCATGTTAGTGTATTCATCAATTTGTAAACAGTGAGTCTTGAAATATCTCCATTCTGCTTATTTTATGGATTTGGTATTAGTTATATTATTATATACATTTTTATTAAAATATTTGTCACTACTATTTTACGGTTCTTTGGTATTTGGTTTTGTTAAGTTCAACATTGATAGGATTTTCTAGGCATAGTAGCTTGCACACTTGTTTTTATATGATTTTCATCTCTTCAGATTGTCTTTACGAAATCTTGTTCAGGTAAACGAGGAGGTTGAGCGAGCATTAGAGAAGCATATCCCTGCTAAATCCCAGTGAGATCTCATGCTAATCTTGAAAGCCTTAAATTATGTAAAACTCGAGTAAAAAGTGCTGGAAAGATAAAACTCGTTAACATGGTTTTTTTTTGTGCTTTGAGAATAATTAGTGCTTCAAGACTTAGACACCTACTGACTTTTGTCAAACTTCTAGACCTTCAACACAGCAAATAAGTGGATCTGCATCAAGGAACTTGCAATTACAGTTCAGGAACAGACTATCCCTCCCTATTTTTACAGGCAGTAGGATAGAAGGGGAGCAGTGCTGTCCAATTCAGGTAGGACTTATAGATGCATCTACAGGACAGATTGTCACTGCAGGACCTGAATCTTCCATGAAAGTGGAAATTGTTGTTCTCGAAGGGGACTTTGAAGGGAATGAAGAGGAGGATTGGACTGAGGAAGACTTTGATAACCACGTAGTACGCGAGAGGGATGGAAAACGCCCACTTCTAGCTGGGGAGCTGATTATATATCTAAAAGAAGGTGTTGGATTCTTGGGGGAATTAACTTTTACTGATAATTCCAGTTGGATCAGGAGCAGAAAATTCAAGCTTGGTGCCAGAATAACTACAGGATGTTGCAATGGGATTAGGATTAGAGAAGCGAAGACAGAAGCCTTCACTGTTAAGGATCATCGCGGAGAATGTAAGTTTTGCTATTTTCTCATCTTTTTATGTACTTCAAACTTGAACTTTTAACTTAATCACTGGATTGTTTGTTGAATCATGTTTGGATTCCTTTTGGTACTAAAAATACATACTTGTGGTCCCTTATTGCAAACTCTATATTGTCCCTTTTTCTGCCTACAAAATGTTCCTTACAAATACAAAAGTAAATTCAAAAGTTTGCAGCTGAAAAATGAACCTGTTTAAAATGTGCACTGAAAACTTATAAGTAATGGGGCACAGGTGTCAAGCTTCATATGAAATGAATTATAATACCTACATGAGCAACTGAGTCACATCACCTGGATATCCTTTGAAGCTGCATGTGCCTCTTCTAGTTTGGACGGTTTTTGTTTTTGTAATATACTTGTATTTCTGTAATGTAATACAAATTTTGCATTATATTTGCAGTTATATAAAGTCAATGTTGTAGAGATGCAGTTTCCAGTGGATGTGATTTACTAAGTAAACATGCACAAATTCAAGGAAATGTATACATCTTTATTTACCAATTATGAGATTTTGTCATATACATTTGCGAACACAGATCTCAGATAGATTTTTATGGCATTATCCTCCATGAAATCTAAGTCTGTTACCACTTTTTAGACATATTTTTGTCCAAATCAATGCTGGCAGATCCTATGGAAACATTCAAGAAACAAATATTGGTTTTAGCTCTAAAATTTGTATGCTGAATTCCAGAGGATGTTTTCGGTTCATCCCTGATCTAGATTCTAATCCCTGCTTGAAAGTGTCCATCCATTGTAAAGCCCAGATCGTTTGAATCTCTTGCTGAATCATCATCTGAGTATCTGAAACTTCATTTGGGTTACCTGAAAGCTGGTCTGGGCTGTCAGGATGGATTTATTTTCTTTGCAGATCTTGTCTAACTCGTAAAATTTCATATTTTCTTGGTATGCTAAATGAATTTTGAATTTTTTTCCATTGGTCGAGCTTTCCATTGAATATTGTTTTGTTCATTTTGAATATGTTCGAGAAAACAAAAAGGAGTTATTTGGTTAGTGGCATGGATGGGAGTTTTGATTGACTTTAGGAAAGAGAGGAAATTATGTACAATGTCTTCTTGGTCTCTTCTAGGAAGATGTAGTGATTGTCTGAGAACCCTCTAGAGTTTTCTAGCCAGCAGGAAAAGAAGTAAAAAGTGATTTTCTATGTGATTGTCTTCTTGACAGTTGGAACATCAGAATGGGTCCACTCCCTTTTTGCAGAGATAGCAATAAAATATATTCTCATGTTAAACCACTAAATGAAATTTTTGATTTCTGCCTAGGCTTTGCATCACCATGTCTTGCTGCTTATCTCTTTCTGAGTAGTTGATGGCTTTTGATTGGAGCACTTTGTAAGCCCTTCTGCAAAACAATCTCTTTGGGGTTTTATTCCTAACATATGACGTCATCATTATTTTTTATAAGAATGACCTGCCTTTATTGGAGTTCCATGGATAATGGTTTGACCCTCACAATATGTGGCATGTGAATTAATTGATAAGTTTTCGATTCCATTCATCTCTGATATTTGTTGATTGTTTTTCCTGGAGATACCTTACCACCTAGACTGCACAGATACGGATATGGGTACGGGTATGGGTGTACTACGGTAAATATGTCTATAAATTATAAATTTAAAGAAGCATTCATGCATACTTATTGAAATTTAATACTCATAGAGTCATACAACTTAAAATCATTCATAGAACACAAAATTGAAATTTCCAATACTTTGAGAATCGATACTGATGATTTGGGTATATATATATATATTGATAAATTATAAATTTAAAGAAGCATTTGCATAATGAAATTTAAAACATGCATACTTATTGAAATAATACTAATAGTCATACAACTTAAAATCATTCATCACGAAAACAAAATTGAAATTTCCAATCTTTGAGAATTGAGACTTGAGTTTGTATGATTCATAATGACATAATGTTCAAAACATGATAGTAAATCATAATACAAAATAGAGCATATCATCTAGATGATCGTCAAAATCACTATGGAGCTGCCACTCAGCTCCACTCCCACTAGCTCCACTTTCGAACCCTTGTGAAGGGCTCCTGGAAGTTCCTCATCGCAAGAAGGAAACATTGGCCAAACAAGCAAAAAGCTTCAAAGTCCGTGTTTTCAGGTTGGAGGTCCCAAAGCTTGTTAGGACCACTAGTATACTCTTGCATCTTGTGGGTTAAGATGCGCAAGTTAGAATGAACGTATACTAGATCTTCGGCCTTCTTCGATGCCAACATGGTGCGTTTGGCTGAGTGGATGAAGCCATAAGTACTCCAGTTGCGCTCTGCAGAAGAATTACTAGCCACTTGTCACAAAAACAAAGTATTAATATTATTAATTAAAAAAAGAATGATATCATTTTGAATTTTAATTCATAATTGGTAATTAAAATATCAAATAACAAGTTACAAATTTTATACCTGTGAGAGCAATTTGATCGCAACTGGTCATAAGAACTTGGCATCATGGCCATGACAAGTCCACCACGTGATTGGATCCATGGTGGGTTTGTCACAAATAGCCTCTATCTCTCCCATGCTACCTTGTCCATTTACAAACATCGACATCTCCTGGTGGACTGCAAGTGATGTAGTTGGATCAGGAAACAATCTCCGAATGCTGACCTTGTCCCATTTGCAACCTCATGGTCATCATATGGTCGTTGTCTACCAACTCTCCCAACTATTTCACTGCTGTAATATTTGGGATTTAAAGCATAAGCAAGGAGATGCAATGGGGTGGTCATTTTGTTCCACCTTTTCACGATCACATTTTTAACTTCACTGTAAAATTTTTCCTCAGGGTCCTGCTCTTTGGCTTGTATGATATCATGGATTTTTTCAAGCATGGAGTCAATGCCATCATATATTTCTCCAATGCAAGCATTATCTTTGTCAACAAATCGTATCATACTCAAAATAGGCTCTATGAAACTCAACAAATATTCAACTTTTTCCCACCAATGCTCATCAAGGATTCATGATTTTATTCTTTGGGCTCTTTCTGTGTTAGATTGCCTCCAGATGGTCCAAACATTATCAATCACCATCATGCTCAAAACACGCCTCACCTTCACAAGTCGTCTCAAGATGAGTGTGAGAGGCAAACCTAGTCTCAACAACCTATTAAAACGAATGGAAACAATTCAATAACAACACAATTTGAAATTGGTTTAAAAATTTAAAATGAAATATTAAATTTAAAATGAATTGTTCCTTTACCTTCAACAACTCCAACTTTGAAAATCTTCTGAATATGGCTTGAGACATGTGATGGTTGGTGACAAACATCTGAATCTCGTTTGCCTCCGTGTATATTTGCTCAATCCATGCAATTTTCCCAATCTTCGCATCATTAGATTCAGGGAGTGTATTGCACATGGTGTCCAAAATATGTGCTCATACCTACCCTCAACTATCAATCCCGCTGCCTTGCAATTTTTGGCATTGTCGTGATGACTTGGACAACCCTCTGCGGACCCACTGACTCAATAGCCTCAATGAGAATATTTGCAATGAATTGGGCATCTTTTACTTCCCCCTCACAATCAACAACCTTCAGAAACATTGGCCCTTTAGGGCATACTGCAATAATGTTGATGAGAGGTCTATTTCTGGAGTCTTTCCATCCATCTGATATAATAGAGACTCTTGAATAGTCCAAGAATCTCTAATTGGTTGTAGAGATGTCTGAATGTGTTGCACTTCTTTTGCCAAAAGAGAAGTGCGAACCAGATACCCTCGTGGTGCCTCATTAATGCCTCTCACCATCTGTTGCGAATAAGGTGATCTCAAGACATTGAATGGTAGTCCACATGCAAATATACACCGAGACACCAATTCATCTGCAATATCCCTCTTCTCGATGTTAAATGTTTTTTCTAATGGGCCTTTTGTTCTCTTGCTTGATGGCCCTGAGGTATCTGCATCAAAAGGGTCATCATCTGGAATAGTTTCAGCACAAGTCTCAATGAAAGGATGAAATGATGGTGTTGATGTTGGTGGTTTTCCCATGGACCTCTCGCTATAAAGTTAAAAAGCTTCTATAGCGAGTTCTTGTTGCTTCAATGTTTGCATCCTCTTGCTCTTTTAGGTACATGGCTATGGTTTTCTTTTCCACCTTCCTACACGGTCTAATACCCGTCCCCGATGCCTCAGTCAGATGAGCTCTCAAACGGGTTTATGAGGATTTAAATGTGGCGACACAATGGGAACACGTCCAAACACGAACACCACCACCGACAACAAGCTCTATCACTTCCACATGTCTCCATAAAGGATAATTTGGATCCATTTTCACTACCATACCACCCGAAACATTTTCCCCCTCTTGCCCCACTGAAGCTGAACTGGATGCCATGATTGTAGGATTAATTCAATAACCTACAATAAGAGATATTTTTTAAAACATTGCTAAATATTAAAATAATTTAATTAAAAACAACAAATACAAATTAGAAAATTAATTTGTTGACCCATACACGTCATTCTCTGATTTTGATCACCAAGTTCGCCATAAATGGTGTGAGGTGAGAGCATACACAAAGGGTAGACGTTTAAATTTTTAACAAATTCAATTTAAAACTTTAAAATAAAAAACGAACACATAACTAACTAAAAAAATTAAACAGTTAGTCCTACACGTCAATCTCTAATTCTGATCACCAAGTTCGCCATAAATGGTGCGAGGTGAGAGCATACACAGAGGGTAGACGTTTAATTAAATAAAACTTCACTATTAAACTTAAAATACGGAAAAATTAATTAATATATTATATTTTAATAACCGTAAAATAAATAAATTATTAAATATTAAAAATAAATTTAGATCATGATCAATAATCATGAATGATGTGTTTGAAACACATCATTCATGATATTGATCATTGATCATATTCATATACAAAACAATGAAACATTGCTCAAAAGATTAAAAAAATGCCTGAATGCATGTAAAATACCTAGAAAAATCCTCCTTGATGTTTGTAGACTTGCTTCTCCTTCTCTCTTTCTCCTTCAAGCTCAATCACTCTCTCCTCCAAGCTCTTTTTCTCTCCTCCAAGCTCTTTCTTTCTCCTTCAACCTCTCTTTCTCTCTCTCCTTCAAGCTCAAGCAAAATATCAAATATTGAGTGTGAGAAAAAAGTAGAGGGATTGGGTGTTTATATAAGTGTTTGGGGGGGTAGTTTAGGGTTAGGTTAGATATAGAAACTTTTAAAATTAAAAAAATGCATTTTTAAAAGTTTTTTTGAGTTTTGGTTTAGCAAAAACATTTTTTTTAAAGCGGTTACGTCCGGAAATGTATCCACAGGGACAAGGTACGGTTTGAATTGTAACTTGTCCGTGGGTATGTTTCCGAGATGTACCCACAACGTTCCAGACCCGTACTAGTACTTGCTACTTTTCCGGCTGGTACAGAATCTCCAATACGTTTCCGTGCAGTCTAGCTTACCACTTTGTGTGGTCGAACATTTTACATGTTGGTTTTTCTTTCAAGAGACAGTCATGCATCTTGTGTCGCCGAAAATTTTCCATTATCATTGTTCTTTTGGAGATACTCCACTACCTTGTGTAGCCCAATACTTTCCATGCTATTTGTTCTTTCCACAGGATAGTACACCGCCTTCTAGTCCAAAATTCTCCATAATCTTAGGTTGTGGAGGGACTGGTTCATGGACAAGCTATGGTGACAATTCTATTGTTCATGTAAGATTTTGGAGATCCTCTTATTATTCATTTGCTAGAATATCACTTTGGTTTAATCAGTTGTAGCCCTTGCATGATGTGCTTTCATATTCTAGTTCTGCGAGATGCCCAAGTCCCTATGAAGATATGTGTTTCCTCTATATTGTGATGTATGTTTAGTGCATGATTCTCCTCCAGTTAGATGTTACTCACCATGGAGCCACCAAGTTAGTTTCATTGCAAATGCTTGGTTAAAGAGGGTGAAGTGCTTAATATTTAAATCTCTTGTTGATAATGGTTGGACTCATTTTTGCCTAAACTCATCTATCATTGTCTTCCATGAAAAATTTCTTTGAAGGTTGGTGATCTTGGCATAAATTTTCTTGGTAACTGGGAGCGGTGAGAATATATACACCAAGGTTGCTTGAAGGATTGCCTGAACCCATTGTATTGGTCTCATGAGAGTTAGCCACTTTGATGCCTAGGTACCAAATCTGGATTTTTTTTCTTAATAAAATGCATGTGATCAATGGTAGGGGATATCCAAGATAAATTAATGGAAAATTTTCATCTTTGAATTGTAATATATTGAGAATTGCTTGCGTTTATCTGCAATTTGTATGAATAGTCGAGTTGATTAGATAGCGATTGCTTGTTGGGATGTCTTTGCCTCCCATATAATTGCGGTAGACAACAACATGTCATCAACGAACTCAAGTTTGCATACCTCTCTCCCTTGGGGATCACGAGACAAAGGCTTTATGGCGAGTTTCGATTACTTCTGCAAGTTTGATTTTCATATTGTTTGTTTCTTCCTTGATTCCCTCCATTTCAGCGGTGAAATCACACATGGATGTGAATAGTGTCTTATTGTCCTCAACATTTTTGTTGATGAAACTTTCGTAGATTTGCCCTAGGTGACAAATTTTGCTCTTTTAAAATGAAACTTTCATCCTTAGGTTCTCGTGTGAAGAAGTTGGAGCTCGTGCAAAGGATGTTGTACAACTTCTTTGGAACTACTTTAATTATCGCTTCATATAAGCATTTTCTCTCAACTTCTTATTCCTATTTTCTTAAAGTTCCTCACCCCCGCCGTATTAATCTTGTGACTAGTAACTTGATGAGTGAAGAAGGAAGTGATCCACGGGAAGAATCCGGTTTGGAATGTGGCTGAAGAGTGTGGTCACAAAGCCTCAGAGCCTTCTCGTAAGTATAATGCTGGCGTTGTGATCCTCGTACCTAAAGAAGTTAGAAAGAGCTTGTGCCCCCCTAAATAGGTGGTAGAACCTCCTCCTGATCTCATAGTAAAAGGGGCAGCGGAAGATGATGTGTCTCCGCCTCGGTCTCTTGGAGACTACACTGTTGAAAAATCTTATGCTAACAATCAAGACCGTGATCCGTCTCACACCAGGAGTTTTGAGAACCTACTTTGAAGTGACAAGGGGATGCGAAGGGCATGCATCCAATGACATAAAGTATACCGAGGACGGATAATGAGACGTAACTCAACTCTAGAAAGTCCTCAACATCAAAGGCCATTTTAGCGTGTAACCCCTCACGATTGTTCACCCAAGTGGTGTGGATGAATGTCTTGTAAATATCTCTCTAATGATCTTGTTCATCACCAATCTGGTAGGTAGAAGGTGGCCCAATGTGTCCAAGAAATACCGAAAAGAGGAAGACGATCCATCTCGAACCCACCTTGCCCCCAAGAGGTCGGAAACCTTAGCATACCAACCACGACCACGACGAGGGGAATTAGAAAGAGCAATAGTATCTGATGAGCAATATGCCAAAACGGATTTTTGTCCCGCTCGTCACAATGGAGTTAGCGAAGCCTTGGATGTGGTGTAGGAAAGAGATCATGTCAAACATGGTCTCCAATGGAAAGGGTAGGATCAAACTCAACCAACATAATGTGTTGGGGGACAGTTTGCTTGCACTTGATAAATCGGCGAAGGAGAAGTGTTTGGACTCTCTCGGCAGAAGCCTAGTCAGTCTCAGTAAGGAGGGCCCCCAAGCAACAAAGCTGTAAAGGACAATGGGTCTGATGAGGAGTCCATGAGGGACATTTTGGAGGAGATGTCCTGGAAGTGGTGGTGAAAGCACTGTCTCTCAAGGAGGGCTAAGGATCCATAACCCTTATTGACACGAGGTTGGAGGGCTTGTCTCAAACTAAAACACAGACCAAAGAATTGAACACCCAAGTAGGTATATGTGTTGGTGATCTTGATCTCCTCACCCTTGAAAAAGATCTCAATATGCAAGTTGAATGACTTAGCCACTTCGAGGGGGCAACCTCCAAACCATAGAATAAGACTCAAGTGCTCAATATGATACTTAACTACTCCTTACTACCTCCTATATATACCCTTCTTATACTATGGCCAACACTTAGGCCAACCTACTAAACATATGAAAGCATAAATGAATGACATATGACAAGAAAATGGATTATGTAAACCACAAGTCAGCCCTGCATATCCAATACAAGCTATAGGACTAAGGACATAATGGGCTCCTAAACACAAGGAAAACAAGTTTAGTTAAATGTAGCACGAGGAAAGCAAAGGACATGGCAAAGTACATCTACGATCACACTTGGGTCCTCAAGTTGATAAGGAGCGTTGGGTGTTTTCTACTTTAGTACCATCCAATTCTTATATGAGGCAAACTTAAGTCTCGAAGGATGTTTGTTTTATGAGGAATAAATGACTTCCACCTAGGTAAGGAAGCTAGATGGGGTTGATTTTATTGAATGAGATTTTAATAAGGCTTTTGTTTTAAATTTTTCTATCTTGTCTTCTTGGATCCTTAACTTAGAAATTATAGATTTTATAGGAATTAGAGCCTTTTGTCAAGGCTCTTTGTTTAATCGACGGGGAAAAGCTCCTAAAAGTAGCTATATCGATGTTGGAGAGGACAAGCCCAACAAGGCCATTAGAGCCTTTTATGATGGAAAAGACCAAATAAAATCCTTTATAGGATGTCATAGTAAGTGGGTGGCATTATACGCACCTCTTATTTTTGCTTCATGAAACTTTTTTTTTTTCTAGGGCTTATCGGTGCATTAACCTATGTGAATGTATGTTTAGTCATACGTTGGGATTGGGGTGGGCTTTCTCTCGGCACTTTGTGATAGATTATGTCATGCACCATCCTTCCTATTACCACCTTCACACCACCATGACATCATCAGTATTTGTTCTCTTAGGTTCTCGTTCCTCCTTTTGACCCTTTTTCCTCTTTTCTAACTCATAGCCAACATTATTGACTTGACCAAGGACATCTTGTAATCCCCCCAATCTAGCTGACGTTATCAGTTGAGTTGATGATGCTAGCCAAATTTGAGTTTTGACTTTTAGGGTTTGTATCTGTATTTATAGGGTTCCATTTTGTCATTCATCGCAATACGAACAATCAATCCACTCTGCCTATGCTCACAAATGCACCTTAGGAAGAAGAAGAGGATTTAGGACTAAGAAGAGCTTACACCATGGATGACAAGTTAATGCAATGGCTTTGAAGATATCAAGAATAGGATATGTATTGAAAGATTACTTACATCTTTAGAGTTCCCAATCGTGGTCTACTTAGGTCATCACCTATCCATCTTGACTTCAGCTACAACAATCTCTCACAAAGTCCTACAAAGCCAAGGGTGATATTAACACGTTGACAAAGCAACACAAATTGTTCTAGATATATCATTTACAATGTGTATCTTTGGAAATCTCGAGAGAATTAAGTCAACCAAGGTATCCCCAACCCTAAAATATTTTGTTTGTAATTTTGTTAGTGTTATTAGATGATTGTTTGTCTCATGTATTAGATAATACATTAGCATATGTCTTATTACTTATCTTTGTTACCTTTTACATTCATTTTATTCGTAGCTCTTGCTTCTTACCTAGTTGATTTACTTTCGTATAACTCTTGCTTGACAACCTTTAATTTAGATAGCTCTTTTCTTACCATCTAATGATACTCCAAATCTAATAAGGTCCTTTACCTTATATCTCATTCGAGATTGTGTGTGTAGATTACCCTTATAGATCCATTCGCAACCCTCTATGCCCAAGGCCCTTGTCTACATCGTCACCGCTATGGGCATTTTGTGTGTTGGATCTAGAATGGTCTTCTACCTTTTTCCCATTTAGAGTATTGTGATATTAAAGACCTATTTTAGCCTACATACAAGATCCACTTGGAACTCAATACCCTAGTATGACGATTCCTTCCATTTTGATGAAGATATTCTAATATGCCTCTACATTTGCATGGAGAGGATGGTGCTTGATGACAAGACTAGTGAACCGCTTCAAAAAGAGCTTCCACTTTATAAAATGGTAGAAGGGGCTCTCTTATTTCATAGAATGGCAATTATAAGAAGGAAGAAATCAATGCCATGTGAATTCTATAAATATTGTAGTATACGCTAGTATTGTTTTTCATTGACTTGTAAGAATTTATTTATATAAAACAACTTCATTTTCTCTGTTATAGATGTATGGTGGGAGGATTATGGTGTTGTGGCGCTTAATAATGAAAAGATTGCCAATAGAAGCTTTAACCAACCATATAACGCTTACAGTGTGATTCCATTGGAATATGTTCAAACACATACACTCCAAGAAGCACAACGTAATGACCCAAAAGAGGTTGAATTACTTATGGGTGTGAGTGCAACTAGAGTATGTTCAAACACAAACTCCAAGGAGTGCATTAGATTGGCCCATAGTAGGTTGAATGATTTGGTTTTTTTAATAACAACCTTCCCTCGACCAGATTGCATTGCCATTTAGTTGGATGAGATTGATCGAGGGCATGCGATCGGGAGAGAAACATGCAGACCTTTTATGTAGAGCTCCTCATCCATGGAATACGGGAACTATTAAAGATATTAATTAAACATTAACTAGTTAACTATTAGTTAATGTGTATTAGTTATTAACTTATTTACGCATAACTTCCTCACCGGATATGTAACTTCAAAGTAACTTCCTTTTGATTAATAAAAGATGGACACACATGAGGTTGTTAGTGTGCCCTCCCTTTCTCTTTGTTCTATTTCTAATCTTCAGTTGCATTGCTATTAGAACTAGCATTTAGGGGAGCCCTTGTTGGGTACAAATGAAAAAGAAAAGAGAGATGTTATGAAGTGAAGGTTCGTGTGTGCAATGCGGTTGCACAATTCAAAATGTCGTGCTAGGGCATGGGAAGACCTGGAGGATACAAGTTACCGATTGTTCAAAATTGTAGATTCGTGGATGAGGAAGGGGCCATTGTGGTAAAGCACGAACTAGAATGTGAAGGACACTTGAGGAAGATTATTAGGAGAAGGGGAAACAAAAATAATTTACGATTACCAGTTGCAAAATTACCAATATGAACTAGAGGGAGGACATTCACTATTCGAGATCGAGAAGACCTAAGAAGAAAAAAACACGAAGTCAGTAAAGCTATTGATGAGTTGCGAAAAGGATTGATTTGCATATAAGTCACAATTTGAAGACGTGAAGACCATCAAAGACTATGTGGGCATGTGAGACAAAAGACAAACAACAATCATGTTTTCTAAACCGGATAAGTTCATTTGCAGTGATTTAGTTCTTGAGTAAACAAATGTTTTTTCGGTCTCTACTAAGGTCAAAATTTTTCGGAGGATGCGGTTTTGTGTGATTTCAAGGGCGAATGGACGAAAATTCGGGAAGCTAGGCACATAGCATAGTCCGGGATTTTCGGGCATTCAGAGACAAAAATGAGAGTTAGCGTGAAATTTTCACCATATAGACTTTGCATTTCTTTTTACACTAGTTTTCTTGGTCGAGTTGAATGCTTGAGTGTATCATAGCCAATATTCAACATTTAGTTTTGCCAAAATTATAATGTTTGGAGTCACAAAATATTAACATGCTTGCTCAAGTATTGTGATTGCAACAAAATTGTTCTAAAAAAGGAAATAAGATTTGATACAAGCCTTGTTGATTATGACAAACGTCATAAGGAGGCTCTTTTGTTGAAATTATTTGTTTTAGATGGTCTTTTTAATTTAATTTTGAAAGGTGTCATATTAATACAAAAATATTTGAAAGCTATACTGAGAGAAAAGATGTATGTATACAATGACAATCATAACCTCATCTTAAAGGAAACAAGAGCAAAAATCAAATTAGAATACAACTTAGGGTCTAAGGAATGAGCATCCTTGATCAACAATGCTCCTTTAATAAGACGCTAATAACGGGCTTTGTCCCTTCACATAGAGGAAAAGGTAGGCAAGGAGCTATCCTCTTGAGCAAAAAACATTCTTGCATCTAATTTTCCAGAGAACAAATAAGGTTGGGACCCTTAGGTAGTTTCATAGCCCTACTAAAACAAAACAAATGTGAGAGCGAAAATCTCCAAACAAGGTAGAACGCCGGTGAAGTTTGTTTTGAAGTAGCGTTGAGCACTGTTCCTCTAGGAATCTCTAGCATTGCCCAACAAACCGACACTCCTGAAGGATGTGCTTTATAGTCCCCGAACAGTGACAAATGGGGCAAAGGCCATCAATGAATCCACTCTTGGCCAGTTTGGCCTTGGAGGGAATCCCTTGATAAATAACCAACCATGCAAACACACTTAGCTTATAGAATAGACAAAATGTCCAAACATTGTGAAGACGACAAATCCATCCATCCTCTAGATCATGCCAACGAGCATTAAGAACCAGGGATAAAGGTTGCCTGCGGTGCAACATCAAATACATTCTATAGGAGTCATATTGAAGAATCGATAGACCAAAGCATCACCTCAAGTCCCTCTAAATTTGATTAACAATCTCGATATTCATTTTAAAAATCTATGGTTTTGAATAAGACCTCTCACTTCAAGATCGAAGGATGGTTAGAAGCAAGAAGACCCTCGCTCTATGGAAGAGTACACCACTCCTTCCATGAGTGAGAAGCAAAATCCCACAAGTCACCCCAAACAAAGATGCCCTTCTTGCTTAACCTACGAGCGTGGAAGCGAGGTAGCTTTGTCACACACGAGCCCTAATATCTTGAACACCAAATAGGGCAAGAAGTAAGATCCCATCCAACTCATTACCTTCCTCCTTCCAACACACCAAGCAAGCAACAACTTTCCAAGCAGACCAAATGCTCTTGAAGATGAGGGAGCCAAACACTTTGAAGAGATGAGGTGTCGAAAAGAATATCACATAAGACAAAAGCTCCTCTAACTTTGCAAACATGTTGCAGAAGACATCCAATGCCGAAACAAAATCTGCCAAGGCACAAAGCACCCGAGAGATCGCGCCACCCACTTAGCTGAGAGAATACCACCATGAGTGGCAACATTAATAATACCCAAATCCCCTCATCTTTGAGGATGTTGCTCACACACCAAGGAAAAAGAGGAAGACCTCTCTCCCCTCGAACTTGGGTGTAGATAAGAACATAGAATTTGCTCAAGGTGCGTAACCGGGTCCTATTGGGAAACTAACAAGAGACATAGTACATGTGAGAACCTTGAAGAATATGACTCACCACTGTCAACTTGCCAACAAACAATAGGTCCTTATGTTGCCAAACGTTGATTACTTTGAAGCCTCAAAGTCATCACTCCCACATGGAGAAAGGAAACAAGTTGGCCAAAGGGGATACCCAAATAACGCACAATAACCGGTGATTACAAGACCAAGTAGCGAGGATCCATTATGGAGAGGTATCAATCCAACATGCCAAAAGTCTGTTTTGTGATAATGGACAACTCATGAAGTAGAGCTTAAGGTGTTTAGACACAAGAGGGATCCGTCAACCAAATACATTTCTACCTTAATCGAGAGAAGGGATTCATCACTAAAATGATCAAGAAAGATTGAAACATTAGTGAAGAGAGTGGACACCATAACAACATAGCGAGGACCAAAGCCCAATGAAGTCAACATCTCTTAGATGAAGAACCAATCAATTTGATCATAAGCCTTGTCAAAATCAATTTTCAAAATTATGGACTCACTTTGAGTAGTCTCCCTAGCCCAATCTATAGTTTCAAAAGCTGAAACCACTATGTCAACAAATAAACCTTCCTTGTACAAAACTAGTGTTCTAATGCACTACATATTTAGCGACTGAGCGGATCCTCAAAGCCAAAGCCTTGACAATGATTTTATAAGGAAGTGTAATACGCTGCGAAACCCAATAGTGGATGATGACAACCTAGTTATGAATGATGACAACCTAGTTGCTCTTGTTTGCTGCCTTGCTATGAATCATTTGTGGAAGCTTTACACTTAATGGTAGAAAGTCGTACACTAACATTTGACCAGTCAGTTCCCATTTGTTCAAAAGAGACAAGAAGACATAAACAAGTGAGTCCATTTTGGACGAACATAAGAGTGCATTTGCTGCTCATTCTAACCGGAAGTTGAAATGTAACCACGATGAATCTTCGTCAAGTATTAGGTGAAATGATGTTACTATCATAAGGTCGGGCATGTCAAAAAGAATTTCCGGAAATGACAAATACTCTTTCCTACAACAAAAGCCATGGTGTCCAACAAATGTGGTTCTAGTAGAAGATGAATGGGATTATGAAGAAGAGTATGCCCTCATGGCATCATGCTCAAATGATAGTGCTACTAGTTGTTGGCTCTTTGAGTTTGGCGCATCTAAAAATCTCATGTGTTGTAAGGACTAACATCTAAAATTTCTTTGCTAGTACAAATGTTTTTGATTTAATTTCATTAGATGATGGCCATTCACATATAGTAGAGGGGATAGGAAATATTACATAGTTTTGAATAATGCCAAAAATTCTTAGTAAGAAATGTTAGGTGTGTTCTTGGCATGAATAAAATCTCTCATCTATTAGTCAACTAACTAAAAATGCCAACATTTCTTGTGAGTTTCTTCGAAAGAAGTGGTGTTTGATGTGAAACATGACAGGGTAGTTGCCCTAGGCATTGGGCAAGGTGGCTTCTATAGCCTTCCATAGTCAACATAAATGTATTAATTGTGGAGGGAGACTCCACTATACAAGATGTGTGGGAGGATGAAATGCCTCAATCAAATGTGTGGTTAGTCATGGAGGGAGACTCTACAATTGAGGATGTGTAGGAGGATGAAATGCCTCAATCAGTGGCATTGGCTTAGAGGACCGAAAACCAAAATTATAATCTAGGTTTACGATTTTGGGTCCGGTTTAGGTTCGGACTTGAAGAACCAAAATTGTTAGTATGGTGATTTTTTTCCATGGATATGGATTGGGCTTGGCCATACAATATATATATATATATATATATATATATATATATATAGATATATAAAACCTATAGAAATTATAGCCTAATAAATAAGAAATTTGTGACACTAACGACAATATGCATATAAAAACAAAATAATCACAAAATGAAAATACCAACCAAATGCCAAATGTCATAATAATCATAAATCTTAAATGTCATGTGCTAATCATAATTAATTACATCAAAATTAATATTCATAGTCATCTTGCTTTTCATTGAGAGCATCAATATCAACATTAACATCATGATGTGGTTCACTAGAACAGATCGATTACCACTCTCATTAGCTAAACTATGTGTCATGAGAAGATTCAATGTCAACTGAGTGGTGGGAAATGGAAGAATTCAAGTCAACTTCCTTTGGATCTATGTCCCAATGCTTTGACGACCCCTCCTTGTACTCTGGATTCTTATGTGATAGAAGGTGCAAGTTGGAGTGTATGTAGACCAATTTGCTTAGCCTTTTTTTGTGAACTTGTTGCACTTTAGTGAGTGGATGAAGTGTATGTAGTTTAGTTCCACTCCCAAGAAGATGAACTCACAACCTTTATGAAGATTTATAAAATAAAAAATTAAAAAAACTTAAACCTATAGTCTTAAACATAAAATTTAAAACAAAAAGAAAGAGAGTTAAAATTTAAAAAATAAAATAAAATAAAAAACATACTTGTGACAAGGCCTTGATTGTAAGAGGTTGTAGGGTTGGTGTTCCTTGGCCATGGAGGTACAATCAAATGTTCACATCCTTCTTGTATTTGTCTCAAATAATGCCAAGGCTATGACCTTGGGAGGTAATGAAACCCCCAAACTCATTCATAACCATGTCTTTTACCTCAGGATCGGGAAAATCCTAGAGAACGCCATCTTGTATCCTTCGGCCATGTCCACACCCTTGTATGGTGCCACCCTCCTCAACAAAGAAATGATCTCTGTCTTTATAGAGATGAGGAGTCAATGCAAAGGAAAGGAAAGGAAATGTAAGCGGGGTGGTCATTTTGCTCCACCGATCATTGAGAAGTGAATGCACTTGGTTGAAAAATGTCTCCTCATAATCTTAGTCTTTTACATAAATGGCGGTTTTTATCTTTTTGATGACCAGTAGTTGTCATATACTTCTCCCAAACATGGCCGATCCATTTCAAGGAAACGGATCATACTCATAATTGGATTTGTTAAACTCAATTAATTTACGGGCTCACCAATTGTCATCTAAGATCATATTTTGCATTCTCTAGGCCTGCTCTTTCCTTGACTCCTTCCATATAGTCCACATGTGGCTGATGACCATTCTTTTAAGTGCCTCTTGCACCCTCACAAGTCATCTCAAGATGATTGTGTGAGAGGCAAACCTAGTCTCAACAACCTATTAGAAAAAAAAAAACTTATGAAAACGAGTACTAAATTAAAAAAGTTAAAATTTAAAAACAAAAATAAAATTACTAAAATAAAGAAATCTACAAGTACCTTCAACAGCTCCAAAGATGAGAAGGATCTGAAGATGGCTTGGGAGAGGTGATGGTTTGTGACAAACATCTAAATCTCCTCAACCTCGGCATAGACTTGCTTGATTCACTCAATTTTTTGCAGCATGAGGTTGAATGAGACAAGATGTCCAAAAATGTGCTTGTACTTCACCTCCATCAACATCTTTGCGGCCTTGCAATTTTTTATGTTGTCCTCTTATGACTTGGATAAATTTTTAGGCTCCATTTCCTCAATGGGTTTGAAAAGGATGTTGGTAATGAATTCGGCATCCTTCACACACCCCTCGCCATCAACGACCTTAAAAAAGTTCCCCTTTAGGGCATTCTGCAACCACATTGATTAGAGGCCTGCTGCTTGCATCTTTCCATCCATTAGAAACGATGGAAACCCCTATTTTGGCCCATGAATCCCTAATTGGCTTCAAGGAATCCTCAAAATGTTTTTTCTTCTTTGCCAATAGGGTGTTGCGGAGCTACTCAACATGTGAACCTTTGTAACCTTTTGGGGCCTCATTGATCGCTTTTACCATTACTGTCAATATGGTGATCTAACCACATTGAAGGACAATCCATTTGCATGCACACATCGCACGATATACTCATCGGTGATATCCCTAGACCCCTTTTTGGAAAGACCTTAACAGTGGCCCTTTCGTTCTCTTGTTTGATAAAGGAGATTCCTTTTCATGCATGAAGGGTGCTACTAGAATGGATGTGGCATGGCCACAACTAAGGAACTTCTATGAGGACTTGAGGAAATTGCTGGCTTCCTTGATTCTTTGGCTTTCTTTGACAACGAGTGAGCTGATTTCATGGCTTGGGCTGCATATGTGTCTTCTTGCTCCTTGATGAATTCAAGGATTTGTGTTTGTGTCATAGGAGCACCAGCCTTCCCCTTGCAACCTTTTATGCGGATGTTAGGTATGTGACATAAGTGGGCTTTCACCCAACTATATGAGCTAACATATTGAATATTGCACCAATTGCATTTCCAAATATACCTCCCACTACCACTACCTGAAATCTGCTCTATCATTGTCACATGCCTCCAAAGCGGTGATTGTGCATCAAATTTGAATTGGGGTTGGCCCACGGAGGTAGAACTTATTGACATTGTAGTATATCTAGCTGCAAGTTAAATCAATACAATATTACCAAATTGTTTTACATCAAACCCTCCATTTACTTGACATTGGACAACTTGTTTAAAAAGTGACCAAAAATACTAATACAAGTTTAAAACCTTACCTTGGCAGCAAATGGGCTCCTCAATCAGCATAGGAAAATGATTACAATGATGTTTGATGAAGCTTCAACCCTAGATCAGCAATGGAAGGTAAATATGCAATGAGAAAATGAGAGGTGAGAGATTTTATTTTTGTGCTTTGCTTTCGTATGCTGTGTTCTTTAATCTCTTTTTTTTGTGTTTCACTTAGCTTTTAAGGTTTGAAAAGTATCTTTCATTTTATTTTATCTTTACTTCATGTTTATTTTTGAGAAAAAATGGAAAAAAAACAATTTTTGCAATGGGTCCTTCACAAGTTGTACTTGGATTTGCCCTGGGCATCCCGGATTTGTCCAAGTTCTTCTGCAAAAGAACCCCAACAAATCTAGAGTATACAGGGCAATACTTGCCCCTTTTTGTAGAACTGAACCTGTACCTTGTACCCAAGGCGTGCGGGGCAGGGTCCTAGAGGAGGGACAATGAATTGGTATCTTAGTTGTTAATCCAACAAAACATGTTCACTTTGCTCTCACTTCTAACCTTTTTACAATACCTAAACTGCAGTGATATTCTGATGCAGAAGGCAAATCTAAATGGGAGACTGTTTTACAAGCTGAATATGATGTCTTGATGAAGGATTGTACCTACGTACCTAGGAGTTGGTGGAATTACCTACAACTAAACAACCCATTGGATGCAAATGGGTGTACAAAGTTAAATGCAAAGTCGATGGTACGTTGGACAAGTACAAGGACCGTCTTGTTGCGAAAGGCTTTCACAATAGGATGGAATAGACTATGATGAGACCTTTGCTCCTATTGTAGACATGGTAACATTCCGGTTGCCTCTCTCCATAGTAGCTCAATTTGGTTGGAAAGTGTTTTCAGATGGATGCAAAGTGTGACTTACTAAATGGAGATTCGGACGAGGAGGTTTACACGGTGCAGCCTAAAGGTTTTCAGGTGCTTGGTTGCGATCATTTGGTTTGTGGATTGATTAAGTTCTTGTATAGACTTGAGAACGCTCCATGAGCTTGGTATATTAAGATTGATCAAAATCTACAAGATTTTAGATTCAGGTGAGCCTTTTTGATCCGAGTCTTTATTTTTTGCTATAGGACAAAGGAATCAGAGTACTGCAGACTTCAAATTGATAGGTTACATAGACTTTGATTGGGTTGGCTCAGTTGATAGTCAAAGGCCTACCACCAGGTAGATATTTTCTTGTGGTTCAGGAATTGATTTGTGGCACATAAAGCTTCAACACATTGTTTTATCTTCCACTAAAGTAGAGTAAAAGGCGACAATGAGTGCTAGTTTGGCTATGACGGATTTTGATTGATCATCAATTTCCTCAAACCACACCTACTCCACTTTTCTGTCAAAATCAGGTGTATTGAAGTTAGTAAAGAATTTGGTGTATCATGCTCACACCAAACTTGTTGAGATTCCTCATCACTGGATACAACAGTTGATTTTGGTGATATTTCTCTTCAATACCATGTTGAGATTCCTCATCACTGGATACAACAGTTGATTTTGGTGATATTTCTCTTCAATACCATGCCTCTCAGGAGTAGTCTGCAAATCTAATGACTAAACCCCTTGGTCCCATTTTGTTTGTAAAATTTTGGGACAAACTTGGAGGTGTATCATGCTCACACCAAACTTGTCGAGATTCCTCATCACTGGATACAACAGTTGATTCTGGGGATATTTCTCTTCAATACCATGCCTCTCAGGAGCAGCCTGCAAGTCTAATGACTAAACCCCTTGGTCCCATTTTGTTTGTGAAATTTTGGGACAAACTCGGAGTAGTCTCCGGTTTAGTTATGGCCCGTGTTAAAGATATTTATTAAACATTAATTAATTAATCATTAGTTAATGTATATTAGTTATTCACATATAACTTCCTCACCTTAATATGTAACTTCCATTCGATTAATAAAAGATACACACGCGAGTATGTTAGTGTGCCTTCCATTTCTCTTCATTCTTTGAATCTTACAAAAAGACATAGGAGAGCTAGTTAATTTCCCTTTGAAAATCATTGCGGTGTTAGGAGCAAATGAGTTGTGAACTTGATTTGGTTTTTTGCGATCCATGTCATCTATTAGATTCTTGGGGATGCTCGAGAAAGGTTTGTCAATTAGAATGGATGGTAGTAAGAGTTTCGTAGGATTCGAATGTGTTGATAAGGTTTACAAGACTCACCATGCTCACTACTCGATTTTGCCTTGGGCGAGGGCAACTACTCATCAGCATGAAGTTGATGGTTGAGTCCAGCGAGGGAGTTGAGAAGCGAGCCTTCTCGTTTTTTCTTCTTAGGAGCCTCTTTTTAGTGTTTGGGTAGGTTTCCTTGAAAACCTTTACCTTGCACTTAGGTTTGACAATATGAGAGTTTTTAATGGACACAAATCCCATGTTCTACTTTGAAAGGTAGTGCTTGCATGCAATGCACTCCTTGTCACTATGTTCAATGCATTCATGTCGGTTGCGATACTTGTTCAAAACCAAGTTAATCTTGTTGTCTTTTTCATTTCCTTGATCGGCCACATGCACTCCTTTTGACCTCCTTTTATTCTTTGCTATTTTGTAGTCACAATGTTACTGCAAATCTCTAGTTTCATCTAGACTTCCTAGATTAAGAGTTGAAGAAGACTTGGTTGATGAAGAGCATTTAGGTCAAGGAAGGGCACTAAGATGAACTTTGTGTGCGTCCAATCTCAAACAAAGGTCCACAAACTGCATGTAATTGCGATGTCCATGCTCAAAAATTTAGGTGTGACTCGAGTTGTTGGGAATAAATGAGCAACTCCTTAGGGCATAAATGAACAACTTAGAGGAGTTGAGCCTCATTCATTAAGGTCATACAAGAGTAACTAAACCACTCTCCATCTGCACACAAATTTAGGTGTGACTTGAGTTATTGGGGATAAATTAACAACTTCTTAGGGCATAAATGAACAACTTGGAGGAGTTGCACCTCATTCAATAAGGTCATACAAGAGTAACTAAATCACTCTCCAACTGCACACAATAAAAATTGGATTCACTCTTCTTTTGTTGGATATTTATATATCAATGGAACACCTTATTGTAAGGTCAAGCCACATCAAAGAAGAAATTAAGAGTCTAACCATTTGGGTAAAGGTTGAAATCAGATGGTTTGGGGGCCGGTTAAAGTAGGAAAGGGACTTGCCAATGAAAGATAAAGGAAAGAGATACAGCATTAGGTCTTTGTTATCCTCCCAATCCAAACATGCCAATGCCAAAGAATCAACATGCTCTGTTGGATCCTCACTTGGCACTGAAAGTTTCCTTTAATAGTTAATGTAGAAAGAAGAAAAGGGCTGTCAAGGCATGTCAAAGAAGCTGTAAAGAGGCTAACCATTTGGTGAAAGATTGAAATCAGATGTGTTGGGATCTAGTTAAAGCGGGAAGGGGCTTTAACAATCAAAGATTGACGACGAGATCCAACATCAGGTCTTCATTGTCCTAATCCAAGCATGCCAATGCTAAAGCATTAACATGCTTTGTTGGATTATCATTTAGCATTAAAAGCTTCCTCCGATAGTTAAAAGGTACCCCAAAGAGGGTTGTCAAACAAGAGGTATGTAAGCTCTTACCAAACTCTTTCATATCAAGATTCAAATAAAACTGAGAATAGTTGACGGTATTCTTGATTCCTGTTCACACACAAATATGATTTCTAAAGAGTTGACAGATAAGCTTGGGTTGACTACATGTGATCATCCTCATCCTTACTCATTGGGTAGGGCAAGGCAAGGAGTAGAAATAGAGTTTAGAAAACAATGTAAAATGCATAGCATTTCGTGTACTAGATTTTGGTAGATGTTGTTCCTTCTGATGTTTGTGGTGTAGTATTTGGAAGTCCATACATGTATGTGAGAGATGCCATCTTCATGGGAAGAGCCAATAAATACCATATAGTCATGGATGGAGAAAGTTGCATCATCAATGCAAATGAAGGGAAATAAAAAATCTCCTTGCCAAGTGCCAATCAAGCCAAAAAGCTGATTAATGCTAGTGAGAAGTTTTCTTGTTTTGAGAAATAAGAAAGATAATTAAGTAGTTGAATACAAGGCTGCTTCTAGCCTAACAAATACCAAAGGCAAATGGAAGAGCTGTAGAATTTCAAGGAAGTTCTATAAGAGCCCAAAGGCATTCCACCCAAGAGAGCAGTAAAGCATCAAATCCAATTGCTACTAGATTGTCCTCTAACCAACGTAGATATCTATTGGCAATAACTAATGGATGTAAATGAGAAAAAGAAGCAACTTTTATGTTTGTTGGGTCAAGGTGTAAACTGTCTTAGCATTCTCCATGTGGTTCTCTGATTGTTATTGTGCCTAAAAAGGATGGTTCATAGAGGATGCATATTGAGTATAGGGCCTTGAATAACATTACCATCAAGAACATGTAACCTCGTCCATGGAGTGATGATTTATTGGTCCAAGCATGCTAAGTAATTCACAAAGTTGGATTTGAAATATGGGTATCATCAAGAGAGAATAGAGGATACATGGAAAACAACATTCAAAACAAGACAAGGTTTTTATGAATGGCTTGTGCTTCCTTTTGGTTTGTGTAATGCTCTTGCTACTTTTATGGGGTCAATAAATAAGTATTGAGATCATTTATAGATTCCTGTGTCATTTTATGTTTTGATGACGTATTGGTTTTAAAAGAAATTATGATGAACATCTAATGCATTTGAGACAAGTTTTGAAAATTCTGAAGGAGAATAAGCTGCTGTTCAATGAGAAGAATTATGAGTTTGCACAACAATTGCTAGTCTATTTGGGAACTGGTTGGAGGAGAGTTGAGAATTGATTCAACAAAAATGAAAGTCATTTTGAAGTCTTCCAAGCCTTATGATGGATCCGAAACAAAGAGCTTCATAGGGGCTGTCCAATACTTAAGAAAGTTCATCCAATCATTCTTCACAATATAACACAACCTTTCATACCATAACAGCAAGTGGTAAGTCCTTTACATGGGGTAGATATAAACAAAATACATTTGTAGAGTTAAAGCATAAAATTAACAATGCACTGGTTTTGGCACTATTGCAAGGAGGTAAGATTGTTTGTTATTGTTCAAAGCTTTTTCATGGGGCAGTTTCATAATAATGTACATATGATACAGAATTTTATGTGCTTGTACAAGCGGTTAAAAATGGAAGCTCTATCTAAGGAGGAAATAAACTATTGTCAACTCAGCTCACCAATCACTTCAATATTTGTGAACACAATCAAAATTGCAGCAAGCAAGAAACAACAAATGAATGGGTTACTTGTAACAATTTCATTTGGTTATCAAATATAAAAGAGGTGTGACTAACAAGTTGACTGATATTTTGTGAAGACCATGTTTGATTTCAGCTCTGGTCACACTAATGCAGCTTGAACCATTTGTCCATAAGACATATGGTGAAGAATATGAGCACAATGCAAATTTTGGGGAGATACATTAGCCTTGTGAAAGCTTTAGATATCACTATGTATGAATTTCTATCTCCTATGTTTCAAGTCTTATACTAGACTCATCAAGGAGGAAGCCTATGTTTTGGGACGGAGGTAGAAACTTATCATTCTTAAACATGCCATGTTTTATAAGAAGGGAAATAAGTTAGGGGACAATTTGGCTGGATCTTAACTGTGATAATCATTGGTGAAACAATTTATTATTAGCACATGGTTGATTATTTTCCAAGCACCCATTGTGTATAATTAGTTATGTAGTATGTGCCAATTATTAGATTCAAGAGACAGCTAAAGTAAATCTAAAGAAGTGAGGAAATGTGAGAAAACAAGACTTCAATGGTTTGTGTAATTTGTGTTATAAGGCTTTCCAGGTGTGGCTTAGTTTCCATCTATCATTTCTGTTTAAGTTATGTGTGTTTTTTCATTTCGATTGCCTCTCAAATTCTTCTTTCTGTGAGCTGGCTTTTGAAGGCCAACGTTTGGGTGTTGTTTATGCTCATTGCATGTTTTGTGTTTTCTTGTGCTTGGTCAATGCTGATCTGTTAACCTTTCTTTGTTGTAAATCGGCGCTATGTTCCTTGAATCTTGTTTGCAGTGAGCAACTAGTTTCACTAGTTTAAGGTTTTCCACTTGAACAAGAGATGAGGTAGACCCTTTTTGTTATCATTGGGTCAATTGTATCTTTGGGGTTTCTTAGTTTGCTTCTAAGGGTGTTGACTGGTTTCAATACAGTTTTAATGCTGTTTCTTCTCAATATCCTTATTAATTTCTCCAAGGTACCTTCTAGATATGGCAAGAATGCTTTTCTATTTTGTTCATTATTTTCTATAGCCTCTCTTTTTCCTAGGGCCTCTTATTGCCTGTTTTTCTGCTTTTCTTATTTGCCATTTTTGTATCAGCTGTTGAAAGTAGAGTGCATATTTTGTTCCCTAAGGAACAGTATTATCTCCAAGATGGTTTGCTCTACAAGTTGAGGAATCTGTGTTCCAAAAGATGGAAGCGTTCAGCTAATGATAGAGGCTTCTACTTCAACAATTGCTGTTCATTTTGGTGTGATAAAGACATTGGCACCTTTGCTAAGATATATGTTTTGGGAAAAATGCAAGATGGTGTTGCAAAATTCACAAGGGAATGTGATTTGTGTGGAACAAGTAATGCCAAGAAGTAAAAACTCGGAGTTCTATATGCTATTGCTCATTCTATCTAGACAATGGGAAAGTATTTACATGGATCTTGTAGATGGCTTGTCCATGTTGAAATACGGACATGCTTACTTGCTTGTTGATGTAGACTGGTTTAGCGAGATTTGTGTACTCATTCCACAAAGAAGACGCTTAAAGAAAATGATCATTTTCGATAATGATTCAAGATTCTTGGAAAATGTTTGGACCACATTGTGAGAGAGAATGGATACAAGGTTGAAGAGGTAAACTCATTTTCATCCACAAACAAATGGCCAAACAAAAGTAGCCAACAAGACATCGGTGCAGCTTGAGGGGGTGTAATTGGAAGCATCGTAAGACTTGGGATGAGAATTTGACATTATTTAACCCTCATTGAATAGGGCGGTTCATCCTTCCACCAATAAGCTTCCTTTTGAAGCATGTTTTGGTTACCTTGTAATCATTAAATGTTGTTATGGAACAACCACACAAAAGACAAAAATGAATTGATTTTGAAATATGAAAAGCTGATAAATTCATTGACAAGTTAAGACAAATATTCTAGTGTAAGAGAATCAAAGGTATCTTTAGTTAAGCACAAAGTTAGGCATGATCAACATAGGGCTAAGCACAAGCTCCAAGTTGGGACAAGATGTGGTTTTAATTAAGCAAAGAAAGAATCCAAGGTAAAGCTAAGAAGCTGAAGCCACTAAGGTATGGTGGATTTAAAATTGTTAATCATGTGGGCACTAATGTTTTCATATTAGAATTACCTGTATACATGAAGTTATATGCAGTTGTGAGTGTTCAAAACCTGCCTTTATTTGAGCCTTCTATGTTAGATGATGAAGATGATAGGTTATTTGATGCAGGAGCATCTAGGTTCGTAAGAAATCTTGGTCCACCTGAAAATGTTTAGAGTTAACAAACAAAGACTTTGCGCAATGCTTTGCCACTCATAAGCAAGCCACATAAAGAACCTTTGCCTTAGTCATTTTGCAGAAGCTTATCCAAGCCGCATGAAATTTCATGACCCATGCAAAATGCCAAGTTGCGTAACATTACCAAAGCTGTGAAAGCCTACCTTTTCTGCCCAACATTTTCCTTTCCGTGCAAAGCTAGACTTAACCGCACATCACCGTGCTTAGTTGCGCATAATCCCACATCTTTGGACAATACTTGTGCACAACACTTCAAGGTACATAAAACTAAAAATTGCACAAAATAGACATGCATGCCTTGCGCTTGAGACCACCGATGCTTACCCAATGATGCGATATATTGTGGAATCCGCCAAACACTATCAATGTTGTAGAATGCTGAATTTCTCTTTGGACCACTCCCATTTGTTTCAATGAAGAGATCTAGTAACAACTATATCACATAGTAACAACTAAATTACCTATGGCAAAGTAAAACACATCTATAATGTAAAATTACCTATACATCTACTATATCACATAGTAACTAAATTACTATGGTAAAGTAAAACACACCTACAACACTCACATAGTTACAACTAAATTACCTATGGTAAAGTAAAACACATCTACTTTATGGTTTAAACAATAAAACCATATAACAAACCAAATAACTACATAGTAACAACTAATTATCTATGGTAAAGTAAAACACATCTACAATGTAAAATTACCTATACACTATAGGTTTTACCTAACACCCCCCCAATTTTGCATTGTCTCAAGAGAAGAGGAGAGGAACTCTATGAACATCTCAAATTTGTCATATGCAAGTGACTTCGTGAAGATATCTGCTCGTTGTTCAGATGTTGGGCAAAACTAAAGTTGAATGTTGTGTTTCAAAACATGCTCGTGGATGAAATGTACACTGTACCTCAATGTGCTTCGTTCTCTCATGAAACATTGGATTGCGAACAAGTTTTAGAACACCTTCGTTGTCAAAATATAAGGTGGTAGATTTCTCTTGTGTAGTCCAAGTCCCTCAAGTATGCGACATAGCCATATCACTTCACAGACAACTCTTGCAATGCGATATTTGACTTCTATGGAAGATCAAGAAACAAAGTTTTGTTTCTTGCTTCCCCATGATATTGGACCAGATCCCAAAAAGAAAACAAATCCATAAGTGGATTTCTGTCATCAATATTACCTACATGATCTGAATCGAATATCTTGTCAAGAAGAATTGATCATTCATCTTATACTCTAGACCAAAATCCATAGTACCCTTGAGATATCTCAAGATTCGCCTTGCTACTTTCCAATGACAAATTTTGGGTTCTGCATGAACCATGAAAGATAGCCAACCCAAAGTGATATTTGGTCTAGTATAAGTTAGGTAAATGAGACTCCCAATCAACTGTCGATAGAGAGTTGCATTTACCAATGGAGATGGATTTGTACGAGACAACTGAAGTCTTGTCTCCATAGGTGTAGCAATCGGTGTGCAATCCATCATCTTGAATTTCTTAAGCGTGGTCTTGGCATATTTCAACTGAGAAACAAAGATATGATTCTCCTTCTGCCATACTTCCAAACTAAGACAATAGTGCATGAGCCCAAGATTTGTCATGTCGAACGATCGATTCAGATCTTTCTTCGTTGCATCGATCATCTTCACTATGCTTCCAGTGATGACTAGATCGTCGACATATAAAACAACAATGACAATATCTTCTCCTTGCTTCTTGAGGTAGAGATTGGGATCATATGGATTCCTCTCGAATCCATGTTAAATGAGATACTCATCAATTTTGATGTACCATACCCAAGGAGCTTATTTAAGACCATACAATGATTTGATGAGTCTACATACCTTTTTTTCTTTTTTAGGTATGACAAAAACCTTTCTAGTTGAGTCATGTAGACTTCTTCTTGTAAGTCTCCATTGAGAAAGGCACTTTTCACATCCATCTGGTGAACTTTCCATCCAAATTGTGCGTAGGCTAGAGAAAAAGATCATATTGATCATTTTGATCTTAGTGGGAGCAAATGTCTCCTCATTGTCTATCCCTTCCTTCCGAGCATACCCCTTTCTACAAGTCTCGCCTTATATTTGTCAATAGTCCCATTTGCTTTGTAATTTGTTTTGAAATCATTTGCATCAATGGACTTCTTCCCTGGTGGAAGATCGACAAGCTTCTAGGTGTTATTCTTCATCATTGATTGATACTCAACATCCATGGCATCTTTCCAAGCTTTAGATTGTAGGGCTTCCTGAATAAACTGTAGATGGCTCAATAGATTCAACAACTCTAATCATTAGGAAAAATTTACCTCTTCACGAGCTTTACTGAGTCTATGGTCTAGAAGTGGATGTGTTCAAAGGACCATCCAATTTTGCATCTTGAATCATGTTTGTATACCACTTAGGCATACATTGAATTGTTCTTGTGGGTTGTGGTCTGTCAAATCATCACCATCATCCCCATCATCATTGTCATCATCAGTGGGAACATCAGCTTTTGTTTTCACAACATGGGGTGCTTTGAACATCTAGTGAGTTTGTGGAAGGAGCCTCAACTTCTTTCTTCTCAAAAAAACTCAACATCCCTTGGTGTATTTCTGGTCTTCGGATCCATCAATTTGTACCCAAGAGCTTCTTCACTATATCCAATGAAGATGTATTTTTATGCTTTCATATCCAACTTCTTTCTCTTCTGCTTGGGAATGTGCATGCTAGCTTTGCACCCAAATACTCTGAGGTGTGTAATGGATGGTTTTCATTGACCATGCTTCATGTGGTGTTACTCCATCAAGAGCAACTATGGGTACCTTGTTCAAGAAATACATTGTTGTCTTTGTTGCTTCGCTTTCAAATGTCTTCTTTAGTGTTGAATCATCGATCATACAACACACCATCTCCATGATAATACGATTCCTTCTCTCAACAACACCATTTTGTTGCGGTGTATGTGGAGGAGGCATCTGTCGATGAATCCCATGAGCTTCCAGAAAGGCTTTGAACTCATTATTAGTGAATTCCCCCTTCGATCTGAGTGGAGAGATATGATTTTATGACCAGTCTTGTTCTCAACAACCACTTTGAATTTTTTTAAGTTCCCAAAAGCTTCATCTTTAGTGTAAAGACAATAAATCCACATTTTTCTAGAATAATCATCAAACAAACATGAAATACTGAAATCTAGAATGACTAGGTTGCATCAAATCACAAAGATTGGTGTGCACCAAATCAAGCTTACATAGAGCTCAATATGTACTCTTCTTGGAATGAAGCTCTGTGTTGTTTTTCTGTGAGGCAATTGGGACACTTGTTGTATCCTTCTTGAGAGATGGAAAACCTCTCACCATGTTGTCTTTGGAAAAGTGTGTCGAGATATCCAAAATTGATGTGACCAAGTCTTGATGCCACAATTGTGTGGAGGAGGTGTCTTTAGCCACAAATGCTTGATCATCTCTCTGGAAAAAATCAAGTTGAACATCTGTCCAACATTTGAAGCTCTTGCAACAATTTTGAGCTTCTGGATTTATCTCGAATCAAACAAACTTTCTTATTGACTTTGTAATCAAAATCAATCTTCAAATTATGATCTAGAAGTTGATTGATTGATAACAAGTTCTTTCGTCAAACCAAGGACATACAATACATCAAATAACCTACAATTTGTGTACCAAGAGGTAAAGAAATGTTCCGATACCTTGAACACAAGTGTAGGATGCGTCATCACCAACAAGACATGATTTTTGGAGGGCGTGTCTCTCATTATGGAGAACTAGTCTCTGCATCCGGTCATGTGTCGAGTGGCTCCCAAATCAACGTACCAAATAGCACTAGTAAGACGTGGTTGCTTCACTAGAATGAGCAATGTACAAGAAGTCCTCATCATCCGAGTGGTCCTCTTGTTTAACAACATTTCCTTGTTGATGGGGTTTCTTCCTCTAGTTCCCCTTCTTCTTGCCCTTGCTTGTAGCTAGATTGTCCTTGTTGAGATTGTTGATTGTTAGGTCTCGAATTGCTAGATGAACCCTTCTTGTATGTGTTGTACCAAAAATCTTTCAAATCATGTCCTCTGTTATAAATAGGACACTTTTTCTTTTGCTTGTCCCCTTGTTGATGTTGTTTTGGGACTTATTGGAAGAATGAGATTTGTTCTTCCCTTTCTGATGAGAAGAAAGTTCTCTTCTTCTTCATCTTTGTTGTACATGATTCTTCTTGCTGCAACAAGTTCACCAACTTTTCAAAGCTGATGGTTTGATTTAACAAATTGATTGTCATCAAAAAATTACTGTATGAGGGAGGAAGTGCTCTCAAAACAATGGGAATGAGAGCGTCATCTGATATATCCTCTCCCAGGGCTAGAAGTGAAGCCCTCAATGTTGCAACTCTTCTTAAGAAAGCCTCAACTTTCTCATTAGGCTTGAATTTCAAGTGTATGTAGCTAACTCAGCAAATTTAGTATAGTGTTCTTGTTCTTGGCCTCGTACATTGTGCTCAACTTATCCCACGCTTCTTTGGCCATTTTGGCATCTCGAATGTGTGGTTGCACGTCATCAAACACTACGAACAAGATGATTAATTTGGCCTTTGATTGGCCTTGTCAAATTGACGCCGTTGTGTTGCATCGCCTCTTATCCAGGTTTAGAACCATCTACAACAAGGGCATAGCTCTTCAAACTCGAGTTGAGTTCGAATTTATGTCTTCCTTGTGGCATAGTTGTCACCATGAGCAACTATCGAGTTAGGCAAAAATAATAATGGAGCATTGTTGGCCATAGTGGGTTGTTACAATTTCCCAACTAAATGGCTCGTTAGTACAATACAAATTAATACAATACATTGAAAAAATGAAATCAGCCTCTTGTGTGGAAAAAAATTGATTGATAGGCAATTATTTTTTTTTTTTGGGCCTTGGTGGCCCTCTAGGGCATCAGATGGCTCAAAATTGACAAATCCCACAAAAACAACAAAAATGCCATTTTAGGCAATTCCCCTTTACAAAAGTTGTCGATACTACTTTTTGGAGCAATTAGGAGACTTTTTAACTCTAAATTAGGGTTTCCTCCACTAAATTTAGTTGGGGCTTTAGTTATCACTAGCAGATTTGGTGGGGGTTAATTTAGTGGACTGTGAAGTTTAGGGCACCTTTGCTAAAAATACCACCAAAAATTAAAAAGGGGTGTGGGGGAAGATTTGACCCTTACTCCTTTCACAATTGCTTTACACTATCTTGCTAACCAATTGAGCGCTCCAAGCGCTTGTGATAGGAGATGAACAACCTTTTATTTAAACTTGAAACACAAATCCTTCATAAACAAAAATAACTCGCCTCCTCGTTAGGCTTCGCGCCAACTCGGCGACGTGGCGGTCAACATAGTCGAGTTAGGGTTGTAGGGGATCCGCTTAACTCATCGGTTTGTTGATATTTGCCTCCGCTTTGATTTATTGTGCCATTGCTTTCGTTGTTTTTGTCGCAGAATTTGGAGTGGAGCTCAAGACTTTGGAGGATCTTTGTTTTGGAATGGTTCGTTTTGTTTGTAGAACCCGTGGCTCGTCGCGTGATCCTTAAATTTAGCTCGGCCATAACAAATGCGGGGGTCGTGATGGATGGCTGCTTTTACAAAACTCGCCTAGCTCGGTGGATGCGATGACTTACCCAACTCTAATGCGCGGTTTACCTTGCAATGATGGTTGGATCGCCCGATTCAAATGCAACTCTTGTTTCTTGTTTGGTAGCTCAACTCACTTTAGAACTCGAGCTCATATGTGTATCCAACAACTCAATTAGATGGGATGCGGTTAACCAACGACTTTGGTCAATGATGAAGCAATTTTCCCCCATCTGCACCACGAGCTCGCCGAGCTATGTATGCAACTTAGCCCGTGGAACCCGGCTCGATGTCACCCTAACTTGCCTCGTAACCACCCAACTCTCCAAATCTGGCCCAAGTCGCCCAATTTGCAGAGCTTCCAGTGTGCTGATAGTTAGGTGCTCGAGTGACTCCTCCTTGCCCAATGCACAACAAACTTTTACATTGTTGCAATTTGCTTACTGCAATAGCTCTTGTAGAGATGCCAAAGGGTGGAAAAAGCTAGGAATGGGGCTGGGAAGGGGCACAAAAGCTTTGTGGCTCTCTTTTGCTGCGCAATCTTCTCTCAGTCCTCCAAATTCCTTGCTGCAATCTCCTACTCTCCTCCTTGGCTTGTGCAGGCACCTACTCTCACTTGCTTTGCTACCAAATGTTGATGAGCAAACGGGGAGGATGCTTGATACTTTTATTAATGTGTGAAAATCAAGTTACAGAGCAATGGTAGGGCTGCAATATATAAGTATTGTATAGCCACATACAAAGAAATATGTTTGCATAGGTTGAACAAACCTACGTAGCCGACAAACAAACTCACGGGAATGAATAATATGACAAATATATGGTTTAAACAATAAAACCATATAACAAACCAAATAACCACATAGTAATGACTAAATTACCGATGGTAAAGTAAAACAAATCTACAATGTAAAATTACCTATACCCTATAGGTTTTACCTAACATGTTTAATAGAATCGCATATCAACATTAATATAGTTAATAGAATACATGTGTTCTTGATCTTTCTATTTCGACAAGTGACCAACAAAATGATCCAATTAAGCTTGAGCCAACGAAGGGGAAATTTTGAAGCTAATCAATGGCCCCGAGAGATGACCTAAGGAATATTTTGTTGAAGAACCATTACTTGTTGAAGGCGTCTTGTTCTCCCACAGAGCTTTTGTGAATTCTATAAAAGAGGGGTGTCGTGAACTTGTAAAAAAAGAAGACCACCAAGAGAGGCTGAATTCCAAGACAATGAATCGAGCGACTATCGTTGAGAGTGTGAATTAATTGTGGTTCTGCAAAAACTTTGTCGAGTTTGCAAGCTTAGGATAGGTCTAGGATTAGAATTCTTAGAAGGATTCTTGTATTATCACAAGACTGTGATTGGAGTGTTGAGTCATCGTTCGAGTATGTAATCTTTCCATATTAATAGATAATTTTGTTGTTTTCTTGTTAATAGTCATGCTTGAGACTTTGCTTTAGTGAGATCTATCTTTAATAATGGCTTCATGGTGCGAGACATCCCTTCATTGGGAACCCTAACTCCGCAAATGCCTTAAAAGTATTAGAGCTTGGATTTGAAGCCTTGTTGAAGATATTGGTATAGACATCATTCTAGGTTGTGTGAATGATATATTTGGATCAGATTTAATTCTGAAAACAATAAAATAGAACACAAAATATGCACAAATAATATACTTCAAATTTTATTCATACGGGATTACAATTACATTGATGGAGAATACATTTTATAATGTTTGAACTCCTACAAAGGTGGAGTCAAACTTCATCTTCAATCCTATCTCCTAGTATCTCTCTCATCCCTCATATTGCTCTAGCAATCCCCAAGATATCTCACACTCCTAAATAGCTACGTGAGTTGTTATTACAACTCACTCACACAACTCTAAATATATTCCAACCTATATTATTAATAATGAGTTGTTTGATAACTCATATTAATAATATTACAATATAACACTATATTAATTTCCCACACAATAATGTGAGCACTAATCCAAAGATTATTCCTAATAGTGAATGATCTTGAGATTTGTTGCTTTCCATACTAGGGTGCGGGTAAAAAGTAGTTGCAGGTATCTCCAACATTTTGGGTTGTTGGGTAGAAGGTCTGATGCCATAGAATCTTGTTGTTGAGATGTAGTGAGGAAAAGATAGCACACAAAGTAGAGTTTGCTGTTAGAGCAAATAGAGTGGTGAGACTTGCAGACTTGGCTGATGTGATTAGAGGAATGCAAGCCCATTTGCAAATGAAAGAGATCACACTACGTAGGGGAGTTGTCGTTGATTAAGATGAAAGCAATGATGAGAAGTGAGAGAACTTGCAAATCAAGAGGCTAAGGCATAACATCTAAATGAGCAAGAGGATTGATTCTTGCACATAATCACGAGGATCGAAAGCAATCCACAAATAGAAGTTTCATGTTATTCAAGGAACTTAGATCTAAAAGATCTTATTGATTGGATCGCAGAAATGGAGAAGTACTTCAAGTATGAAAGTGTGAAGATAACAAGAAGGTGAAATTTGCGAGTACCAAGTTAAAGGGACATGCATCCTTGTGGTGGGATCATGTGTAGAACAAGAGAGTTCAAAGAGGCAAAGATAAGCTCAAGAAGTGGGATCGAATGGTGACAAATTGAAGGCTAAGTTCATGCTTGTAGATTACCAGTCCCATTTGTTCAAGCAATTGTAGAATCTGCTGCAAAAGGAACTGAGTGTGAAGAAGTACACCGAGGAGTTCTATTGGCCGTATGTCGAGTTGGACATGTGGAGGGTGACACAAAAACATCTCAATGTATGTTAATGGATTATGTATTTCCATTCAAGACGAACTCAATATGGTCAAACCGAGATTTGTGGAGGAAGCATATTAGTTTGTGCTAAAGGGAGATAAGTCCCAAAGGCAATACAACATCCTAAGGGGAGAAATTCTTGTGCAGAGGTGGAAGTTTGCGCTAAAGTGATGCACAAAATCATAGACACAAGGGAGAAACAAGCAACTTGCATGATCTTTGTCCAGAGGAACAGGACGCAGAAGAGGAATAATATTCAACGGAGCTTGTTTCTGTTGTGGAGAGATTCGACATTGTGCATTTGAATGTTCCTAAGCCGTGCAAAACAATGACGTTAGGAGGAAGGATGCTAGCAATCATGATGAGCTGCACGTAGATGCAAAAAGCCACATGTAGACTAGTAGTGCAAAATAACTAGAACGTGAACAATCGCTCATGATGAAGAGGGTGTTGCTAAAGCTTCATGAAGGAAGAGAATGTGCTCTGCACAAGAAAGAATTTTTTTGTTGAAAATATTAGAATATAAGGTTTATAGTTTATTATTACGTCACTATTATTTATGTATTAACTAAAGATCAATTATAACCTTCTCTACTATTTTGTAACTATCTCTTACATTATAAGGTGACAGACACAATCTATAATGTGTACATTTAGGTTTCTCTTCATTTGTTCTCCATTCACATTGTCTAACATTGGTTTTGGAGCCATTGGTGGAAGTAGGGTTCATTGTTCGAGGACGGTCGTGTAGTTGAGTACGGACAAGTAAGAATGCTATGAAGACAAAAAAGAAGTCATTTTTGAAGGAGGTATTGAAGATATGAAGGTCATGAGGGGACGAGATGCCATTAAAACCTAAGAAAAATAGACCATGCAAAATTGTTGCTTTAAAGGTCATGATTTCGAGTGTTTTGTAAAGGTTCGAGTTGCAAATATAGAAGAAATATCATTGATTAGGGAAAAATTGAGGGCTAATTGCCAAATTTAGTCCATTCATGAAAAATGCCATTCTAGGGAAAAGAATAAAGTCGCGAATCGTGAGTTTGGGCAAGGGCATGAGACATGAAAAATAGAATCACATATTCAATGGCATATTCATTCAAAAATGCGAGGGCATTTGCCAAGTTTGTCTAAATTATTTTCTTGTAGATAACTAGAATAGACACAAATCAGTTCATTCACGATTTCTGGAATAGGAGAATAGCTAGGGCACGGTAGGACATGATTTTTGAAATACCATTTAAAGACTTGCATAATATTTTATTAATTTTGTATTATTTTTGGTGAAAATGCGAAGTGGTACAATTGCACTACTAGGGCACATTTTTTATTATGTATTTAAACGAATTTGATGGCATTTAGAAGTGTTAGGACATGAAAATACAGTTGATTTCAGTTGCCATAACTCAAATGTCGAAAATATTTGCATTGATTTTCGGGTAAAAATTTGCATACAATACTTTTGTTTTGTTGCATTGATTTTCGAGTAAAAAATGGTGCATATATTTCATAGGTTTTTTTTCTAGTAATGGAAATTCCAATAAACAAATATTTTGCCTCAATTTTCAACATAAGAGTGCATTATACTCAAGAAACTATTGTAGAAGATTAGATAAAGACAAAGGGGATATAGCCATTATTGAAGATCTACTAAATGCTAAAAGTGGTGAAGAATTCGTTGATGAAGAATACTTATATTAAAGAAGTCCAAACTTTGAAGATGGAAAGGGATCTAGCATAAATGAAACTCAATGTGGATGGTTGTCCAATTAGTTCAGGAGTTTATGGATCTTGGGAATTATACCCTTATGCGGGTCATGAGACAATTTGATGGAGCACTATGGATGTCTCTCAATATAGTTGGTTGTCCAATAATTTGGGAGTTTAGGGAGGTGGAATTTAGGAACTACACCTTTACGAGTTAGGAGGCAGCTTGATGGAGTTCTATGTAGTCAAAGAATTGTTTTCAAAGAGAAAACTTTTAAAGAATGTGTGGCTTTGTTTGGTTATGTTTCAATTTTCAGTTTGTGTGTTTGTTTTTTCTTTTAGACTTTTTGTAGTGCAAGCCTTAAGAGGGGTTATCAAAATACAAGGATTATATTTTATTATCAAGTCACTATTAGATATGTATTAATTGAAGATCAGTTGTAACCTTCTCAACCATTTTATTACTATCTCTTGTATATTAAAATGACGGATACACAATTTACAATGTGTGCACTCTGGTTTCTCTTCATTCCTTCTCTGTTGACATCTTCTAACACAAAACCATTTGGAAATCTAGAGGTGAGTGTTGTAAGGTCATTCATCATTGATAGTGGTAGCACTAATAATCTTGTGTCCAACAAGGTGGTTAAGAAACTTCATCACGAATAGACTTGTGCACCCAAACCGTATAAGGTATGTGGTTATTGAAAGGGCATCAATTGCTTCTAAATGAGCACTGCAAATTGTGTATCAAGGTTGGTGCATATAAAGATGAATTCTTGTGAGATGAAATGCCCATGACACATGTCATGTGTTGTTGGGAAGACCTTGGAAGTATGATAGACAAACGGTTCATGATGGCCGCACAAATACCTATACTTTGGAAAAAGATGCACGAAAGTACACTTTGAAGCCTTTGAAGGACTCAAGTGTAGAGGTTGAGAGGAGTCTGCAGATATTGTTTGCTTCGGAAAAGAGTTCTCGGAGTGCGTGAAGAGGGGCTAGTGAATGTTTTGCATTCATTCCAAGGTTCACATGGAAAACGAAGGAAGGCGAAGTTGCACAAACAGAGATCCCATAGAAGGTGAAAGAGATGCTAGGTGAGTACGCAGATGTCATGACAAAGGATATTCCGGGTAGTTTACCACCTACACGTAGTATCTGTCATCAAATGGACTTAATGTTAGGGGCTAGTTTACCAAACAATGTTGCGTATAGGTTAATCCTTTTGGAGAATGGAGATGAGGAAGTAAGTACATGAATTGCTTGACAAAGTGTTGATCGAGAGAATTTCGAGCTCATGTGTACTACCATAGGATTGGCACCCAAAAAGGAATGTGGAGGATGTGCATTGATTCCATAGCCATTAACAAGATAACCATCAAGTATAGATTTCCATTGTCGTGCATGGATGATTTGATGGATTGTTTAAGTGGAGCAAGGTACTTCACAAAAAATGATCTAAAGAGTGGGTATCACCATATTAGAATCAAGAAAGGAGATGAGTGGAAGAATGCTTTCAAAACACATGATGGATTGTATGAGTGGTTGGTCATGCCATTTGGGTTAACCAACACATCAAGCACGTTCATGTGGTTGATGAACAAAGTGTTGAAGCCTTTTCTAGGTAAGTTTGTCATTGTTTATTTGGATGACATTTTGATTTTCAGAAGACTTGAAGAGTACATTATCCATTTGTAGAGAGTGTTTGAACATTTGCAAGAAGAGAAGCTGTTAGTGAATCTGAAGAAATGCAGTTTAATGTGGAAGGAGTTAGTATACTTGGTATTTGTAATATCTTAAGAAGGGTTGAAGATGGATCCGAGAAGGTATGAGCTATTGTGAATTGGTCGTCACCCAAGAAAGCACGGAGGTCCAAAGCTTCCATGGACTTGAGCTTCTATAGGAAGTTCATTAGAGGATTTGTGAGATTTGTGCATCAATCACAAAAGTGATGCAAAAGTGCAAAGCAAGGAAATTTTGTGGACCACGGTTGTAGAGTGTGCATTTCGGGAGATAAAGGAGAAGGTCATAGACCTACCAGTGTTGGCCTTGCCTGATTTTAATAAAGTATTTCAGGTTGATTGTGATGCTAGTGGAGTAGCCATTGGAACCATGATGAGTCAGGGAGGCCCATCGCTTATTTTTGTGAGAAACTGAATGACGAAAAAGAAGATATTTAGTTTATGAGCAGGAGTTATATGCCACTGTGCAAGCTTTGTAAAAGTGGAGGCATTATTTGTTGCCCAAGGAGTTTGTGTTATGGGCAGACCAAGCATTTCAATTCATCAATAGCTAGAGGAAGCTGAATTAAAGACATGAATTGGGTTGAATTATTATAGAGTTACTCATTTGTCTTGAAACGCAAATGTGGGAAATCAACAAGAGTTGCGAGATGCACTAAGTAGGAGATGTGTCTTATTGATTGAAATGCATGTAAGTGTAGTAGGGTTTCAAATAATGAAGGAACTCTACGTAAGAGAAGATGTAGATTTTGCGGAAGCATGGAAAGCATGCGCAGTAACTAGTGACCGTCGACCACATGGCATAGTTAGAATATTTCCTACAAGAAAGATTGTTGTTTAGAGGCGCACAATTGTGTGTATTGAAAGGCTCGATGAGAGAAAACATTACTCGAGGGAAGCAATGTAGAGGAATGTCATGTCACTTTGTAATAAATAAGATCTTGGCATAGTTGAGAGAGATATTTCTAGCCGTGAATGACTAGAGATGTGCACAAATATGTGCAACAATGCGGAATGTCAATTGGTGAAAGACAAGAGTCAAAATGCAGAGTTATATCAACTTTGCCAAGTCCCTGAGAAACCTTGGGAACATCTGAGTATGGATTTTGTTTTGGGATTACCCATAGCACAATGGGGTCACGATGCTATCTATCTTTGTTGTGGATGGTTCTCGAAAATGGGTCATTTTATTGCTTGAAAGAAGACAAATGATACCAAACATATTGCTAACTTGTTTTTCGGGGAAGCCATGAGACCTCATGGATTGCCACACACACAATTGTATTGGACAAAGATACCAAGTTTGTGGGCCACTTTTGGCGAATGTTGTGGAAGAAACTGAACACAAGGTTGCAATTTAGTTCTATATATCACCCGTAGATGGATGGCCAAATAGTTGTCAACAAGACCTTGGCAATTTGTTGATGTTTAGTAGGAGAGAAGGCATGAACATGGGATTCAATTCTTGTGTGAAAAAGTGGAGTTTGCATATAACAACTTTTCATTAGGATTGGGAAGTCATTTTATCACATGGAATAAGTCCACAAGGAATTGCGGAGCCGCGAGAATAAGGGAATAGTGCGGAAGGAGAGACTATGTAGTACATGGAGGCACACGAGACAATTGGAAAAGAGCAACACACAATATAAGGAACACACATATTTGTGGAGAAGACACTTGGAGTTTAAGGTTAAAGATTTAGTTCTTGTGCACTATGCAAAGAAAGGTTCCCATGCAGAACATATGATAAACTCGAGTGGAAAGAAGATTGGATTGTATAGAGTCGTTTAGGAAATTTGTGGAGCACACGTGAATTGGAGCTTCCAGAATGGATAGACATCTCGCCTATTTTCAACATAGCGGATTTGTACCTATATTTTGAGGGGCAGACAAGTGGAGAAGAAGGCGTATAAAAGTAGATTGGAGGCATAAACTACCAAAGCAGAGCTGCATAAAATTGAATGCAATCTAGATGATTGCGTAGTGAAGAAGACACACAGAAAGGAGCATAAGAATTATCTAGTGAGATGGAGAGGCTAAGGAGTCGAAGATGCATCTTAACTTGTGTAAGAAGAGATTGCTAGACTTGGTCATTCCATTATAGACCTTTGAAAAACCGCTTGAGCAGGAGCTCAAGTTTCGTATTAACCGGGGTCTTTGATGTAGGAGAATGCGGGTTCACGAGCAATTCGTGCCCACCCAAAAATATTTAGAATTAGCAATAAAGACGTGTGGAATACCATGCCACTACTAAGGAAGCCACACAAATAACCTTTGCCTTAGTCATTTGCATGGAAGCTTGCGGAAGCTTGTCCAAGCCGTACAAAACTTCATGACCCATGCAAAATGCAAAGTCACGTAACATTGCTAAAGTCGTGCAAGCCTACCTATCTTGTGTAACATTTGCCTTGCTCACACAAAGCTAGACTTAACTGTGCATTACCGTGCTTAGGCAGTGCATAACGCCATATGCCACACAATACTTGCACACAACACTTCAAGCCACAAACACCAAAAATTGTGCAAAACAATCACACACACCTTGCATAGACCGCCGCCGCTTATCTAATCTGGGATATACCATGGAAGCCACCAAACACTATCAATGTCGTATAATGTTGCATTTTTGGGGACCACTCCATTGGTTTCGATGATGAGATTTGTGTTTGATAAAATTGCATGTCAACATAGATACCATTAAAAAAAGAATACATGTGGTTCTCAATCAATCTATTTTGGTCATGGACCAACAAAATGATCCAATTAAGCTCGAGCCAATAGAGGGGAACATTTGGAGCTAATTAGTGGCCCTAAGAAGTGACTTGAGGAATATTTTGCAGAGGAACCTTTACTTGTAAGCGTCTTGTTCTCCCCCCAGAGCTTTTGTGAATTTTATAAACAAAAGGGAACTACAAACTTTTAAAAAAAGAAGAGCACCAAGAGAGAGGTCGAATTCCAAGGTAAGGAATCAAGCGATTGTCCTTGAGTGTGAACCAAGTGTGGTTTTGTAGAAGCTTTCCAAAGTCTGCAAGCTTAGGATAGGTCTAGGATTAGAATTCAGGAGAATTCTTGAAAAGTCTTGTCATAAGGTTGTGATTAGAGTGTTGAGTCATTGTGCCTCGGTTTATAATCTTCCTTACATTATAAGAGCTTTGTATTTTTCTTGTTAATAGTTGTGCTTGAGACATTGCTTTAGTGAGATCTATCTCTCGATGGTGGTTGCATTGTGTAAGGCATCCCTTCTTGGGAACTCTAACCGTGATGATTACATCATTATTGTTGCCTTTTGTTGAAGACCGTGAACCTAATACTCAAGGAAAATTGGACAAAGATGTCTTTTAGAAGAAGATGACATCAAGGAAGTAGGAAAGTTGCAAGCAAGTGAGATTGAAGGGTGAATCAAGTATTCCAAAAAGTGGGGGAATTGTTCCCTCATCTTTCGAGTTCTTGAGCTTTTTGGGAGAAAAGCCTCCCAATTGGGGAGGTGTGATCCAAATCGGCTCATGGGAAAATGTTGACCTCGCAATTTTGTTTGATTAAGTGAAGTAACTTGAGACACACATATTCAAGAAATTGGAAAATATCATGATAAAGTTTCTAAAATAATTTGTCGGAGGAAACATGTGAGAAAGTCTCAATGTTGATCCGGACATCCTAGAGCCCATACGCACCCATAGAATTGTATACACAAGACGGGTTCATATCACTAGACTCGCTAGATAGATCCAAATTTATCTTGATTAGAACAAGGTTGTAAAAATGGTTTATACCCATCCGAACCTATCTTGATAGTAATAGGGTCACACGAGTTAGGTATTTACTAGTCTAAATTGTCCCGTGTATGAAAAAAAAGTAGACTCATATGGTTCTAAGGAAGCTTAAACACTTCCATGTTTTCAATTTTTGGCATTTAGGATTCCCATTTGGTTTGTTTTCTCAATGTATTTGCATCAAGTATATCCCTTGGGGTAAAGTATTGGATCGTTTGGTGAGTTATGGAGTTGTCGCATGCATGTACAACTATGTAGAGTAGTGAAGCAAGTTGTATAAGTAGTTTCGAGCAAGACAAGCATATGAGAGAGCATTGTGATCGTGAAAAATACCACAATGTTCTTAGAGGATTCATTGGAGTGATTGGCTTGTATTTCTTGCATGATGATAATGGATTGGAGCCATAACTTCACTCTTACGGACTTTTCCCATATTGGGTTTTTCTAGGGTAAATTATTGCGGTTATTTGTATTTCATTTGTGTTTTAGTCTTTCCTTGCGTATTGTTCATATTACACTACATCAATTTCAGAACTTTAGCATCAAAATTTTAAGGATAAAATATTTCTCTTAGGAAAAGTTGTAGGAGCCATAACCTCACTCTTTTGGACTTTTCCCATATTGGGTTTTTCTAGGGTAAACTCTTGTGTTGATTCACATTTCATTTGTGTTTTAGTCTTTCCTTGCTTATTGTTCATATTACACTACATCAATTTCAGCACTTTAGCATCAAAATTTTAAGGATAAAGTATTTCTCTTAGGAAAAGTTGTTAGAGGATAGAAAAAAATTCATTAGATCACCATACATGTTAAGATTTGCGTTGGTGAATTAGTTTTGAGATATCTATGCTAAAGACATCTCTCCTAAGTGGTACGGGAGTCTTTTATGTAGTCTTGATATGTAGAGAACGAATCCGTTAATGGACCTTGGGCATCATCCTACTACATGCTCGATCCTAGGGGAGTGAGGGTCATGGAACTCTTGGTTAGAGGTGTCAAGAATCAGAAGCGTGTGTCCTTATTGCGTGTACTATCTTTACCGATTTACCATGAGGTTAAGGCGCACCATTGAACACGATGTAGATGCTTTGCCCTTTTAAACGCAGAGCTCTTCAAAAGATAGGCATTTATAATTGTGCTCTGGGAGTACCTACAAGTGAGAATAAAGGAGGCACTTTGTGGCTCAAGCCACAATTCCTCGATAATGGCTCGAGTAAGGCTCAACCTCACTAAAATGCGTCTTTGTGGAGCCAAACAAACCGATGGCTGTAATTGGGACCTGCCGACTATGTTTGGATCGCATCTTTCATTATGTAGAGAATGAATCCTTCAATGGACCTTGGGCATCATCCTACAAAATACTTGAATCTCGGGGAGCGAGGGTCATGGAGCTCTTTGTTAGAGGTGTTGAGGTTTTGTGGGTATGTTGGTCCTCATTGTTTGTACCATTATCGACGAGTACTCGCCAAAAAAAAGCACAAGTGAATATTCGCAAGTTTAACTCGCAGGGGAGACTCGGCGAGTATTGGTGAATATTCGTCGAGAATATTTGACGAATATTCAACAATACTCATCGAGTCTGTGTCAAAAACTCGCCAGACGCGGCCAATATGTGGAACATGTCCTAATACACTAATTTTTTTTTTTTCAAGGCACCAAATCACTTCATTTTCAATCACACAGCCATTGAGCATGCTTTGCATGAGTTGAGCGATTTTACAGCGAATTCAAAGAGGAAATTTGAAGAATTTGTCTGGAGGTAAGTTGTTTTTAAAAAATTCTTTTAAGGTTTTGCAAATTCGGTCTATATTATTTAAGTTTTATATATTCATATTGTAATTTTAAATACATTTAATTTTAATGATGAATGATTTTTAATAGTCATTTGGAGCCAGAGGTAAGTTTTTTTAGTCTTTTCGCAATTTCGTTCTAAATTATTTAAATTTTATATATTATTTTGTATTTGAATATGTTTTGTAATTTTAAATGCATTCAATTTAATTGCGAATGATTTTAAATTTTTAATAGTCATTTGGAACCGGAGGTATGTTTTTTTAATTCTTTTCGCAAATTCATTTAATAGTTATTAATTTATTCATGTTTGTTATCGTGGATTTGTGACATCGTCATTAATGAATGAAATTGTCGGAATGTATTGTTGTAATTTTGTAAATGTTATTTTAATTTCTTTTTTAGAATGTATTCTTGTTTGTAGGATTTACAATTTTAAATATTAAATTACGGTTAAATAGGGTTATAAAGACACTTTTTTATTTTTTAAAATTTTAATTAAGTTTACGTTTTTTAAATTTTTAAATGTACATTGTGTTGCAAATTAGAGCTTACCAATGGCATCGGGTTCAAGTTTGGCATTTGGTCAACATCACTAGCAGGAACCGTTCCCGCTAATGCCTGTACCATTACTTGGAAGTATGGTGTACGTGGAGCAGTTCAAGGAACCATGGTTTGCAATTTTATGAAAACATTTTCTGGAGGCATCAATCGCCTGAAGTATCATCTTGCATGTATTGTTTGTCGAGACGTTGTGGTATGCCCCAATGTTACAGAAGAGGCAAAAAGAGATGAAAGCAAAGCTGGCAGAGTTGAGAGGAGAAGAAACTAGAGAGGAAAGGGTGCATGCAGCAACCATAATAGAAGTTGTTAGACCTGGGGCTGGAATGACAGAGGATTCAGAGGATGATGCGGCAACGATTGTGGGCTCTACTCGCGGTCCACACATATGAACCGAAAGAGGCACATCTGCTTCATCGAGTTCGAGCAAAGGGATACATAGTTTTTTTTGTACCAAGGAAATATACCTGGAACACAACCTTCGTTGCAAGGTACAGGTTGGAACAAGATGTGCACGAGGAAGCAGATAAAACATGTGTGAATTTTGGTACTACAACAACCTTCCCTTCAATGTGGCAAAGAGCCCGTATTGGGAGTACTTGGTGACAACATTGATAGTTGTAGGGAAAGGGTACAAGGCACCCTCTCCAAAAGACTTGAGTGGGAAATTGCTCAAGGGTGCAATTGCAGATGCAACGACAATTCTAGAAGATCAAAAGAAACAATGGCAGAAATATAGATGCACCATTCTTTCAGATGGGTGGATGGATGGAAGGAACCACACCCTCATTAATTTTTTAGCGGCTTCAAATGGTGAGATGGTGTTTTTGAAGTCAATTGATGCCTCTAACATAGTTAAAAATGCAGAGAATTTGAGTCTTATGTTGGAGAAGGTTGTATTAGAGGTGGGTATACAAAATGTTGTGCAAGTTGTCACAAACAATGCAACAGCATATGTGGCGGCTGGGAGACTACTACAAGAGAGACATCCATCACTCTTTTGGACTCCTTGTGCGGCTCATTGCCTTGACCTTCTTTGGAGGACATGCAAAATTGATTGGGTGAGGCCGGTTATAGAAGATGCAAGAAACATAACCAAGTACATATATAATCACCCTTGGGTTCTCAACTTGATGAGAGAACACACAAAGGGGAAAGAGTTTGTGCAAGCTGGTGTCACAAGGTTTGCAACTAACTTCTTGATGTTGCAAAGTATTTCTAGTTTGTTGTCATCATTGAAGCAAATGTTTGTGAGTCAAGCATGGCTAGACTCACAATATTCAAAGAAAGTTGATGGAGAGAGGACTGCAAAGATAGTTTTTGATGATATCTTTGCAAAGAGAGCTATAGAGATCATCAAGGTAATTTCAAACTTCGATTTATATTTCAAGTCGATTCCTTTATTTTAATTTGTTAAATTATAAATATATTGTTATTTACTTATTTACTTTATTTGTAAGTTTGTAACCTTAAATTTTAATTTGTGTGTAGGTGTCAGAGTAGTTGGTGAGGGTTTTTTGATGGGGAGCAAACCCTATGGGGTACATTTATGAGGCCATGGATTTATCCAAAACTATTATAGGGGGGATATCGCCAGATATGGTCCCTTTTGGGAGATAATTGATCGAGAGGTGGAACAATCAACTCCACCAACCTATTCATGCAGTAGGGTACTACCTCAACCCCAAGTTTTTCTTCTCCGATGGCTTCACAGATGTGAATGGGGAGGTTATGGAGGGCCTTTCAACATGTATTGAGAGGATGATACCAGAGGTTGAGACGAGGGACCTCATTATTTTAGAGCTGCAAAATTACAAGCATGTTAGGGGAGGCTCTTTTTTCTTGGTGTTAGCTATCCGAGGAGAACCACGTAGTCACCAAGTAATAAAAATTAGAATGTTTACTAAGTTACTTATATGTGTTACAAGTTACAAATTTAATTTTATTAATTACTTATAAACTTTTGATTATCTTGTTTGTAGGTTCTTGGTGGGAGGATTGGGGAGGAAATACCCCGCATCTTCAAAAGCTAGCCCTCAAAATTTTATCTCAACCTTGTAGTGCTTTTGGATGTGAACGCAACTAGAGTTTGTTTGAGGCCATTCACACAAAGAAGCGCAACAAGTTGACTCAAAAATGCCTCAACGACTTGGTTTTTGTGCAATACAATCTCGGCTTCAGCACAAGAAAAGTGGAGGCCACATCGCAGGAGCTTATTGATTTGGATGAGATAGATCCATATAATGAGTGGACTGGGCAAGAAGAGGAAATCCCTGCGTTCACAGAGGATGAGATTGCTTCTTTCGAGAGGGAAGCTATGGAGGGAGAAGCACTAGCAGAGATTGGATGACATCTTTGAAGGTGATGTCGAACATGCAAAGCAGAGGAGCCACCGCCATCTACTACTAGGTTGGAGCCGGAGTCGTAGCCTTCTAAGAGGAGCGAGGAGATGCAACCGAGTGTGGGGACTAGTAGAGGCAATAGACCCTCTCCCCAATATTTCTCTAGAATGGGGAAGAGGAAAATGTAAATTATTGTATATTGTAACTTGCATAGATATGAAATTTATGATGATAATTTTCAATGACAATCATCATAAATTCATTCACATGATGATGCACTTTTATATTATATTTGTATTCAAATCTAATAGAAAACACTTCTTGTATAGACTCATTTGATACATGATGATATTGTTTTTAAAGAAATTTTGTATTGTATTTGTATTCAAATCTAATAGAAAACACTTCTCCAACATTTTATATTAAACTTCATTTGATACATTTTGTAGCTATAAATAAAGGAGGCACTCTAGTTTTTGGCAGTAGCCACAATTCCTTCAATAATGGGGTATGGCTCAACCTCACTAAGCATTTATCAAATGCCTCTTTGTGGAGGTAAACAGGAACTAATGGCTCTGCAATAATGACTTGTAATGCAACCTCACTAAAACTATGTAAACAAACTTGGCTGATCACATATGTTTTGCTACGAATTGAGAATGGCGATCAATCTTAGTATAATACTCATCTTTGTGAGTGGTCTTGCCCGATTGTTGATATATGTCTTGTGGTGCTCCCCTCTTTGAGGAATAGGTTTTTGCCGATTTTGATTGTTTTTATTTAGTTGGAAATCACGTTAGTTTGGTCACTTGCGGTCAGCGATATGCAACATGACCTGGGAGTCATCAACACCACATTCTAATGAATCTCCAAACCTATGTCTAGACCATCACCATGTAACCAGTGCAGAGACATCCGTATCGAACGGGAAAGGAAAAGGCAAGGAACTCCACTAATGAAAAGAATGAAAACAAGCCGGGACTTGAGTTAGATGGTGGAATCCATGCCCCTCAAGAGTGAAGCAGTCACACTGTGAGCACCAAAAATATGGAGAAGAGAGGGTTTTAGATGCACCATTCACATCTTAAAGCCATGCAATGCCTAGGAGGTCATTGTTGTCCAAAATTACACCCCATGTAATTTTGAACAACTCATCAAAAGGACTTAACCATTTTTGTACTGGAAAAGCTGCAGGACATTTCGATTCGATCTACCGCATAGTGCAAGAATGTAGTGTTCCATGGGTTTTACTAACCCCCAAACAAAGGAATGAGCAGTTGCTGTAAAGGACTTAGGTGGATTTTATGGAAAGATGGTGTTGTACGGTAAAGGATAAGGTTGGAGTTCACTTAAGTAAGGCTGCAATGTACTTAAAACAAACCGCTAATTGTCTTTGAGCATGGAAGTGAAAGTTGGAAACAACTAAGTTCAAATGTTGTGGAACACTATCCTAGGGTTCCGCGAACTTCTCAAATAAGGAGTTTCGTGGCATATGGAAATAGAGGTCCGCAGATTGTCTAAGGCATAATGGAAGGACTACAATGCACAAGGAAGTGGACTTAGTTCTTTGTGAATGGAAGAAATTTTAAAAGCCGCGAATAAGGCAGCGAGTGTATTGATGGTTTTGAGCGCAAATAAAAGCTGCGAGAACCATAAAGCTGCACAACAAAGGATTAGTTTTTTGTGGCATTACGGAGGAAATGGTAACATCAAAAGCGCTGGAATCTCCAAACCCGCAAGCAAAGAACAAACGGTCAAAAGCCGCATAACAATGAAAATTTGTGGATGAGGGACAGAGGCAAAGCGCTGGAAGTATAACATATGCGGAGCTATATGATGATTGTGGAGCACATGACAAAGTTCCTTTGAGATCAAAATAGAGACATCAAATTTCGTGGGGCATCTCAAAGTTGCGCTTGTTTTGTTGAAGAGACATTCAACCCTCCATTGACTAGAATTTAATAAAGTGTGGGCGTCGTTTCTTCTTACGCAAAATCTAATGACGCACGCATGGTGAAAAAATTCATTCTTTCTTGGGAAGCCATGTCGTGCACCCACACCTTCCTGAAAAGCATCTATGCGATTGGCCCTTGGTGGTTGAATCTCTCTTGTTGGTGCCTCTCTCTCCTTCTCTCTTCTCCTTCTCATATCTCTATAAATCTGGAACTCATGCTTTGTAAAAACATCCCTCTTTTGTTGTAATGGCACTATGCGAAAATGGTGGCCGACTTCCCACAAGTTTTAGACCTCAAACTTGGGCTATGCAATGTAGTTTTGCCTTCTGCGATGGGTGTAACCGCCTGTGCATATTCCAAGCAATAAAATTAAGTGTTGTGGTTATTCTTTGCCCTATTCTTGCGTTTTATGCATTCTTGCCTTTCTGTTATTCCTTTGGCGTGTTGTGCGTGTTTTATGCTTGCGGGTTTCACCATTTTCGTGTGTGTGTTGTAAGTGTGCGAGAAGGGTGAGTCTACACAATGGTGGCTTGTGGCATGTCTGTCTGCCCTCTCTTCCCGCGTTTCCTCCCATTTCCCTTCCTTGTGGAGAGTGATCGACCTTCTTTTCTCTGTGCTATCACTGCCCCTTAGCTTAGGGTTTACCTTTCTTGCATCTCTCTTTCCTTGGTCCCTTGGAATTGTTAGAGTAGGAATTAGCTGTAGGAGTATTTTTAGCATTAGAAGTAGGTTTTGTTATGTGGGTTTTCCAAATCTGCATGACGAGGAAGCCAACCTTCTCTCGGAGGTTTGTCTCATGTGCAAGCCCCACACTTGAGACAGTCCCATGTTGCCCAAAATTCTGTTGATCTTTCATGACCTTTCGAGAGGTGCAATTTTTAGTGATAATAGGCACATGGGCCCTTGATCCTATACCTCAAAAGGGCGGATGATAACAAGTAGTTTAAGGAAATTGGATGTACTGTGCTGCAGCAGATTTGCATGCATGTATACTCTATAGTGATCAATCGAAATAAATAAAAACGAGTTATTGTTACTCTCATCTCCTCCTTTTTTAATAAACAGTAAAGAGTAGGCAAGAATGCTATATTCCAATTACTGTTTCCCAAGGAGTAACAAATACACAAGCAAAAACATAACAATGGAGGAAATGAGTAGATCATGATCAGGTATGTGCCAATATAAATGTAGAAACACACTTTGAAAGCCTCAAAACCCATTAACTAATATCAACAGATGATATGATAAGGATTGTGCTACAGTTGGACCTTGAAATCCCTCAAAATGCTCCCTCAATTATGATGTGACACCTTCAAAAAGTCCAAGGGTGGTTCGGCCACATACCTGAGTCCCACTGCTTGTGTTGAGGCAAGTCCCAGTTGCAGAGAATCCAAGATGCCTTGCCAATCCATGAGAGTGTATTAGCAGGTGTCCCAGACTTGTAGCAGCAAGACGTGTGTGTGCAACAACCTCTAGCAACAAGACAATAAAAGATACAACTTGAAATGACTAAAGAAAGCTCGGTTGTAGTGATCTGCGACTGAAAAGCGGATCCTGCAGACAAAATGTCTTCTCACAGTCTCAGTAAGAGGTTATAGCCTATGTCACAGGGTTCGCCGAACTTCAAGTAAAAAGTTCAAAATCCGGCGAACTAAATGAAAACCGAAAAAAATCGTTGCAGTTCGCCTAAAATTCGTACGAAAAAGGGCTTCGGTTTTTTTTTTAATTAAACTGTATTTCAAAAATGTTTTTTCGATTAGGGTTTTTGGATTTTTCTAAAGAAATCAACACTAAGACAATTGGATTTTCATTGTCGACAGTCTGAATTTATTTTGCGAATTCGTGCCCTAAGAGTTGTGTCTTCTTGGGTTGATTGGCTCTTCGTGGGCGTGGCTCCACTCCGTGACTCGTCGTTGTGGACATTGGCGTGGCATGGCATTGTCGCTGAACTTTCAGATACCTCGAGACGTGGATGAGCACCATTAGAGCAAATCACGTGAGGTCCAATATTATCCGTTCTCGAAGCCTGAAGGTGTTTCTTGGATTATTTATTATATAACAAATATACTGAGACCACGGTTAACTTGGAATGAGGTTTAAAGGAGTGGGGTTAGATTAGGGGTTCACCGGGGGTTAAATTAATAATAGAGTGGGTGAGAAATGGAGCTTTCGAGTTGCTTTGTAATAATAAATTATAATATTATTATTAATTTTTATTTTTCATTTCATATTCTTTTAATAATGTTTTAACTTTTTAACTTTTCAATTTTTATAACGTTTTTATATTTTTGGTTACTTTATAATTAAAATTTACATATTTAAATTAATTTTTAAAATTTAGTTATATTTTTAATATTTTCAAATTTATTATAATGTATTTAAATTTGTAATAATATTATTCTATTTATTAATTATATTTAAATATATTAAAAAATTTGCAAATTATAGTAGTTGAATTTAATCACGAATTTTTTAATTGAATTTTATCATTGCCGAATTTAATCCGAATTTTATCTTTGCCGAACTCGAACTCGAACACGAACCTTGTGACTTAGGTTATAGCTATAGGAAACTAGCCCAAAGTCTTGTAGGAAGGTCAGGACGATATCGGCTAGTAATGGACACATCAGTAGATGATCAGAGTAGGTGTATGGATCCTCTTTACATGAGCCTATGGCAACCAAAGAGTAGTATAATGTCGAATGAGATTTCAGATACTTAGTGTGCTATTCAGATATAACTCAGAATGGAACCAAATGAATCCCAAAAATCACATATGATAAGTTGCAACTCGCCAAGAAAGGAAGAACCTTAAGTCTCTATGTAAAATGACCCTAGTAGGAAATTCCTTAACGGCCGTGTGTCAACACATAGGATGATTGAGGGCCCTAGCAAAGTGAAAGAGAGAATGCTGCTAGAGGTGAATATAGACAAAAAGTCATCAGGACAAAGGTGGCTGCATGGCAGAGCACCCATAAAGGGTGAAGTATAATTATCAGGTGCAGTAATATGTCATGTTGCACACCAGTCCCATGGCCAGTGTTACATTGCTTGGTAAGTTGGTTGTAGGTGTTTTCTACATGGTTAGCTTTATAAGATAGCAAGTTCTACTCTTGTGTTAGGAAGTGGAGTATTTGTATATTTATTGGAGAGGAACAGGTTGGGGTTGGGTGAATGAGGCAGGGAAAATCACACACATCTATTCTATACTTTTTATCTTTTCTGTTGTATAGACCTAAGGTGTAAGGAAGGTCCTTCAAAGAGATGGGAATATGGTGAGAAGTGTGTGTAGACGAGGAGATTGAACCAGATTTATTTCTTGAGTCACTTTCTGTTATACACCCTAGAAATGAGCCAGAACTTGAGAGTAGTTAAAGTGTGTTTTTACTGAAGACTGAGGGTGCAATGAATGAGGATGACATTGATGGTGGCAGTAGCATAGACTGGTTTTCATCTTGATTTAACTGTGAACATGTGTTCAGAATATATATCAAACTGTAATTTTAGAATATATATCTATTTGGATTTACTTTGTGTTTGGATTTTATAGCCTGTGTTGAAGTTTGATTTCGACATCGACTCATTTTAGATTGTAAATATGTTTTGTTTATTTCTTTTGTTTGACTTTATGCTTTGCTTATTTGATTGTGGATATTTCTGGTGTGATGTTGAGATATCTTGATTTCATTAGGTGTATATTTTTATACTTTCATGCTTTCTCTTGCAGTGTATAAAAAGCATTATCCCCCAGCTCTGCATGATGAAGTATGGCGGTTAGATAAAATTGGCAGAGATGGTGCTTTTCATAGACGTTTGAACAATGAGAGGATTTATACTGTGCTGGATTTTCTAAGGCTAGTGTCTATAGATCACCAGAGACTTCGAAATGTAAGTCTAATTTGATGTCTTCAATATTTTTTTAAAGATTTAGTTTATCATGTTCAAATAATTAAAAACTTCTTTAATAAAAGTTTTCTATTATAGACTTGTTCGTTCAGTTGGACATATAAATTATTAAACAGTAGATGAAGATTTCAAGCTTCCATGGTCCATAAAGGTTAAAGAATAGCTTCTGGAAAAAACTGTGTAGACTATTTGAAAATCAACATTTCAGGTAACATGGGTCTCACATCAATTTTCAAAATTGTGTACACATTTTTCCAGTAGCTATTCTTTAACAAAATAATTCAGCTTTTTATTATAGAATTATAGACGATGTTTCTTTCTCCCTCTCTCTCTCTCTCTCTGAAATAAATCAATAGATTTCTAAGAGGGTCGATGTTAGAGCAGGGTCAAGAAGGTTTTCTAATGTTCACAGTGGTGGGCATGCCACTGTTAGAAACTTATGCTCTTAGGATTACTTCCTAAGTATTTTATATTGTCAAAACTTTCAAGTAGTCACCACTTTCCAATAGCCAAAGTATCTGGAAAAATGGGAATTAAGCTGTCAAAGTTGTTTTACCTCTTTATCGTACTAACTACTATGGAACTTGTAGGTGCTTGGTACTGGAATGTCAAACAAGATGTGGGAAGGAACCGTTGATCATGCTAAGACATGTGTGCTTGATAACAAGCTTTATGTCTACTATGCTGATGAGCAACGCACCGTTGGAGTAATATTCAATGTTATATGTGAACTAGTGGGAGTTATTGTAGATGGCCAATACATTCTTGTGAATGACCTTTCAGAAACTCAAAAGGTAATCTTTTGAATTCAATATCATTCATTCAAGGACATATATAGATATGTACTATTGAGGATTCTCAACTGCATTTTTGTTGCCTTGCATAACTTTTGTTTTGTTACTGTTACAGGTTTTTGTGAGCAAGATGGTAAAACATACATATGAGCACTGGAATGAAGTGGTTGAGTATGATCCAAACTCTTTGACAGGTAAGACGTTACATGGAGTCACAACGTTACCATGTCATGGAGAGTTAACTGGTAATACATTGAACCTCCTAATCTGTATTTGTTCATACATTTGGAGGTTATGAAATTGTTGGAAGTGTGGGATCTAAAATAAAAACTAATAAATGTTTATCTTCTCTGCAGATGGCCGGGAGGTCAATCCGATATTGATTCGCAGGTTGCTATTGAAAAGGTTATGCATCAGCATCAGCATTCACTAGATCCAAGTAATAATGTTTGGATGCCATATCTTCTTGAGAATTCAGACATTCCAACACCCAGTCAATTTGCAGTGGGCTCTGATTTTACCGAACAGAATATAGTACCTCAGACTGTGTTGTCTTCTGCTTTAGCACTTGGTACAGAACAAGTTGCAATGAATACCCTTCAATCAGCTTACGATACCCAAATTATGGACCCTTACCCTCATTCACGAAATGAATGTATTGAAAAAGTTCAAATTGGGAATGAGTATGCACAGAAGTGTATCAAAGATCATTCTGCCGAAGCCAGCATTAGACCAGATAACTGGAATGGAGATTGTCATGAAGCCTTGGAGGGGCTTTCTTTTACTGGATCTGGTGAAAAATTGGTTTCTGGACTGGATAATCAAGGTTTGGATGGTGCAGATTTACAAGCACACGTGCAAAGCTTGATACAAATTATGAATGCAGGAACAAGTGGACAACCAAATAACCTTTTCTACAGCATGGAAGGGGATGAGGCATTTTCTTTTAAAGTATTTACTCCAGTGACAGATGTGAGCCTTACTGTGTCCACTCGCCGTTTAAACGGTAAAGCATCTATATTTTGGCTAAAACTGAAAGCTGCACTGAAGTGGGGAATCTCAGTCAGGAAAGTAGCAGCTGCAAAAAGAGCGAGATTAGAAGAAATTGGAGATTAACCATTCACGGAGGCATTTGTACAGTTATGCATGTATCCCATATAATGGTCTCAGTTTTTAAGATATGAATTGTTGATGGATGTCATGATGTTTATGTAACAGTGCAACAACATTATAGCTGCAATAAAGTATTCCTTTCCCAGGATGCTGTCTTCCTTTTGCTGAGACATGGTTTATGCGGGAAAAGCAGTGTTGATCTTGCTGACAGCCTGCCTACCGGTACATCAGATTATTGTTGTAAATGAAATTTCCAAAGCGGGTATCAAGGAGAGAAAAATCGATTGTACAGCAGCATATTTCTCAAACTTTTCATGAAGGCGATTGTCCAGGGTTGTATTTTCAGCCGACCATTCTCAGGGTAGGAAAGATGCCTGAAAATCACAATTGATGTGCAGTCCAGTTTTTGTGCCAGTAACAGATGCTCACATTACAAAATGGAGGTGCATCATAACTTCTGTTGGGAGTATAGAGAATATGTACTTTCTCCAACTTCAGTAGAGACATATTCAGCTTTGTAAATATCTTAGTATACATTTGAGTACTTCATTCCTGGCACGTGACTTGTATCTGTCCTAACCCCACAAAATCACTTCTAGCTCCATATTCATTAGTGCCATTTGGAATCCGATGCAGGCCAGAGATGGCCAGATTCCTTTGACAACTGAAAAAGAGTTAATGTTTGCAGTATGTTGTATGCTGCTAACACACTTGAAAAACAATTAGTCTCAGTAGGAGCTATTTAAATTGCCAGCCGCAAGTCTTGCTACCGTTCTTGTTGTATTAAGTGTTGTGAGATTCTGATGCCTATATAAGTGGGCATTTTTAAAGTGATGTTGGTTTTAAATTTCCAATGACTAAGCTAATGTCCTAGTCTGTCCATGGAAATCAGGCTGTTCACAGCTATCTGGTACTTCTTAATTAAGTTAAATGCTTTTTAATTTTTCCATCTGAAAACATTTATATATTAATTTAAATTCAAATCAATCCTATTGAACAGAACATTATCTTTAACTTCCAAAAAAAAAAATGCAAATCTATATTGCTGGAATTTTATATTTTGAAAACCATTTTTGTTGAATTCAAAACTCACATGAAGATCTCCCTTCCTTTGGGACAGAAGGACATTGTTCCAGAGAGAGTTTGCTTCACTCAGGAACACTCCTTTACTATTTGGTTCACAAGCTCAGAGCTTCGATTTTTTCAATCCAAAAATGTTTTTGGACTTTCAGAGAAGATATATATGGACGAGGATATGGCATGAATTCAGTATGAAGATTTGAAATATAACATATTAAAGATGGTTGAAGCTAGGAAGTTGGGGAAGTGAGCAGTAATTCAGAATAGAATATAAATCTTGGATGCACCTCCTTTGGGTTAGTCAAAACCATGGCCTTGAGATCCCAACATTCTCTTGCAGTTGCAGTATGGAATTTTAGGGGTTCAATATTTATCTACGGGTTTATAGAGGATACAACCCACAATGGAGGACATAATATTCTTTATGAAACCTCAAAAAACTGTTGAAAAAACCACTTGATGAAAAAACCACTTAATGCTTTCTTAGTATACTCTTGGATTTCAATGTAGATGCTTATACCCCATCATGGTTCCAATGGATCTGGTGAAATTGCATGCCTATATACAAACCATTTGCCCCCTTAATCCACTTGGGGGTGTAAATTAAGGAAAATCACAAACAATATGGAAAATAAATACAATAAAGAGTGCAAACCTTCCGTTGTAAGAATCCTAAACCACCTTAGATCAAATCTACTGAAAGGGCAGCGTTTTGTGATACTCTTTGTTAGATTTTGTAATGTCCCTTTTTGGGGGACCTTAGGAAATAGCTAAAAGCTCTCAAATTGATTTATAAGACTGCTTTTATAAATCCAGCAAAAATTGGTTTCCAAACCCTCCTTAGGTCAGCGGCCTGATTTGGGGTTTCAAACCCATTTTAATGCTTTCAAAACCCTTTAAATCAGCTCTATTTAATTCTCCAAATTATTAAATATCACCAGCAATCATCTCATGTAAGAAAACTGATTTTTAATGCTCTAAATATGGAGATATGAATTTCAAATAAACCCTTGTTTGCAACATTATTTTAAAAATTCACAACTCAACATTGGAAGCTCCAAAATTCACAAAACTTAAGATATTGGCTTTATAAAATATAAAGAACAATAAAATAATTTCAAATTTGCCAAAGAGTCACCACACATATCAAATTACAACACCAATGTAGGTCGCTCCACTTGAAATAAAATATATTTTGCACCAAATAGACAATACTTGGAAGAGAGATGTTTTATTTTCTTTTCAAATGAACTTGCATACCAAAAATCTCGTGAAGAGTTTTCATCTTTCACAATTTTATCAACCAAGGGTTTTGTCCTTGGAAGAGATCTTCAACCCAAGGGGTTTCATCCTTGAGAGAGAGAAAGGGCTACACTAGCCAACTTTCACCAAAATAAGAATAATCTCCAAAACATTATTCATAAATGCCCAAGCAACCTCCTTAAATAGGCCTAAGGAGTGCTTAAAGCAAACATTACATCATGGTTGACCCCTTAAGTAATTACATTTTAAATATTAAAAATGTTATTGGAGCCTACATGTTAACAATACCATTAATACTGAACTACATAAATTCCTTTATTGGAGCAAAAAGACTTCCAATAGGATAAATGATAATAAATGAGAGCAATAATAAAAATATAATCAATATTTTCCCTTGTTTTTCTCCTTAGACCCACAAGGAAGGAATGGGTTAAGGTCTTCATAAATCAACCTCCAAAAAGGGACACGACAGTCCTCCCCTCTCGAAATTGTTTGTCAACCGCAAGTACTCGGATCCTAAATAAATCTTAGTTGTTCCTTCTTCTTTGTACCTGCATGTTTGTTGGCTAGTTTTTATGCACGATTGAAAACCTAGGTAGTCATGGGATAAATATCCCTCATATACCGGTGAGGCTCATGTGTAAGATTTTGTCGATTATATTTTCTAATATCTATCTATTGGTTTTACTTTAACCGCGTAACTCATGGACCATAGCTAGACAATTTTGCAAAGCAAGTAAGCGGTTGTAAGAAATGTGTGTAGAAAAGGAAAATAATTGAATTCGGGAAGAAAGAAGAGAAAATGTGCAATCCAACCAATAGTTCACAGAGTTGGTCTCATGCACATAGATAAAATAAACAGATCTCAAAATATAGAATTTAAAGGAAAGAAAATTTCAAATCTAGATTTGAGATAACACGATTTATGCAAAGATCTACAAGTAAGTAAGAAACAAATCCACCGTCGACACAAACTTCTCCGGAAATTTACCTTTTTCAATTCCTTAGCTTTTAGAAAGATATCAAGGGTTTCAACTCAAAGTCTAGAACACAAGAATGTTGATTACAAATTTTGATCCTTTAACCTATAGGTTCTTCCTCTATTTATAGTGTATAGAGGGCAATTACAAATATGATTTTTAGTGAATTGCCACATGTGGAAGCTATGAAAAAGGGAAGCAACTGATAATCTTCTTCCTGGAATTCCTCTTTGCATGACATGCATGATTTATAACTGAAAATAGAATCTTTTGTTTTGCATGTCTGCCACCTATTTCCAATTAGTTGACTTCTTCCAGTAACTTGAATCAACGACTTTTAAACCAATCACTTAAGTTTTACAATTTAATTGATTATTCAATTACTTTGTCAAAGAAAATAAGAGAAAGAAGAAGAAAGAGGAGAAGAAATTAGAAGAAAGTTGTTGCAACACTCCCAGTCTTGTTCTTTTTCCATATTCTGCATGCGGTTGACTCTTTTGCCTTTGATTCTCACCAAACTAGGTTCTGGAAGCAATTGACTATGATTTGCCTACGGGTGCTACCTCTGACATGTCTTCCCCTTTCATCCTTGAAGATTTTGCAATTCTTCTCTAGTATATGCACCAATGCAATGTTTGCCGTAAATAATTCAGACAAAACTCATCATCTTTTTATTTTTAATTATATATGACTAATTTTAAATTTGGAAAACACTTCGAGCGAAGGAAAACACAAGTAAATTCATGAAGGCTTTAACTAGATGATTATGAGCATATGTATAAGCCCCTGAAAGGAATTTTCCATGCAATGACTTCCACATGGGTTACATTAGAAACAAGAGAATGAATTTTTGCTAGAAGCTTTTGCAATTATGAGATCTCTATTTCTTCATCTGATTATGAAGAAACATTCAATGTATCAAACATTGACTTCTGCTTTTTTCACCAATATGGGCATAAATGAAGTATTCCTACAAATAATTAGACAAGTATGCAATCCATAACATGAATATCTAATTTCTTCACCGAGATTTGATTATAAATCCTGTTGCCTTCTATTTTTAGACTTTGCTTGCATGCCAAACAAGCTAAAAATATTATTTTATTCACCTATGCACTCACATCAACATGTAGATGCTCTGAATAATAAAAAGAAAGCTTCTCCAACCCTAGGTGCCAAAACTGGATGCTTCCCGACAATTAATAAAAAAGTCAACTTTTAGGCATTTAGCTATGCCAGAATGGGTCGCACTTTTTGGCTAGAAGTCATGTTAAAAATAAGAAGTCAAAGCAATGAGAATTTTTACCTTAAAAGCATGCGGAAATTCCCTCTTTTCACTTAAGTGACTCGACTTTCATAATGAGAATTTTTACCTTGAAGGCAAGGTAGGAAATTCCGTCGATGCTTTAAGAGATTTTATTTTATAATGGAAATTTTCACCCTGCATTGCAGGTAAGAAATTCTGCCTGCCGCCACCTCTAAAATTCCCATTGCAACTTAAGTGATTTTGACTTGATGGGAAAAAGTAACCTGCTATGCAGGCAAGAAATTCCCGCCTACCTGCCACCTCTAAAATTCCCATTGGCAGCTTAAATCCTTCCTTCCAAAAAAATGCGACTTGCATGGAAGAAAGCTTCTTTCCAAAAGTGCGACTTGCATGAAGAAATTGCTCTTCCCAAAAAGTGCGACTTGCATGAAGAAAGCTTCTAAAGTCACGTGAAAACTCATCAGCAACATTTTATTTCCATTTTTGGATTTTTGGTGAAGAAAACACAAGTAAAGAATAAAATTTGCCATTTTTGGAAAGGGTCCAGGGAAGATGTAGCAACAAAACTTGCATGTGCCATAACTTTCATTCCGTGGCTCCGTTTTAGGTGTCATTTTCTCTAAAAGTGCATATTTTCTCGAGCTCTACGCATTGATGGAAATATTTTTCTTATTTTCATAAAATCCATTTTTGCACCTTTTTGGACCAAGCGACTTCTTGCAATCTTTTGAAAGAATCCTGAGCTCTGATTGCCTTTAGACATATTAGTAATTAAAAATATTGGATAACTTTTCAAAACCCTAGGCTTAGGGAAAGATCTGGCAGGAAGAATGAATAGGCTACAGGAATTGCGGAGAAAACAAACCAAAACACAAACAAAAAGAAATAAAACAAAACAAAAGAAGCTATAGGCAATTGCTTGAAAAATTTCTCCAATTAGTTGATCTGCAAAAATTCTTCCCCTCGGGTGAATGTTCTGTGGTAATAATGATGGGGTGAAGTGATTTATATAACCTAAATCCTCCAATTTTAGCTCAATCTATTTTTAAAAGAACTTTATTTATTTAATAAATAAATAAATAAAATTCTCTCAGACAAAACCTAGCGAAGGGATAGAGTGAGTTTTAACATGTGGGTACTTGGGAATTTGGATTTTATGACTCTCTAGGGATACCTTAGAGCAATGCAAACAACTACAAACAAAACAAACACAAAACGACCCGTTACTTGAAAAGAATGATTTTTAAAAAGGGGTAGTCCTAGATTTCAAGGTGAAATCTCGGGGACACCAATATGAAACAAACTTATTCAAGAGAAAATGATCTTATGTCCATCCCCTTTCATGTCTTGTAGGCATGATGATCAACATCCTCTCATGCCTATCAACCCCCTTGTCCTCTCTGTTTGGTTGATAGTCAACCATACTATCACTAACACAACTGTAATTCACCAATTCCCCTTTAGGAAGGGAATATACAATGATTGAAATTAGATATAGGATAGCTAGTAAAGAAAAATCAGTCATGCATCTCTTGACTTTCTCTTCATACATTCCCATGACGTTGCTTGCCACACTTGAGTTTTCAAACTCAACCATGAACCGCCTTTTTCGAATCAAGTTGATGAGGGGTAGAGTTCAATTCCCCTTTTCTTAACCTTGTTGTCTTTCACCATCATGATCAAGAACTTAAATTCTCCCTTTTAAAATTTATTTGGAGGGTGAATTTGTGCATGCCCAACTGTAATTATGTTCTTTTTGTGAGATGGTATATGAAAAGGAGAACAATAATAAAACTTTCCTTGCTTTGCTATCATGAATTCCCCCAAAAATTGAATCCCTTGCATCCCACAAACAATCATAACTTCAGCTGGCTTCATTCTAAGGAAAACATCACATACCTTGCACCTTCCTATGACATTGAACAATTGTAATATATTCTTAACTATACGTTCTCCACTGATGAATCTATTAACTACGAGCATTGTTACTCCATGGTCAAATAAGAAACCAATTATCGGAAAAGTTGGTATGTATGAGTGTTAAACCAAGATGCAAAGGTGTGGGTCACTTCCGAACACTCAAAGTTGAGATTACCAATCATATGGATCATACAATCAAACCTTATTTCCCTTTTGAAGCCCACAATGGTACCAATCCCACATATGCTAAAACAACTTTGACATTGTACCCAAGCATCCATGCACCTTTTGCTATACCATTCACTACTTGTCTTCTCTACACTTGGTGCAAACTGATCATGAGGATAAGAATACAACAGTATCATGAAATGGAGCAATACAACATCAACATCATACCTGACCGATTGTGCATGGTGGAAACCAAACTGTATGGGCTTGCTGGTAGGCAATGAAATAGAAGACTTTTTGGACCATGAGCTGTCCTTAATCTTTTTACAACTCAGAATTTCTGAGTTAGAATCAGCCCTCCAAAAATATATCAAATGCACCTTACCTCCATGGATTCCTTGCAAACCTGATTTATCTTGCGGATTGTGGAGGTGAAAACATGGTAGGGTCATAGGAAAGAGTATGTAGTTATCATTCCTTCCCAACTGATCATGATATCCAAAAACTTGACATGGTACAATGATAGGCAATAAATCTGAGTTATCTCTAGGTTCCGGGCTGCTAACCTTCACTGTATCATTTAGCTTCTTCAAGGTGGTGATGGCACCCATGCACTAGACTTTGTTAGGACTGAATATGTTGGTAATTCCCCCATGTTTGGCTGTTGTTGATAACAGTCCAGTAACCTTATCGGTTGGTCCTTCATTGAGAACTTTCAATTTCCTTGCCCTCATAAGTCTTGTTGAGATGTCATCAACACAAACATCATTGTGACTCCAATCTCTTCCTTCAAACATATGTATATCCAATGGATTACCAGCCAAGTGGAAAATAAAGTAATTAAATTTGCATGCATACCGTGGGCCTTGGGTGATCTATAGGGATCCAGAAAAACACACCATTCCATCAACACCAAGAAGGAAAAGTGAAGGAAAATGAGGAAAAAGAGGTTCTCATCAAGCATTTCAACAGAACCGCCGCTCTCAAAGAAAGCAAAGTATCTGTAACCGCCACCTAACCAAGGCAATGGTCCTATAATATGCTGCCGATGCCGCACAGGCGGTCTTGTCACTTTGACGGAAAAATAAAAAAATGAAGCACGAACAACCATGGATTCGAAGAGTCTGGGTTGTGTCTCTTCCCTTCCTGACCTTTCCCATTCTCTAGTGCACGGGAGGACATGGTGGAGGATTTAAATACAAGGAGCAAGAGAAATGGGCATTCGAAGATCCAAAGAGATCAAGAGAAAAGTTTAATTGTATGAGAGCAAGTGAGCAAAAGACTTTCAATGCTGGAGTGGATTTGTAGGAGAAAGGTGCAAGAGAACAGAACAAGCAAGTAACTAGAGGGAAGGTTTACATTGTTGTTTCTCTCTATACTTATTGTAATCTGTAATTTTTATATAATTGGCCAATACAAGTGGGAAGAAAGAGAAATTTCCCTTCCCGACTGGTTTTCCTCCATTGGAGGTTTCTAGGATAAAAATCCTTGTGTTGTGTGTTGAATTTAGTTAGCATGCTCTGCAATTCTATTCTAAACACTAAGAAATTTAGTCACTAAGCTCTAATCTTCAAGCAAATATGTCATTTTCCAAAGTTGAAAGTAGAACAACATAATTGTGTGATTCGTAGAGTTCCAAAGTAGAAGTTTACAGATCATTTTGGTATCAGAGTTGATTATATATCCAGGACTGTGGTATTCGATTCTTTCTTGTGATTTGTATGATAGTGACAAGGTCAAAGGCGAAGAAGTTTTACCTTGTGAACCAAATATTTCTACGAAGAAGTGGAAACAGAGAATTCGAGCTCAAATGGAGGAAGAGAACTTGGTCCGTAGAGTTGAGATGCTAGAGACCATGATGGATAGGTTGCATAGAAAACAACAAGAGCTTTCAGATCTACAAAAGATGACTTTAATTAAGAAAGATTCCATGGAATTAGTGGTTCGAGCACTGGCCAAAAAATTTGGTATCGGAGGGAGCCACGATGAGGAAGATTTGGAAGGGCGTGAAGAAGAGGTTACAACTGTAAGTGAGAAGGTAAAATCTGCTCATACTCCTTTTAAAGTCAAAAAAGAAAGATGAAATAATTTTTTTGAAGGACAAGTAGATGCAAAATTACTTGGATAAATGGCTAAAATAGTTGGAAGTTTATTTTAGTGTGCATAATGTCACTGAGGCACAAAGGATCACCTTTGCATGTCTCAAAATGGAAGGTCATGCTCTGGTTTGGTGGGAAACCCATCTAGCCACTTGTGAAAAGAAGAAACATCCTATTGTCAAGTACTTAGAAAGGTTTTAAAGAGTTTTTAGAGCTAATTTCTATCCTATCGGCCATAAGACTGACCAAATGATTAAGTGGCAATACTTTAGGTAGGGCAACAGTCAAAGCATGCAGGACTATACTACGAGTTTCAAAGACAAGCCATGTTGCTTAATATGGACTTGGAGGATGAGGACATCGACCAAATATTTGGGAGGACTTCACACTCACCTTCGGAGGAAGGTAATCTCCACGAAGCCCAAGGATCTCAACGAAGCTTGCGTGCAAGCATATGATATTGATGATGAGAAGAAACAAGGAGAAGTAGAGCCAAAGGAAGACCAATCAACAAATCAACAAAAAAAGGAGTAGGGATCAACAAGTTACAAAGGTAAATGGAAAGGTAAACATGCCGCCACTGCTTTGCATACTTGTAAAGATCCTAAGAATTTATGTAAGAATTGTGATATAAATGGGCATATCGATGCCACATGTTGGAAGTTGCATCCGACACCCAAAGCACCGAACCAATGATTCCAAGAAATCCATGGCCCTTTGTGAAGCGAGAAGAAGAGGTGGAGATTGAGGATGATTCGGATGTAGACGAGAGGTGGGATGCACGACCACTAACATATATGAGGAAGAAGAAGAAGAATAGATGAGTAAGCTATTTCAAATCTAAATCTAAATCAAGAAGACTAAGGTAAACACTTTAGTAGATTCTGGTTCTTAGTCAAATTTGATTTTGATATGGTTGTAAAAGAGCTTCGCCTAGAGACTTACGCACATCCACATCCATACCCATTGGGATGGGTGAAGAAGGGTGTAGAAATACAAGTTACAAGAAAGTGTAAGTTTCATTTTGGGATAAATACCCAATATATTGATGTATTAGAGGTTGATATCATTCCACTTGATGCATTTGATGTTGTCTTGAAAGTCCTTACTTGTATGCCAAGGATGTTGTGTTCACAAGGAGGGAGAACCGTACAAATGGGTCAAGGACGGAGTCAGTTTCAACATCCGAGCACACCAGAGAAAATCAAAGAAGGCTATGGTAAGTGCCAACCAAGCACCAAGACTTATTCAAGAAAATCATCAATTTTTTTACTTTCATTGGAAGAAAAGAAAAATGGACTTGAGAACATGAATATTTTAGATAGCACTTGTCAGTTTTTGTAAAAGAAGCCACCACATGAACTGCTCATTCAAGGAGCAAAACAAACTTCCGCTATGTAGTCACCGTATCTACCTACGGATTCATTGGACCTAACCATGGGGCAGCAAGGAGAAGAGGAGATACAAGGAACAATGGTGACTATAACAGCAACATACATGGAGAGGATTCGACCAATCCATCTCAAGAGATAAAGAAAAGAAAGGACTAAACCACTATAGTATGGGACCTTCGCCATACTTGAGTAGGATAGAAAAGAAACCTTCAGGTCACACTTCATGCAAATGCATGTGATAACAAGTTGCAAGAGCTCGCACCTACTAAGGTCATCTATGCATGACAAAGAAGGAAACATACAAAATTTTCCTTCCAAAGAGGATTGTACTTGTGAGGCAATTCAGAGGAGGATGTAGCACTGGAGAAGAAACCGAGATCCACATGAGTCTTGGTAGGTTGGACGAGAGAATACACCAAGGTAGACCCAGTGGTACTCGAAGGAGCAAGAGAGGGATTTGATTCCTCTACCACTCCCCCACTAAGATTTTGTGGGACCAAAAGCCTCCTAAGTAGGGGAGGTATGATCCATGGGGTCAGAAAAACACACCATTCCATCAGATCCATCAACACCAAGAAGGAAAAGTGAAGAAAAATGAGGAAAAGGAGATCTATCATCATTTCAATAGAACCGCCGCTCTTCGCAGAGCAGAGCGGTGATTGTAGAACTACTACCCAACCAGGCGGCGGTCTCAGAATCGCTACCCAACCATGGCGTTGGTCCTTTAAGCCGCTAGTTTGCACAGGCGATGGTCCTATCACTTTTGAGAAAAATAAAAATGAAGCAGAACAACCACAAATTCGAAGAGTTTGGGTTATGTCTCTTCCTTCCCGACCCTTTCTATTCTCCAATGCACGGGAGGATATGGTGGAGGCTTTAAATACAAGAAGGAGCAAGAGAAATGGGCATTCGAAGATCCAAAGATATCAATAGAAAAGTTTAATTGTATGAGAGTAAGTGAGCAAAAGAATTTAAGTGTTGGAGTGGATTTGGAGGAGTAAGATGCAAGAGAACAAAACAACTAGAGGGAAGGTTTACATTGTTGCTTCTCTCTATACTTACTATAATATGTAATTTTTATATAATTGGTCAACACAAGTGGGAAGAAAGAGCAATTTCCCTTCCCGTCTGGTTTTCCTCCATTGGAGGTTTCCAGGATAAAAATCCTTGTGTTGTGTGTTGAATTTAGTTAGCATGCTCTGCAATTCTATTCTAAACACTAAGAAATTCAGTCACTAAGCTCTAATCTTCAAGAAAATCTGACATTTTCCAAATTTGAAAGTAGAACAACATAATTGTGTGATTCGTAGAGTTCCAAAGTAGAAGTTTAAGGATCATTGGGGAGAGGGTTACCTCTTAACAATTCAATTTCAATCATTGTGCATAAAGTTACCATTATATTGATGCATGCATAACTTGGGGGCTTCCTAAAAAGGTGTAAGTACTCCTTACTACTCAACGTGCTCCTCATTTTTCCTACATTTGTATCAAACTGATTATGATGGTTAGTTCCATGTGATGGTCAACAAGGGAGCAATAAATCTGAGATGTAGTTCCAAGTTAGTTCCATGTAATTGTTGTTATAAACCCTACAAAAAATTATTTACATACCCTTCCTATGGCAGCAACCGGATTTGGGGTTTCACACCCACTTTAATGCCTTCAAAACCCTTTGAATCAACTCTATTTATTTCCCTAAATTATTAGATATCACTAGGAATCATCTCGTGTAAGAAAACTGATTTTTAATGCTCTAAATATGGAGATATGAATTTCAAATAAACCCTTGTCTACGATGTTATTTTAAAAATTCACAACTCAACATTGGAAGCTCCAAAATTCATGAAACTTAAGATATTGGCTTTATAAAATATAAAGAACAAGAGGATAGTTACAGATTTTCCAAAGAGTCACCACACATACCTAATTACAACACCAATGTAGGTCACTCCGCTTGAAATAAAATCTATTTTGCATGAAAGAGACAACACTGCAAGACAAAGATCCTTTATTTTCCTTTCAAACGAGCTTGCACACCAAAAACCCCATGAAGAGTTTTCGTCCTTCAAGTTTCCCAATCAAGGATTTTCGTCCTTGGAATAGATCCTCAACCCAATGGGTTTTTCAGACAGAGAGAGAGAGAGAGAGAGAGAGAGAGAGAGAGAGAGAGAGAGAGAGAGAGAGAGAGAGAGAGAGAGAGAGAGAGAGAGAGGGCTACACTAGCCAACTTTCACCAAAATAAGAATAATCTCCAAAACATAATTCATTAATGCCCAAGCGACCTCCTTAAATAGGCCTAAGGAGTGCTTAAAACAAACATTACATCATGGCCGACCCCTTAAGTAATTGCATTTTAAATATTAAAAAGGTTATTGGAGCCTACATGCTCACAATACCATTAATACTAAACTACTTAAATTCCTCTATTGGAGCAAAAAGGCTTCCAATAGGATAAATGAGAGTAATAATAAAAATATAATCCAAATTTCCCTTTGTTTTTCTCCTTAGACCCATGGGGAAGGAATGGGTTAAGGTCTTCATAAATCAACCTCTAAAAGGACATTACAAATTTTTGGATTTGTAAGCTTTTATGGATTGTGGATGCTCCAAGTATTCCAAATGAAGCAAGCTAAGCCACGAGCATGTTTAATTGATGGATTTTACGTGATTTGAGCAACGTAACAGTATGAAGAATGCTTTGATTCACCAAATGAATATACAAAATAGCAACATGAATTCTCTTAAACTTTGGTGGATGATTTTCAAAGAGAGATTCATTGATTTATAGCTGAAGAAAGTGAATCTTCAAGCTAATTTCGATTGAGTTTGATTGGAGATAACTAAACATGACTTGACTGTTTAGTTGAGTTTCCATATTTGATTGGAGAGTTGGTCTTTTGTTCTTGATTTAAGAGTGTGAGTCAAAGCTGAGTTGGCAAGGGGTTGCACATGTAAAATTCTATTTCTGCTTTTTATTCACCCAAAATGTGTCGTAAATAGTTGGAAGGTGGAAGAAGTTGCATTAGATTTTATTTGTCATGACTTGGAAGATAACTCAAGTTAACTCAAATGCTGATTTGAGTTAATTTGGACACCTTTGTTTGATTAAAATAGTCATTTTAAGTGCTAGTCAAGACTTCAGTTAACTTGGATTTGAAAAGTGGATATGATTTGATGATTATTTAAATTAATTAAAGAATGAAGTGGGCATGTGGATTTATTATTGAAGTTTGATATTAAATTAACTAATAAAAAAACTAAAGGGGTGATAAGGGTGTAAAAAGAATTAATTAAATTAATTCTTGTTGGCTCGAAAATCTATCAGTTGGGTAGATTTATGGATAGATGAGCCAACAGTGTGCAGGGCATAGCCCCTCTTTGAGTCAGCAAAGCGAAACTGGTTTATTGCTATTCTACCAGCAGGAATCTGTGCAAGTCTCACAATATTCTACCTTCGGGGGTTTGGGATCTCATCCCAGTAGGGTGTTTCCGACTGCGGAAAGAAAGGAATGAAAGAGAGGATGAAGAAAGATCAGGTCCGAAGGAAGAAAAGAAATGAATTCCAAAGAAGAAAGGTCAGAGGGTTTATGTTTTGGGATTGGTAGTAAACAGAGCCAAACCTACTTGCATAAACGAACAAAGCAATACTGATGAATAAATGACAATAAAACAGAAGTAGATTCAACAGAATAAACACACAGATCTGACATAAGAAAGATCAAATGCAAATAACACACGTATTCAGCACAAAGTCTAAATATTTGTATTAATATTCCTTTCTGTTACAAAAAGCTCAAAGTCTTTTCTCCTCACTTCTATTTTTCATCTGAAAGATATCCACTGCCTCAAATACAACAAGTATTTGAGTATTTATAGAAGAAGGAGAAGAAGGAAGGCAAAAAGGAACCAACCACCTATTTACAAAATATCTCAAAGTCATGTTGACTTTTGACAACTTGATGGATGACATCATCCCATGGTGCAACATGGATGATGTCATCATTTGTGTCAACATACTTTAGACATTTTACAAAAAGAAAGTCGGAGAGAGAGAGAAGAAGAGAGAATTTATTCATCGTCGTCATCCCGCGGCTGAAAGGGGATATCCTGCTGTTGCTGCTCGGGTGACGAGATGTGGAATTGGGCACGGTATTCCATGAACTTGCTGATCATGGGCTCTAGCTGATCCTGGGAAGGATCCTTGTGTCGCTCACTGATCGCCTCGCAAGTCTCCCGCTCGTCTATGAGCTTCTCTGGGAGTTTGGAATATTCTTTCTCTGCTTCTATTAGGAACCCGATGAAGTCCCGACAGGCCAACAGGTTATTGATGGACTCTGCGTCAAAAGTGACCTCTGGCCCCAGCCCTTGCGAAACGATCTCCTTGAAGATCTGGATGGTTTCATCAACTTTCCTTAAGGCGAAGGAAGGAGTAAGCAACCCTGGAGACATGTTGAGAATGATTTGCTCCATTTGGTGCATCGCGTCCAGGGCTTCTTCCTTTACCTTATCGATCTTTTCAAGGACGAATTCCAGTTGATCCATCCGGTAGTCCAGAGTGGAAAGGATTTTATTGAGGGCCCTGGGATGACCGAAAACGCTGAACTTGACCAGATCTTCGACTGAACAGTCGAACATTGTTTGAAAGGTCTCACGTTGCAGCCTAGCATGGTCCAGCTCTTCTGATATGGGTCCTGCTAATGCCTGGAGTTCTTTGTTCACCTTGTTGATGTTCAGGTACAAATCGGTGAACTTGGCGATCACTTTTTCACTGTCCTTGAGGATTTGGCTCCTCCAAGCGGAAACTGCCATACCCTGCTCGCCGATCTTTGCATATTCATCAATTTTATCCTGGCTCAGAGGCTCAGGAGTTTCGGCGGCAGTTGTGGGAGGTGCACTACCCATCTTCTGTAAGGCTTGGAGCAGATGTCTATTTTTCTCTTTCAGCAGCCTTTTCTCTTCTTTTACTTCTTGAAGCTTCTTGCAGAGGGCGTCGACTGCAGATAGGGCCTCTCCCTGAAGGCTTTCAGAAGACGTCCCCATTGTGACTTGGGTCACTGTATAATCTGTCGAGGACAGATCCTTTTTATCCTTCAGAGGATTGGGGTATGCGATCTCCATTACCCTCTCTCCCGAAGCACTCTGAGAGAAGCATGTGATGGGCTTCTACTTCTTTACCCCTTTTGATGGGATCACGGAGAAGTCCATCGGAGCGATGGGAACTTTCCTTTTCTGCTGACTCAGGTGTTGGGAGATCCAAGCTGGACTTATGGGAGAAGGGCCGGAAACAGAGAAGGGGACAGCTGCAGTAGTTGAAGGGAAAAAAGTGGAGACACTTGAAGGCGGCATCGAGAGGGAGGCCGAGGAAGTGCTCATGGGAGGAAGGGATACTACAGGAGAGGAAGACATAGGAAGGGAAGGGAGCTCAGAAATGAGGGAAGAAATGGAGGGGGACAGGTCCGTGAGAGAAGAGAAGATGGATGAAGAAGCAGGAGGGACAGTAGAAGAAGGAGGAGAGGACACAACCAAAGGAATGGTCGCCTGGGTCACCTGAGGAGGGGAAGGAGGAAGGAGAAGGAACAGAAGGGACCTTAGTTGTTACAGCAGTGGCGACATCCTGAGTGGATGGGCCTATTGGGACATCTTCCGTTGTTTCTTTCTCTAGGGAAGCCAGAGTTACAACTTGTTCAGGTGCAGCGGAAGGAGGACTTACAGGAGCTTCCACTTGGGTGGAGCTGGATTCACCCTCTTTGCCTTTTCCTTTGCCTTTTGGCTGTTGTTTAGCATGAGGAGGTGCGTTACCCAATCGGAGAGGTTGTGAAATCAACCCCGAGGTAGATGAGCCCGTTCATTCGGCACCAATGCTCTGTTCTGCGCAGAGTTTCCTTGACTCTTTCCTCAATTGTCTGAGGGGCTTTGGTTCTATCAATCAACGCAAAAGGCCAATCGTCCCCACCTGTGTCAAGATACACTTGATCCACTTCCTCCTCAGTAGTTTGGTAGCCTTTGGGGACGATGGCCACCCCGTACTGGATGATTTCTGCTAAGGCCAAGCGAGAATGATCCTTCCTCCTGAGCTCAACCTCGTGATATAAGTCAATGTAGATATCTTCGATCTGAGGGATGTGGATCGGGTCGAGCTTGGCCCTAGGCAAACAATTTCTTGGATCGAAAGTGGGCCTTGCTGGGAAGTCATGTTTCAGATTCAGCAGCTCCAGCTCTGCAAACATGTCCTTTGCCTTGTGGTGAGAGGGACACGTATACCTACCCACTGTGAGGGGGAAAGGAGTTCCACCCTTCTTTCTCTTTAGGCACTTTTCATGGTAAGTAATAAGCTGCCTTGACAGCTCCAACAGGATCAACTTGGGCCCGGCATATCTTGGCAGTCTAGTCGGTTCCCCCAAGAAATTAACTGCCCTCAGATAGGTGAATGTGGGGAACTGAGTGAATAGGGCCCCCCACTTCTCAGTAACTGCAACTATGCTCTTGGTCGTGTGACCGTGAGTCATATTTGACCTCAACAGGTAGATGTTGAAGTAGAAGAATGCATCGTTGATCTTTGTGAATTGGGGGATGCTATTTTCCAGCTTCAGCTCTGGATAGTATTCATAAATTTTGACTTGGGGCCAAACCCCACACCGCATCAGAGCTGGATAGTCCCTTTCTGAAGCTGCAACATAGACTACGTAGGAGTTCATATAGAACCTCCCCGTTGTGTTGAGTTGTTGTAGCTGCTCAGAGATTGTGCTGCTTATAATTTCTGCCCATTCAAAGCGTTGATCGGGCACATTTTTGTTCATTGTTTCCAAGTACCGCAGCATCCACTTGTGAAAATAATGGGCGTCAGGAAGCCCAAAGACTCTGCTCAGGAACGTAATGGTGTCGCTGAGTTCCTCTGAAAAGTCACTGCGATGAATGACTTGTGGCCACCGAGTCACTACTTTTTTGTTCTTCAGATAAACTTCATTCATCAGCTGCATACACTGATCTTCATTGTCGTCCCAGGCCTTAATGCAGTCTTCTCGGCTGACGGCCACAAAGTGCCGGTGATGAGGAATGCCGAGCATCATCTCAAAGTGGCGGGCAGTGAGGTTAATAATAACTTCGCCCTTCTCCCCATGGACACATCTTGTGTCTTTGTTGTAGCATCGGGCTACCACCATCATAAATTCATTGTTTACGGCACTGACTGGGATCCCACCAGCAAGGTGCAGGGCACTGCCTATCAGCTTGTCCATCCATGGACTTCTCGTGACCCTCTGGGTTCTGGCCCAGAATTCCTCCATGTCAATATGACCCAGTTCTGAGTCTCTGATATCTAGGTCACACTCTGCTTGGGACTCGGGCATTCTGACCCTCTGATACTTATACTTCATTTCTTCTTCTGTGAGCTTGGCCTTGCCTTTAGATTTGATAGGTTTCTTGCTTGATGTTGACATATGTTCTTCTGAACTTAGTTGCTGATCTGCAAGAATAAGAAGTGAAACCCAATTGAAGAAAGCCGTGTCAGCTGTTTGATTTTCCATTGAAATGCTGACAGAAGAAAGAGTTAGCAATTTTAAGGCTTCAGGGCGCAGGGCGCATGAATACTGCAGGCTACTAGGGCTAAATAGTAAGGCGCACAGGGAAGGGATGCTGCAAGGGGTAAATCAGCGCCAAAGGGCGCATGGCGCATAGACACTGCAGGGTGCATTCTTTGTTGTTGTAAGCACAGGTGCGCCTGCGCCATATGGATGCGTTTTATAAGGGCGCACAGATTCTTTATGTTACGCGGGAACATGATGCGCCATTGGCGCATATATCTTTCATTTTGCATGGAACTTCGGTGCGCCAAAGGCGCATATAAGGTGTGTGTAACATATGCTTTTTGTGCGCTTAAGGGAACCTGGCGCGGCGCATGAAGGGTCTGCATGACATGATGTTATTGCGGTGAGGGACGTGCCTGCGCCGTTTATAGCTTTGCACTTTGCGCATAGGAAAAGACTGTTACATGGATGCTGGGTGCGCCAAAGGGCGCAGGAATTTGTAATGTTGCACTCAAGTTTGATGCGCCAAGAGGGCACACGGGAAGCGTTTGCAGCAAGTGGGGGAAGTGCGCCATGAGGGCGCAACTTTTCTTTGTGTAACAGGGGTGACAGATGCGCCGAAGGGGAACAAAAATACAGTTCATTTCAAGCCATGATTCTTCTCAGAGGGGTTTCATTCTTTCAAACTTCTTCTGCAAGGTACCTTGGGGTGATAGAAATGGCTTTAAACAAAGGTTTCCAAGCTATTATTTCAGGACAGAGCTCCCTCTACCAGCAGATCTGGAAAGAGGGGGAGGAATATGTGGAAAGACAGCAGGGGGAGCAAGTTCATGATTTCATTCTTTTCAATCCAAACTGAACCAACCTAGCATTCAAAAACCCCAAAAACAAAACGCACGAAAGAAAGAAGGCCACTTACCCGGATAAATAGCAAAGAACGTGCAAACGGGTCCACTATGTGATCGAAAGCGACAGGGCAGGTGCGCTGACAGGCTCAGAGAAAACAATATTTAAAAATAATCACGTGATAGCTCTGGTGATAATGACATTGCAGGCGCGCCTATATATAGGCGAGGTAGCAATAAATGCGCCACCAACCTTTTAAGTGGCGCACCAAAAGAGCTGTCGACACAAGAAAACATGCGCCCTTTGGCGCACCAAAACGCTTGCCAACACGATGTTATTTGCGCTATGGCGCGCCGAAAGTGGTGTCGACAGAGGAATATGTGCGCCCTTGGCGCACCGAAAAGGGGCGCAACAAAAGATATGTTGACAGGAAGGCGCACGCGCCTTGGCGCACGCAGGGAAGACTCAACAAGGGGAGGCGCACCAAAATGCCTGTTGACACAAGAAAACCTGCGCCAAAGGATTAAAAGGGGGCGCATGAACATTTGATGTTGCATAGTGATTATATGCGCCCGCCAAAAAGACCAAAAACGGCTAAGTTCGAAAAACTAGATTTCCCGGGAAGGGATTTTGCAACGTTCCGAATGCAAGAAATCCCTGACGAGGGATCGGAACAAAATTTTCGGTAGGGTTATCCGTAAAATTGCCCTTGCCAATTTTACGGGATAACAATTTTATGTAGGAAAAATGATTGTAATGGTATTTTGAACTATTACTATGCATAGCGGTAATTTGGGGGTGTCTACATTTTCCCATTTTTAAAGCGTTAGTGTGAAGTAATGACACTTTAAAGATAGTATACATTTGTAAACAATGGACGAATGATTACAAAGTGGTAGGGAATGGCTTATTTACCTTAGTGAAGCATTTGGATGCCCAACGAGTCCGAATTATTTGATTGGAGTGCCCCCTCAAGTAGGTGGGAAATGTGACAAAGCAAAGTGGACAATTGCTTGATAGGAGAGAGAAGAAGTCTCCGAAAATATTGAGTGAAACAAAGAAGAAATTTAGTGAGTGTGGTCACAGAGGCTAAAATAGAGGAATTAGGGTTAGTAGGAGGGTATAAGTAGATGGGTGGGTCGGGTACAAAATATTGCGACTCATTTTTTCTTATAGAATCCATTTTCCTTTACATTGACATTTGAGAGAGATGGTTGTTGATCGAAGCGGAAACATCGCGTAGACCGTGTCAAAGAGATTAGGAGGAGGTCAGACGAGGGCGATGCAATATGTAACTTGCAAACTTTTCATTTGATCACATTTATTGCTAATGAGGTCTAGAAGAAAAATCAAAATTGGCGCTAGCACATGCACTTAAGTGCGCTAGTGTATCCCGTGAAATGTGCTAAAGCATACTAAAGTATGCGCTAGTGTGCTACTAGTGGAATAAGTGTTAAGTGGGAAATATGCTAGCATGTTAAATGTGCTAGCGTAAAACTAAGGGCATGAGCGTTATAGTGAACGCGTTAGCATGGGTGCACTATTGTTAACGTGTATGCGCTAGTGTGGATGCGTGCTACCGTAGCATTTACGCACTAGTGTATGAGTGCACATGCTAGTGTGGATGCGCCATCGTAGCATTAACACGCTAGTGTATGAGTGCACGCACTAGCTTATCAATGAGTGTGCTAGTGTAGCTAGGGTGTTTTAGAATAAATATAGAAGGTAGAATAGAAGAAATAGGGGCTAACAATGTTGTTTGGATGATTTTGTAGGAGATACTATTAATATTAGACGTTCGTGAGCACCATGGGTGATTGTGGTCATTCGAGAGAAGATTTACATGTAGTGAGCAGAGACAATTATACGTGTTGTTGGAGGTGTCATGTTTGAATTTCATTACGTAACTTCCATTGATCGATTGGACCATTGTTTATTGACCGCGTTGGTCAAGCAATGACATAGTGAGAGAAAGACTTTCAGTGCTGACCGGGTGAGAGGACAATGACTTTAGAGGATGTGCATCAAATTCTTTGGGTACCGATTCAAGGCAGACATGTATTGGGATGGGCACGTTGGACAACATCGAGACATATGTGGTCTTTATTTTTCCTTATGGCTCTTATCACCAAATATTTTTTGCCTGATAAGACCGATAATCACTTTCAATTTGGTATGATCGAGTAGTGGCTAAGTTTATGGAGGCCACAATGTTTTCACAGGATAGTGTATACTAGCTCATATGTACTTAGTGGCCTATAGAGAACAGAGGATCCCGAGTCTAGTGACCTTTGCGAGATATGGTCATGGGATCACATTGCGATCGGATGACCACTAGGTATAACTCGTGACAAATAGCTTGAGTATCCCTCATAATTTAGATGGGAGACAATGGGAGTAGGCGGAGAGGGGTCACACCGGGTGATATTGTATTTTACATATGGGCATTTGACGATCTACGACGACGGTATGGTGACATGGAGACCATACATACAATATAGGTGGGAATTCGATGATTTTGAGTTGTCGATTGCAGAGGTAGACCATTTTATCATTGGTATCTACGAGCGCATCATAGATATGTATAAAGCGGACAAAGTCAAGAGACAATTTGGGGTTATACAGATATTCCTAGTGGTGAGTAGTGGTATATGTGAGTAGCACACAAGACATTTAATTTTAGGCCACGATTAGGTAGAGAGCAATCAGGGTCACTTTCTTCCGAGTTATACCGCATGCATGAGATGTCAAGGCACAAATTGTTGATCCAGGATGACAAAAGAGTACACAACATGGTATGTCGATTATGTCTTGACATATTAATATTCCACAGGAGGCCATATCAGCTAGGATAAAAATACAACCACGTGCTTACATTAGAGAGGGAGAGGCAGATCGGGCCAAAGTTGAGGATGAGGCTCAATTACGGGGACATAGTGCACAAACATAGATATAGGCATAGGTGCAGTACAAGGGCAGTTCAAAGGAGTTGCTCGGATGCCATTATATTTTCCAACACATATTCCAATTCAGATGTTAGTATAGATTCCTCGCATATATACATGTACCACGACATATTCCAAAGACATGTACTAGTTCCGTTATGGGCTCCAAAGATGGGGACTATTATAGGTTCCATTGTCACCACATAGGCCATTGAGTCCAAAGAGCAGGACAGGAGTGGAGATACATCTAATGGTTGGGGAGGTGGGGTTGAGGTTGAGGAGGATGTTTCCTAAGAGCATATCACATATTTACCATTGTCGGGACCATCGGTTGTTGAGCTTACATTACAGGATCATAGGGAGAGATTCATATGCAAACAAGATGCCATTTTTATTTTGACACACAAATAGACACATCAGTGTGCACCGAGTGACCATAGAGGGACCAATTTTTTATATAATTACGACAAACTATAGTTGAGAGGGATGTTGCAAAGCCGCATGGAGGAGGCGGGAGGGATGGCAGATGTGCTCCAAGATATTGTTTCCATATTTCAAGAGATGGGCTACTATAGGGCCCTATGCGAGGAAGATGTTCCTGAGGATCGAGACCACCAGAGTCGAGAGAGCTAGTAGAGATCCATGAGATTGGATAGATCATAGAGGCCATCCAAATCAGTTAGATCACTACAGATGCCACCGCCCATAGCCGGGGACAAGAGACTAGGTAGTCCCAGTGTTGGTGAGATTCATCCATGAATGTGTGGATAGACTATTTGTATTTTTTTGGTGTGTGTGCCTCATGACAAAGACACACATGTTTTTAGATTGTTGCCCTTGATGTCACTTTTTTATGTATATGTAGATGATACACAAACATTGTACATGGACATTGATATAATATGTGTGTGTGTGTGTGTGTGTGTGTGATGTGATGTGATGATTGTTTTTGGTATTTTCTATTTTATTGACATGATGAGACATTTAGTGTAGATGTTGATGTTGTATGTTGATTTATGATGGATATATGATGATTTGCTCGTAGCTTAGCTTTCATTCAGAGATGTATTTTTGGAGCAACCTATTTTGATATCACACGTCTAGATTTAGCACCAAAGTTTATTGGAAAACCATGATGAGAAACCCATATGCATATAAACACACACACACACATAAAAAGTTGAAAAGAACCCAATATACAAAGTAAGATGATGTACACCAAAGTTATATATGAACTAAGATGCTAACAATGTACTTGTAATTGGTTTAAAAAGAAAAGATGAAAAGAAATGTAAACAAACCCAATTGAACACAGTAAGATGAGTATACACCATGGCTATTAATAAACTAGGATGAGAACTAGACATTGTATATGGACACACACACACACACACACACACACACACACACACACACGATGTGATGATTTTTTGTATTTTTTGCTTTACTAACATGGTGAGCCACCTAGTGTAGATGTTGATGTTGTATGTTGATTTATGATGGATATATGATGATTTTCTCGTAGCTCAACTTTTATCCTAGATATGTATTTTCCGAGCAATCTATTTTGATATTACACATGTAGAGTTATCACCATGTTTATTGGAAAGCCACGATGAGAAACCCATATGCATGTAAAGAGAGAGAGAGAGAGAGAGCCCAATAGAAAAGTAAGAGAGAGAGAGAAGAGAGAGAGAGACTAAGAGCTAACAGAGAGAGAGAGAGAGAGAGAGAGAGAATTGAGAGAGAGAGAGAGAGAAGAGATGAAAAGAGAGAGAGAGAGAGAGAAGACCCAGAGAGAGAGACAAGAGAGAGATGAGAGAGAGAGAGAGAGAGAGAGAGAGAGAGAGAGAGAGAGAGAGAGAGAGAGAGAGAGAGAGAGAGAGAGAAGAGATAGAGAGAAAGAGAGATGATGTGAGAGAAAGAGAGATATAGAACTAAGATGCTAAGAGAGATGTACTTGTAATTGGTTTAGAAAGAGAAAGATGAAAAGAAATGAGAAGAAGAGAGAGAGAGAGAGAGAAGATGAGTAGAGACATCAGAGAGAGAGAGAGAGAGTCCAAAAACCAAGAGATAGAGAGAGAGAGAGAGAGAGAGAGAGAGAGAGAGAGAGAGAGAGAGAGAGAGAGAGAGAGAGAGAGAGAGAGAGAGAGAGAGAGAGAAACCCAAGACATAAGAGATGATCACAAAAGTTATATATGAGACTAAGATGCTAACAAGTACTTATAATTGGTTTATAAAGAAAGAGAAAAGAAAGAACACAAAGAAATACATAAGAATGACAAAGAAGATATATGAATAAGTCAAAGATATTACACAAAAGTTATATATAAACCAAGATGATAACAAATATGTGCAATTGGTCCAAAAGCAAAGATGAAATCAGAAATGAACCATAACAAACCTAATTGACATACAGTAAGAATGAATATAAACCAATCATTTATTAATGAACCAAGAATAACAGTTACCTGTAATGGTGGAAACAAATACTTGAATTTGAGAAACAACCCAATACACAAGGAAAAATCAACACACCAAAGCTAACAAATGAACACACCAATACACAAGAAAATCAACAAAAAGCTAACAATGAGCCAAAAAGTAACAAGATACCCGAAATTAGTAAATAAACAAGAAAGAGAATGCAAATCAAACCTTAACACATAGTAATACAAACACACCGAGGTCACATACAAACTATAATGCTAATAATATTACTTAGACTAGGTCAACAAACAACAACAAAGCAACACAAGTTATAATAATGACATCTAACTATGTTTCTATTGTGTTCCACATGAATAATATGCGTATGTGAATGCCCCCAAGCAAGGATACTTGCAAGGGGGTTGGATTAGACCAAAGAGAAGAGTTAAACAACTCCTCATGACACTCTTATTGGATCCCATTGAAGGTGTGATCTAAAATTGAGTGGGTCAATTTTCCAAGCAAGGATACATGCGAGGAAAAACATGAGAGTTGAGATGCCCCAAGTGAGGATACACGTAAGGGTTGAGTAATTGTCTTACCCACAAGCAAGGATGCATGCAAGGGGTAAGAAAAGTAGATAATCGTAGGATGGTCTGGAATGATCACTAGGATTGTAGTCAAATGTGCAATATAGTGAATTGTTGCCGACATTTTCTAATTTTTAAAAACATTTTCTAAATGTTTTTGTGGTTTTTTATTGTTTTGATTTTTCAAATTTTGAAATATTTAATGTTTTTGTGAATATTTCATATCATTTAGTTTTATTGTGAAATTTTTTTTTAGAATATATGATTTTTTAATTATTTTTGAACATTTTGTATACTTTTGATTTTTTATTTTGCAGTTTTTATAAAGCCCAATGAGAAAAGATAAGGTGTCCTTAGACCATATTAAGCATGGTACAAATGAATAATCCATCAAGACCAAGGTATGGAATGTGATGAATGTGGTTGAACATGGTCATTATGATATGGGTGACACATCCTTACTAGGAGGAACACACGACAAATAATGGTTTGGGATGAAGCAAGAAGTAGAAATAATGGAGGAATAAAGCAAGTGGTTGTGTCAATATGCCCCCAACACAAGGGATACTCTTAGAGGATTCAGATATAGAACTTCTTTAGATGAACCACATTCATGGGATCTTTAAGCTCTTTGTCATCTTCATAGGACAACTTATATGCATTGGATCCAAATTTAATTGTGATAATGTAAGGGCCAAACCAATTGGGTTCAAACTTGCCTTGTTATTCTCATTCTTTTTTTGTATTTTTCTTATTCTCTTAAGACACGAGGTCATTGATTTCAACTTGTCTTGGTTTTATATGTTTGATTGTAGCTATGACAAGAGTTTGTTATGATATACTTTTAGATGATCTAAGACATGAAACCCTCTCTCATCTAAGAGATCTAGTTTTGCAAGGCACACTTGGTGGTAATATTCTTTATGCACCATGTTGCCGAGTGAGACATGAAGGGAAGGGAGCTCAACTATGGGTAATACAAATCTTAGATTGTATATGAGGGAGAATGGAGTGGATCCTTATTGGAGCACACAATGAGTTTTGATAAGTCCAAAGGACATGATACGCTTATGTGTGCCAATTTTGACTGTGTGCTTGTCAATGATCTTTTCCAATATTGAATTTATCATTTTATTAGAAGCTTTAGATTGGCCATTGCATTGCGGGTAATAGGGAATTTCCCATTTAAGTTGGATATGAATTTTTTTATCAAACTCCTTGACATTCTTCTTTTTAAAGATGTGTCTTTGTCTGTGACAAGAGATGTATGGGTCCCAAACAACATATGATGTGGTTAAATATGAATTTGGTGATATTTGACCCAATGACATAGGTTAGAGGCATAACCTCTATCCACTTGGTGAAATATTTTATGGAAGTGATTATGAATGTGTGAGCATTAGAAGATGGGGGTTTGATTTTTCCTATGAGCTCGAGCCCCATCCGGAAAAGGCCAGGGTGATGTGATAGGTTAGAGGGCTTGTGAAGGCACATGAATAAGATTACCATGTTGTTGACATGCCTGAAACTTCTTGACAAAGTTACATGCATCTGATTCCATGGTGGGCCAATAATAACCCACGTGTAAGATCTTCTTGGCTAAGACCATGCCACTTATATGTGCACCACAGATACCTGAATGCACTTCAACTAGTGTTTGTTTAGCTTCATCCTGATTGAGACATCATTAAGAGAGTCCCATCATACCTCTTCTATAAAGGGTGTTGGAAATGATTGTGTATCATGAAGAATGTTGTGCTAAGGCTTGTTTATTATGGGAATTCATGTTGGGGTAAATTTTATCTTGGATAAAGGAGTATATATACATGGTACCAAGGGTTCTCAAGACCAACTATTTCACATACCATGGTGGATTTGAAAGATCATATGTAGGCACCATAAGATGTTCGATGAGAAACTAAATTTGCGTATGATTTATATTGAGCTCAAGAAGGGATGTGATTGTAGCCATGGAATCATTGATTTTTTTATAGATGAGGAACTTGCTCAAAGGTGATAAATTAGAAATAGCCTTTGAGAATATCAACCATGCGCTTTATATGGAACAATTTTATCATCCTTAACCTGATATTATTCTCCATTAATTTCTTGATAATCAAAAGAGAATCCCCATAAATTGTTAGTTCTTTGAGCCGCCAAGATATTAAAACTTTAAATTGGCTATAAGTTCTTCATACTCCATGATGTTGTTTATGCATGGAAATCCAATGTGATAATACTTTGGAATAACATCATCATTAGGTGTATGTAATAGAACACCAACCCTTGACCCATGAATGTTGTAAGAGCCATTGAAAAATAGAGTCCATGAAGGAAATTCATCAACATACAATAGATCTTCATTGGGAAATTCAAAATGAAGGGACTTCGAGCCCAAAAGTAGTGTGTGGACAAGTTGATCTCGCTAGTGCTTGAATTTTTATTACTTTTTTATTGACAAAATTCAATATCAAACTCACTTATGAGAATGACCCAACTAGACACATGCATCTATTAGAACAAGTATTGAGAGTAGATACTTAAGAGGATCTACTTTGGTGATGAGCTTAGTTGTATGGTTGAGTAGGGAGTGACACAACTTGTGAAAAGTGAATGCTATAACCACTTGAACATTGGAGTTCTTGGGATATAAGAGTTCTACTAGGGTAGTAAATTGTTTGTTCCTGCCCTTTGTCATTGTGTTGTGCAAACAATTACCCTATGGCATGTTCTATAGCTGAATTATATAACAACATAGGCTTATCTTGAACAAGAAGTACTAATACCGAGGAGTTGATAGATATTCTTCAATTTTTGAAAAAATTGAAATTCCAAAGTGTCCATTTGAACTAGACATATTTCTTGAGTAACTGATTAAAATGATGACATTTATCTACAAGCTGAGAGATAAACAACAAAATAGTGGAATATTTCCCGGAGACCACTTAGCCAATCTAGGTTCTAAGGGAGAGGCATCTCCATGATTTCTTTAACTTTAGTGGGGTCAACTTCAATTCCCCTCCATGAGACTATGAATCCCAAGAGCTTCCCTAAAGTGACACCAAATACACATTTCTTAGGATTATGGTGAACACCTTATATTCCTCACAATCATTCAAATTATGCACCAATAAGACAACAAGATGATCTACTCTAGATTTAGATTTGGTAAGTATTTCATCGACATAGTCCTCCATGATATCATGAAACAAATCATGGAAAATGATAGTCATTACGTGTTGATATGTTGTCCCTGTGTTTTTAAGGCCAAAAGGAATGACCTTGTAACAAAACGTACCCCAGGGTGTTGTGAATGTTGTCTTGTGTTGCTCCTCTTCTATGATCTTAATTTGTTTGGAACCTAAAAATCCATCCATCAGAGATAACATTTCATGCCCGTGTAGAATCAACAATCATGTCAATATTAGGAAAGGGAAAGTCATCCTTTAGACAAGCCTTGTTGATATCCGGAAGTCGGTAAAAATTCTAATTCATGGTGTCTTTTTAAAACATGCACCATATTTGATATCCATTCAGAATAGTCAATTGATCTTATAAAGTCAACCTCTAGTAATTTCTAAAGTTATACCTTGACCAACAATGCTACCTTAGGGTGCATTTTCTGAGTTTCTATTTGACAGGTTTCACATCTGGGTGAACCACAAGATTATGTACTACTAAAGAAGGATCTAGACCTGACATGTCCTTGTATGAACACATGAAGACATCGTGAAATTCAGTAAGTAATTTCATGAATGCTTGTATTTCTGACTCTAATAAACTAGCACCAAGCTCAGTAATAATAAATAGGGTTTCACTTATTCTGATATTTATAGCAATAGTCTCTTCTACGAGCATTTTTTATGTATCTTTGTCTTGGAAAGATGTTGTAGGCTAATGTAGATTATTTGATCTAGAGCAAGTCTCTCTCTCTGGCGCCTCATAAAGGTTTTCACTAGGAGATGTGTCCTTTTTCTTTTATTTTCTTTTCATTCTTGTTTTTTTAATTCTCAAATAACGCTTAGAGAGGTTTTTTCATGAGAGAGATTTTGCATTTTTTTTTTTTCATTTTTTCTGCTATGGTGGACTAGATATCTCAAATTCCTCACCAAAATAAGTTATAACATCCAAGTTTATATCAAAACCCTTCTTTGATCGATAAGGGATAAGGTCTCAGTCCCTAAGGAACTCTTAAATGGCCTCATCATTTTCTAAAATAGGTCCATGGATACATGATTTAGTTAGTCCTAATGGAAAGAATGGGATAGATGACATCAAGGTGTGCGAATGGATAGGTTCTCAATAAAAAAAAGGTTTGGCTAGGTCCTCAAAGAGGCTATGTGTGGAACCTATCTCAAATTTTAAGTTAGAATCCTCTCCTCTACCATTATGTCAAATATTATGGGTCTCTTTTCAAAAGTTTCATAACCTAGACCATGACGGATAGAATTTATTCATACCACACAAGATGTTCGAGACCTTCCATTTCATATTTTTTCATCATTTAATGAGTGGATTCAGAGGATAGTAAATCAACCATCTTATCCTCGTATACAAAGATCCGTCCTCATATGGCCATGAATGTGTTCATCATCTAAGTATCCATACCTTACAAAAGGTATTGCTAAGGAGGTAAATGTGGTCTTATTTTAAATGGGGTGTATTGGGTCTTCCGTAACTATGTAGATAATGGAAGCTTACCAACATGAAAATCCTTTTCAAATGTGTACTCACAATACCTTTATGAGTGATTTTAAATTTAGGGTGTGGATTAGACATGGAAGGTTGAGATGATTGAGATTGGAAAAGCATGTTGGGGTCATACATGATTATTAATAACGGGTATGACATGAGGTGCAACGATCTATCCACGGAAGAAAATAATTTGTATGGTTAAACCTTGCTTCCAAGAGCTTACAATACTCAAATGGTTTTACATCTATAAACAAGGTAAACTCTTTGCCATTATGGGGTAATTTATACATTAATGAAAAGTGGAAGGCACAACTTGCATCACATGTATCCAAGGCCGACCTAGAAGTATATTATACAAAGTCTCAACATCGACAACATGGAAAATGGTTTTTAGTGTCATATGGGGACAACTTGTATGGACAAGGTGATTGTTCCAGAGGATTTTTTTTGTTCACGAATGGTTATAACTTCATAAAATTTATTTTGTATGGCCAAGGCATCTCAACATCTTCATAGAGTATATGTTTAAGGAAGCTCCATTATCAATAAGGACTCTTTTGATCTTATGATTGGTAATGTAGGATTTAATGTACAAAGTGTTATTATTTTAAAGATTCAGGTTTAGGAGGTCTTAAGGATCAAATGAAAGTATAGGGTTTTAGTGAAAAGGATTGGAAATAAAACTTGACATTTTTGTGTATTTAATGTCCTTTGGAACACATGCTTCATGAAGAGAATGAGTAAGGATGTCCCTGAAGCACAAGGTAACATCTTTAGTAAATCCATGAGGGAGATATGTGCATGCGTCATCTCCAACTGTCTCACATGGTCATAATTACCAGATGTGGAAGCTTAAGTACTAGATATTGGATTTGAATTACTTATAGATGTAGGGTTAGTGGACATTTGAAGTGTGGATGAGATGGATGGTTGTTTCACTACAGAACCCAAAGCTTATTTTGTCGTGTGGTCGCTACACATAGTTAGGAGCTTGAAATTTGATGGTAGCTATGGAATTAGGTGTTTCTTCTATTAATGATATTATTGAGTTAAACTCAACATTATTTGATGACTGACCTTCTCAAGATCTATTTCACTTGCACCATGCTTGGGAAAAGGATTTAAGAACACCTTTAGATTATCGTTGGGTGTCTTATTAGGTGATGGGTTTTCAATTGCAATGTCTCCACTATCAATGAGATCTTGAATATAGTGGCGAGTCTCATGTGAGTGACTTGTATGTGCTCTCATCAATGTGATGGAGATCACAATACTCATTAACTTTATACCAAAGGAATTTTTGGTTTCCCTTCTTTGAAGGGTCTTGTTATGGGGTAAGTAACCATGTTGGAACTTACCAATTGTCGTAAGAAGCTTGAAAGGATTTCCCCAAATGGTTTGAATTGTCTTCACTTATAGTCATGAGGGGGATTAGATTCTTTTCTTAGAACCACGATGGATTATTTTGATTTAGATTACTTCATTTGATTATTTTGGACGTTATGTACATTTCTATTGTCATGTTACTCCATGATTAACAACATTTCTATTCCAATGAATGTACTTGGATTCATCTTTTGAATGAATGTTGTTATTGTTATTTGTGTGGTGCTTAGAAGGAGGTTAAGTTAAACCTTTCACGATGAGGGATTTTTCGATTTGGGTCCCTTTTCCAATAACTTCCTCAAAAATAGTGAGATAATGCATATGCATGTAAAAGGATAGTTCATTGTTAAGGTTCAGTATAAAGATACTTACCAGTTATTTCTATAGAATTGGGAAAGGGAATCGACTCATGATTTCGCGCCACCATTGTAAAAAGTGCACAAAGTTTTTATTTGTTTGTTACTTGGTATTGCATAAGTCTAGTATCATTATACCTCAAAATCTAAATTGAAAGAGAAGTGCTTTATGAACTTCTTGATAGGTCTCGCAAAATTGGTGACTAATCCTTTAGAAAGATGGAGGAACCAACTTCTAAGGCTTTATCGCCCAATTTTTTTGCAAATAACCGCAAGAGATATGATGCTAATTCTCTAGATTTGCATATATAATTTAAACAATAATTAATTGAAATCAACACATGAAATGGAAAGTACATAAAATAGAGACGAAATGTAAATTGAATGGAGCAATTTCTATTGAATAGATGAGGGCATTTTATACAATTGCTTGCTCCTATAATCATGGAGTCAAGTCTCATCACCTTATCCCCATATCTCTCCTCTAATCCCTAGTCATACTCCCACACCCCTATCTATGAGTTGTGCATGACAAATAATTGTGCACACTCATATATTATTTAAATATTAAATAATATAAATATTCAAACCATATGTTCACACTATGAACAAATATTTCCTAACATTCACCCCCTTAGTGTGAACATGGGTGAGTTTTGTCTAGTACCTACTCATGTTCTACAATACGATGGTTTTCAAAGAGTACCATCAACTCTAATAGGTTTTCTAGTGGAACCATTAACCACTATGTATGTGATTTTCTAAGAGATTCACAAACTCTCAAATTGGTTTTCTAGTGGATCCACCAACCACTCCATAGCAAAGCGTACATGTTTCCCCACTCATATTGTACAAAGGAGAACATAATATAGGAAAATATATGTTCCTAACTATGAACATGAATTATTCATCTATTCTTATTTACTCCCACACATGCTGAAAGAAAACACATTGAACACAATTGAAAAAAACATGGCCACCAAAATAGTATTGCGACCTCGTTGATGGTGCCTGATGAGAGGTCGCTAAAATGCCTCCTTCCTTCGTTGCTTCCAAGCTCCATTTGTTTGCCGCTAACCTAGTTGGATTTTATCATGATGCTCAATTTACATTGATGAACATCGGTTACCACCGAAAACGCATTTGCAAGGCAATTTTTATTTAATTTTCAAATTTTTATAATGACTTAAAAAAATCAACTCAACTTTAGACAAACGATAACAAACAAGACAATAATACAGTGACACAAAATATGACAAATTAAAAAAAAAAATAAAGATTACTTTTTAATATAACTATACACAATATTTTATGGTCAACTCTTGACGTAAATATATTTTTACAACACAACGGTAATATAACAACACATAAATTGACTTCACAGATAATAATAGATAATTTTCAAATATTTTAAACAAAAACAAAACTAAAACTAAAATTATTTAGAATTAAAAATACTTAAACTTAAAACCACTTTTCGAAAATCCATGAATTAAAACAAAGCTATCAAAAGATAAAAGTGGGGAACAAATATTAAAAGTTTTTAAAAAACTTCAAACCTAAACCATATACCAGGAGTTTTAAACAAAATCACTTTGACCTATCTAAATATAATTTTATTTGTAAAGTTTCATAAACAAATTAAACAATAAAATAAAACATTATCTATTGGCTGGTTTTTGGATCTTTTTGACGTGTAAGTATAAAATGAATTTTAAAAAGACTATTGTAAAACAAGCCACACACTTTAATAAAAACATACCAAAATGACACCTTGGGACTATAGCACTATATATATTTTTATCTTGAAGATAGGTATTTAGGCTTGAGCAATAAAAATATACAATTTTGTCATATGAGATTTTTTGTGTTCCTTATAAAGTTTAATACTAATTTCTAAAAATTTAAATTAAAAAAACTAAAAAAATTCTTAAATTTTATTAGGCGGAGGGTTATTCTTAATGGGCAATTGATTAAAAGAATTTAATATAAATTTATAGCAGCTTTTCTGATTTTTACTTTTATGATCTATCTTCTAAAATCCAAACATCCAAAGTTGTTATGGTAGTGAGCAACCCATATTACATTCCGCATAAACAAATCCGAACCAAACCTTTTTCTATTGTGTTGTTCTACGACCCCGGATCCATGACAGTTTCCTTTTATGATATTCTCTGCAATTCACGGATCTGTAATGTTTTTAGTAAGCATTTATTTATTTAATGCAATCCTGATGGTAGTGGGGGTTGAACGTTGGATCTGTACTGTGGTAAGCTTTTTGCTGCGAATGAAAAAGTCGGTGGGAGCCGCTAGATGGCTCAATTTTTTTGAGAAGAAAAGTAGGATTAGAAATATTTTCTTATTTAATTTTCTCTGTGGTTGCATTGATAAATTTCTGTAACTATTTTTCATTGCATGCGGTCAAGTTTTGGTTACTTAGACAAACTGTCAGTTATTGAATAGAAAAAACACTCGATTTTTATTTTTTAAATGTTAATTAAGTTGTTTTTAATGTTTAGTATGATCATTTAATTTGAACCTGAACCTGTGCTCTAGTATATTGTTTCAACCTGTACAATATACTCTGCAAAATCTGGTTTAATTAATAGTTTGGTCCTTGAAAAAAAATGTCAAATCTATTTTGATGGGATATAATGTGAACAGTGAAACTGTCTTGCAGGACAGGAAGGCACGGAATGCCTTATCTTGCCGGTACGTTCCGGTTTTCGATGACGTGGCTGGCGAACCCACTGATACGGTCAAAAGACGTCGTCGATTATCTCCTCCGTTAGTTCTTCTTCTGCCGTCACCGCTGAAATATCCATCCGGCCACTTTTGAAAATCCCGGCTTTCTTGTACTCTATAAAATTAGCAAAATCGCATGTGTACAATGCAATGTGAACGCCGAATGGTATATGTTATTAGATTTAGAAAGACAATTATTACTTTTGTAGTTGATGTTGATAAGGGGTGTGATTGACAATACTGATTTTCTATTAAAGCCAAAACAAATGTTGCAAAATACATTAGAAGGGATGTTAGATAATAGTTAGTTGTGTAATAATTGAATACAAATGCAAGTGAGACTTGTAAGTTTGTTGATAGTCACTCTCAAGAATGTTGTAAATGTGAAGTGCTAATCTTGAGGAGAGATATTATGCAAAACTTTCAACATAGTAAAACAGTTACAGAAATATCAACAACATATTCATAACAAGAACACAAACACCAGATATACGTGGGGAAAATCCTTTCGGATAAAAAACCCCACACTCCAAAAGCCCACTCAATGTATTTCAAATCTAATAACAAGATTACATACACTTGCAGAGCAAGTTTCTTACAGGAGTATCACCAGAAACAATTCTAGGAGGATTAAACTTTACAGTACTTGTAAAGCTCACTGCTCAATTGCTTCTCCAAGCCTTCAATTTATAGACCTCCGGTTATACAAGAAACCATCTATGGTTTACAAAACCATGTGCCAAACCTCTCATGAGGTGGATAGCATTAAAGAGAAAGATTTTGGTCTAAAATTAGGCTCTCACGTCCACAATATTCTCCCCTATTTTTGACCCTTATAGATGTCATAAAATATGTCATAATATCTCTAAAAATAGTCCTTCCATGATATACTATCATATGGGAATCTTTTGACAACTCCTATTTCTATTTTTAGAGCACTGACAATGTGAAACGATTGTAAGAAAATCTTGACTGAATAAACCAAACAAGGTTGAGACACCTTATTTCCAACAATCTCCCACTTGTCGAATACCTTGTAAGGGTCAAGGGAAAGATACCATCATGGATCAACTGCTAGGGGCCGAGAGGCCCATAGACTCGAAACACCACCTAAATTTTGTTGTGCTCACGGGCTTAGTTAATGCATCTGCAACATTCACAATTGTCTCTACCTTTTCAGCTTCACCCTGCCATCCTCGACCATATCTCTCATGAAGTGATATTGAACATCAATGTGTTTGGTCTGGCATGAAAAGTTCGGGTTCTTCGCAAGGCAGATTGCGCTCACTCTGGCATCACAATACATTGTAACTACACCTGTTTCAATCCAATATCTGAACACAAACGCTTTAGCCAAATGGCTTCTTTACAGGCATGAGTAGTTGCCATGTACTCTGCCTCAGTAGTGGACAAAGTGACCACAGCCTGTCGCTTGCTCATCCAACTAATTGCACCACCATTAAGAGTAAACACATATGCACTGGTGGATCTTCTGCTATCGACATCACCGGCCCAATCTGAATCCACAAAACCATGAATACGTAGGGAATGTTGATCTCCTCTTCCATGAAAACATATAGAGTACTCTGATGTACCCCACAAATATCTGAAGACCCTCTTAACTGCATCCCAATGCACTCTTCCAGGATTAGACATAAAACGAGAAAGAACTCCCACTGCTTGGGCAATGTCTGGTCTTGTACAGACCATAGCATACATTAAGCTTCCAACTGCACTCTGGTAAGGCACTCTGCTCATTTCTTCCATCTCGATGGGGATGAAGGACATTGTGAAATGGAGAGCTTCGTTCCCAAAGTAACAGGAACACAAAGTGGTTTACAATCCTGCATGTTGAACCTTTGCAAAATAGAACAAACATACTTACTCTGGCCAAGCCATAGCTTTCTGTTCTCACGATCTCTTCTAATCTCCATCCCAAGTATGTGTTTTTTTGCACCAAGATCTTTCATTTCAAATTTCAGAGAGCTGAGATTTCAATTTATGCAATCAAACCTTTTCCTTTCCCAATAAACAACATGTCATCAACATATAAAGTAATTACCAGGAAACAATCACCATCAGATTTAAAATATACACAGTGATCAGATTTAGACCGCACAAACCCCAAACTCAACACATATGAATCAAACTTTTGGTACCACATCCTAGGACTTTGTTTAAGGCCATATAGGGATTTCTTTAACTTACAAACCATCTTGCTTTTACCTTTCACCATGTAGTGCTCTGGTTGTGTCATATAGATTTCTTCCTCCAAATCACCATGAAGGAAAGTAGTTTTCACATCCATTTGTTCAACCTCTAGGTCATAAGCTGCTGCAATAGATAATAAAAACCGAATGGATGTCATTTTAGCAATAGGAGAGAATATCTCACCATAATCAATACCCTCAACTTGAGAGTAACCCTTCATAACCAACCGTGCCTTATACTTTTCAACATTTCCATCTGAACCAATCTTTTTCTTAAACACCCATTTACATCCAACAGGTTTCGACCTTCAGGAAATGGTACAAGGTCCCATGTATCATTCTTTTTAAGGGCTGCCATCTCTTCATCCATGGCTATTTTCCAGGACTTTGCATCATTCATACCCAAAGCCTCTTGTACAGATCTCGGTTCATCAATGTTAGTACTCAAAGCAAATATACACTTCCAATCATCAGGAGAATACCCATACCTTTCAGGTGGTTGCCTTTGCCTTGTAGACTTTCGAACAAGCTGAGGTGGAGATTCTTCCACTTCTTCCTCCTCTTCTTCCTCTTGAAGATTCAGAGCTTGGTGAGCTCTCCTCAACTTCTTGTCTATTTTGGGGTCTCGATTCAACTTTCTCAGGTGTAGAAGGAAGTTGAACCACATCCTTTTTTTGTTCATTTTCTTTATGTTGTTCTGGCTGAAAATTAATAGGGAAAGATTTAATCTCTCTAAAAATAACACTTCTAGAGTATATTACCTTTTGTGCAATAGGATCCCAAAGCTTGTATCCTTTCACACCATAGCCATATCCGATGAAGATACATTTGACAGCCTTAGAATCCAACTTTGTTCTCTTCTCCTTAGGCACATGTGCATATGCCTCACAACCAAAAACTCTCAGATGTCTAATTGAAGGATTTTTCCCCGACCACGCCTCCATTGGCATTTTATCAACAAGCGTTGATGTAGGAGATCTATTTATCAAATAAGCAAGCAGTGGTAATAACTTCACCCAAAACCTCTTTTCTAGACCAGCTCCAATCAGCATGCTCCTAGCCTTCTCCATCAACGTTCTATTCATTCTTTCTGCAACTCCATTCTGCTCCGGAGAATACGAAGTTGTCTTTTGTCTTTTAATCCCATGCAATCTATACAAAATATGTCAAAGTCTGCAGAACAAGTACTCACCGCCATTATCAGATCTCAAACACTTAATTTTCTTCCCAGTTTGAGTTTCAACCATAGCCTTAAATTCCTTGAAATGACTAAAAACTTCAGATTTACTCTTTAAAAAATATACCCATGTTCTCCTACTAAAATCATCAATGAAAGTAACATAATAAACTGATTTAGCAATAGAAGCAACCTTAACAGGACCAAATACATCCGAATGGATTAGATCCAAGATACATGAAGACTTATGAGTAGATGAGTAAAAATTGAATGTGTTTGTTTGCCATAAATACAATGCTCACAGAAATCAAACTCCAGATTGCAATCATTCAACCCCTCAACGAGGTTCTTATTTTTAGGGCTTTTAAACCCTTCTCTCCAATGTGGCCAAGCCTTTGGTGCCATAACATGGTCTTCTCTGTAGGTAATTTTGATTCGGTAGATAGAGCACCCTTGGGTACCCAGAAGCCACGACCATCCATGAGAGGAGGAAACCCTCTCCTTTTTCAGTGAAATAGTTACTGGCTTAGTTTTATCGAAGTGCTATTGCACTCAACCGTGCATGCATCAAGTTGGTACAATGTACCCAATCTACTTCCTCTTGCTATCACCATAGCACCTCTCACCATTTTCACACCTACTTCAGAAAACTGTACATGCACACCCGCATCTATTAGCTTGCTAACAGATAATAAATTTCTTGCTAGTCCTGGGATATGCAAGACACCATCAAATCTTCTAATTCTACCATCAGAAAATTTCACCTGAATACTACCACGACCAACAATTTCAAGGAAAGAATTATCACCCAAATACACCTTACCACCATCATAGTTTTCATACTTACTAAACCAATTTTTGTTAGGAGTCATGTGGAAAGATGCACCTGAGTCTATCAACCATGCATTATCACTTGCACGAGTGGCCAAAGCTGCAATAAAGGCATCTCCATCTTCCTTTTCGGACTCAGAATCAGAATCATGCTTCTTCTTTTTCTTTTTCTTTTCTTCTTTGCATTCCCTTCGGAAGTGTCAGATTTGCCACAGTTCCAGCATATCACCTTGGACTTACCAGGGGATTTTGATCTCCCCTTATTCTTGGAATGGCCACGCTTCTTCTCATCTTTGCCTCATTCTTTTGTTCTTCCTCGAACACTCAAAGCCTCTTTGGCGTTCAGAGAGACCTTCCTTCTCATCTCTTCGGAGAGTAGAGAACCAACAACATCCTCCATCTTCAGAGTGACTGAAGTGCTCCCAATGGCCATGACTAGGCTGTCCCATGAGTCTAGCAATGAAACCAACATAGTTTGGCACCTTTCTTCTTCATCCATCTTAACTCCAACCGAGCTCAACTGAGTCACCAACATATTGAATGTTTCCAGATGCTCAGATATTTGTCCACCTTCTTCCATTCTCAAGGAATACAACTTCTTCCTCAAGAAAATCTTATTTACTAGAGACTTAGCTTGGTATATCTCACCCTGACTTTTTCCAAAGCTTCTCTGAAGTGGATTCTTCATGGACATTTATCAGGATCGAATCTGCAAGACATAGTCTAATAAGACCTTTAGCTTTTCTATCCATTACATCATATTTTGTAGCCAAAACTGGATCCGTAGGCCTATGGACCTTCTCATCCACCGCATCCCATAGATCTCGATCAACCAACAGATCTTCCATCTTCAGCTTCCACATTTCAAAGTTTGTGCCAGAAAACTTCTCTACGTCAATCCTCCCAGATGTGCTCGCCATTTGAAAAATATCTGCAACCAGATAACAAAGTATTCTCTGCACAAGCTCCCACTCAAACCGGATTAGCACAAAAAACCCAACAACCCACAACTGAAACCAAAGGTGATCAGGCTCTGATACCACTTGATAGGAAATTAAGAGTAGCGGAACAACTTCCTACGCTAATCTTGAGGAGAGATATTATGCAAAACTTTCAACATAGTAAAACAGTTACAGAAATATCAACAACATATTCATAAACAGAACACAAACACCAGATATACGTGGGAAAATCCTTTTGGATAAAAAACCCCACACTCCAAAAGCCCACTCAATGTATTTCAAATCTAATAACAAGATTACATACACTTGCAGAGCAAGTTTCTTATAGGAGTATCACTAGAAACAATTCTAGGAGGATTCCAACTTTACAGTACTTGCAAAGCTCACCACACCAATTGCTTCTCCAAGCCTTCAATTTATAGACCTCCGGTTATACAAGAAACCATCTATGGTTTACAAAACCATGTGCCAAACCTCTCATGAGGTGGATAGCATTAAAGAGAAAGATTTTGGTCTAAAATTAGGCTCTCACGTCCACAATATTCTCCCCTATTTTTGACCCTTATAGATGTCATAAAATCTGTCATAATATCTCTAAAAATAGTCCTTCCATGATATACTATCATATGGGAATCTTTTGACAACTCCTATTTCTATTTTTAGAGCATATGACAATGTGAAACGGCTGTAAGAAAATCTTAACTGAATAAACCAAACAAGGTTGAGACACCTTAATAGTAGGCAATAGGCAATCTATCATGAATGGTAGCATTTTGAGGGTAATTTTATTTATCAATTGGTAAACATGAGTACATTTGATATCCCCTTAAATTTGTCAAAATGAGCGTCAACGATAGAATAAGTGTTGAGTAAAGTAGTAGCAGAGGTGCTATCAAAGTAGAGTGTAGTATTTAGGAAGGGTTGAGTGATAGTAGTCTTACTTCCTCCTTTCTTTTGTTTTTAGATTGCAACGAATTGCACCATTTTTGAGTACCTTTCGAATGATATTTTCTTGTATTTTTGTCTAAGTAAGGGCTAACAGATGCCTCAAACTTGGAATTTAATTATCCTCAATTTTTGGGGTGGTTCATATTTCAAGAGCATCTTGGTTAGAATCATAAATCAATAATATGTAAGCCTCTTGAATGATCTCCAATCATTCATATTTTGGAGAGAAAATTGGGGATGTTGGCATTAGGTGGAGGTGATCTTTCGATAATTTAAAGATGAATATCACTATTTTAGGTGGTTTCGGTTGCCGAATACATGCAAAAAATTAACAACACATTCAAGACGTTTAAACTCTTCTTCCCTCTATAGGCGAGGCATAGTTAATATCCCCTAATTCCATGAGATGCATTTTAAAGACTTAGATGTTATTAAAATCTTATCTTTATTTCATTCATTCTATGTTAAAGAAAATAAAGGTATAATTGTTTTTTGCATTATATATATACTTAAGCTCATTCTCAATATTTATTTCTTTAGCATTCTAATTCACTTTGTTGCCCCCATACTAACCGTAGTTTTGGCATACTTGCCTTCTAGAATTCGATAGAAAAGATGTTTTTAGGTGTGATTCATGAAGAAGCTTTTGATTCGGCACAAGATTAAAAGAAACATAACGAACATTATGTTCTTAAACTTGCACTACCATTGGCATTTGGAATGATTTATGGACATGGCTCTTCACATGTATGATGACATAATGAGAATCAGAGAAAATATAAATGAGAAATATATAATTGGATATGGTGTTACAAGCATTGTTTATAAATGTGTTCTAAAGAATTATAATCGAATTATTAAAAAGAGACTACACAATCACTACCCAAAAATTTGACCGTGAATTGATGCCTCTAATACATTGCCTAAAACAGTTGGAAGCATCAAACATAGGAATCTTGTGAGTCTGCATGGATATTCACTTTCTCCACCTAAAACCTATTGTTTTATGATTACATGGTAAACAAAATTATGTGGGACATCCTACATGATGAGTAAAATGATTATGTTATGAAGAAAAATGGATATGTACATTGTAGATTCATATTTTGAAATAGAATAATCCAATCAATCTCTAACCTACAATATCAAATCAAATCAAATCAAATTTACATTATCATCTTTTAAATTTTCCCATTCTTTTTACATGCACCTCTTTTCCTAATGAGCAATCTCCTTAACACTTCAGTTTATATTAAATAAAAATAATCAAATGTGCCCACAAGTTTGGGGCATCAAAAAGTTCTAAAGATGTACAACTCACCCCGTATTAAAATTTTCTTTGATGCTTTGAAAATAACCAAACTTATCACACTTTTTTGCAAAGTTTTAACGATGGTTGTGTAAATAGTAATTTATTGTCATTTTTTTGTGATTTAAAATCTATGGAATGTATAAGTGTTTTGGATCACAACATAGTCAGATTGTGTTAAAAAAAACTTGCGTTGATTGACGAGATAATATTATTGATATTGTGTGAACCTCCAGTTTCTTCGAGATTTTCATGATGCCTTTCTTTTTTGTGCCTTGACTTTCAAACTAATAGCGGAAGGGTTTTGTTGAAGCTACGCATTTACGATTTTATGGTGTTTGACAAATGGCCATGGTAAACCTCACATGTGACATCATAGGACACATTGATGAGGGTAACCATATATGCAACCTCATTCTCGAAGCTATGAAAATGCTAGAACAAGATTTAACTCATTTATATCTCTGCCTAAATAAACACTCACTCCAAACATCCTTTTAATGTTTTGGAAAGTAGGCCAAGAATTATTTTATGTGAACTCTTTACATGTGTTTCCTCCGACCCCGGAAATCATGGTGCTAAAAATAGAGTGAGCAGATATGATTAGCCTATCAATTATTATCTTTCATGACGAGTCCACATGCCATGTTTTTGCACCAAGATTATCAATAGTTAAAACGTAAAGCTCTCGTTATCTTCATATGAACAAATAATTCTAAAAGTACAATTGGAACTTTAATATCGAGATCTAGAACATCAACATTTTTGCCCCATGTGTCGGGTATAATAATTCTAAAAAGCCTTGCACCCAAGGTGGAGTCCTTCTGCAATTAGGTCAACATTTCAATTATAAAAAGCTATTATCCAACTTCATACTTCCTTTCTTTACTTCTAATAACTAATATGCCATCTTAGATGTAGGATGATAATATTAAGCTCGTAGCTGAGAATTTAATGAACTTGGGAACTTCTCTGTGAACTAAAGTAATAGGAGATGCTCAAATTTAAGCAAAGATCTGGATAACATTATGATTTGGACATTTAATAATTCAAATTTGTTAATCCCTCACTGGTAAACCTCACTCCCATCCTCCAAGCTAATGTTTTATTTTGCGTATAGGGCTAAGAATTATTTTACGTCTCTACATTGATAAATATATATTAATCAGAAAAAAGATTGTGATGGTTCACAATAATAAGAGGGTGGCTGGTTGGTATAACCACACAAATATAAAAATGGCTCATAAAAGCTGAAACAAGCTACAACACAACAAAATGAACCTCATCAAATCTAAAAAGTGTAGAACTAGTCAAGAGGAGGCTAACAAATATAGTTCTACATTACTACATATAAGTATAAATAGAATTTAAATGCATGGCATACGCATAATTCAATTTAACAGAGGTTGGCAACTGGTGCAGAGCTAACATTATGCATAAAATATGGCCATCACATGTTCTAGAAGATGGAGTGGACTCCCATTGAGCTTGACAGAAGGTCACCTGGAGATA